>CANSNZ010000680.1:815000-1257369 GCA_947646795.1 Beta lomatogona | reverse complement strand
CATGCACCCCATTCAACGCTCTTAGCCCATTTTTTTTGGTTATCTAATCCTTATCCAACCCAACTCATGTGCGTCGGATGTTTATGGCCACGCGACGCAAATCCTCTTGCCAGTTATTTGTTGTGGGTATTTGCGTCGCACGTCGAATAAAATCTGACGCAAATCGTCTGCTCCTAGCGATTTGCGTCAGTTCATCATGCATGCGATGCAAATAAGCAGACGCAAATTATCATTTTTCTATTAGTGCATACAATGCTTCATACGGTGCCATCTTTATGCTTGAGTGATAATTGTTGTTATACGAAAACTCTATAGTTGGCAAAATGATCATCCCAAGATCCTCCAAAGTCTATCACACATGCTCTCAACATATCCTTTAAAGTTTAAATTGTTCTCTCTGTCTACCCATCTATCGCAGGGTGAAAAGCTGTACTAAACTTGAGTAATGTCCCAAATGCTTGTTGTAACTTCTCCCAGGACTTGGAAAAAATTCTCGAGTCTCTATCTGAAACAATATCCTTTGGTACTCCATGCAACACTAGTGGAAAAAAAACGCAAGGGCTGCAGTACAAGGGCTGCGGTGCAATGGATGCGGTTAGCGGTCAATGCAAAAACTGCAGCCCTTTTAGTGAAGGGATGCGTTTGCCGAAAACTGCAGCCCTATAAGTAATAAAGGGCTGCGTTTCGGGCCAACCCACAGTCCTTTATAATTAATTCTCGTGGGCTAATGGGCTTAAATGTTGAGCGCACAAATGAAACTCCCTCTCTCATTTTCATTTAGAGCCGTTTCATTTTCTCTCATCTTCTCTCTCCTCACGCTAAGCTCTCCCTCTCACAAATCTTCACCACAAATCAAGAATGGCGAAGGCAATTGGTTCCCTCTTCCCTCTTTTCCTCAATTCTTCTAGCCCATAGCTGGTGGTTGATCGAATCATGGTTCTTTTCGTTCGTAATTGGTGGCTCGAAGTACCATCTTCATCATCTTCACCAACTCCCGCACTGGCACTTTAGCGTGCGAACTAGGCCACCACGACTCCAATCTGCTCTCATGTCTCTTTCTCTCTCTCTTCCATTAAAGAAGAACGACATCGAAGTCAAAGTTCCAGATCTGCAATAAAAGTGCTTTTCAGAACGCTTGAACCTTTAACGGGAGTAAAAAAAACACTCTTCACTTCATTTTAGCTCTCTATCTCTCTCTCCTCTATTTGTGGGTCCCACCAAATTCGTCGTCATCTCCGATATCTCAGCTGTCACCCTCGGTTGTTACAAATCCGTCTCCGATGATCGAAGTTTCCGTTACTTCACAGACTCCGACAACTCCCGCTTCTACGAAGGTTTTCCGAAACCCTAATTTGAGAATTTGATAATTTATATGATCGATCGATGCCCTTTATTGTTTGTTCTATGCTGCGATTAGGGTTCATTATGTTGCATTTTGTCGTCTCAAATGTAATTTTTGATTTCGACTGTTTTATGTTGTTGATTCGTTTTTTGATTTTTCTTGGTTTATGTTGTTAATCTAGAAATTAATTTACTTTTTTTTTACTGTAAGTAATTTGGACTATGATGTTCTCGGCTTTTCAATATTACTAGATTATGTTGTAAATTTCTTGATATATTTAAGAGTAAAAAATGCAAAAAAAAAAAAAAAATTGGGTCAAAAGGGTTGTGGTTATGGTCAAAACCGCAGCCCTTGGTAGTGAAGGGTTGCGGTAAAAAAACCTCAGCCCTTCATTTTGCCAAAGGGCTGCGTGCCAAAAACGCAGCCCTTAGGGCTTTTTTAACCGCAACCCTTGCGTTTTATTCCACTAGTGCAATCTCACAAACTCTCGCACATATGCACTAGTCAATTGCTGCATACTCCAAGTATCTTTCATTGCTATAAACCTGCCCGACTTTGTCAAACGATCCACTACAACCCATATGGCATTCTTTGCTGACTTAGTAAGTGGTAATCACATCACAAAATCCATTGAAATAGACTCCTATTTCCAACTCGGCACTTCTAAAGGTTGCATCATTCCACACCAGGTCTCATATGCTTAATATTCACTTTCTGACACGTTAAACAATTTGCAACAAACTCAGCAACTTCACGTTTCATATATTTCCACCAAAAGTGCTGCTTCAAATCCTTAGAGAGCTTATCTCCTCCAGGATATACAAAATATGACGTATTATGAGGTTCTTCCAAAATCTTTCTTTTTGACTACTTATCCTTAGGAACACACCATATTCCCTTGTATCTAACAACACCATTCTCATCAATGTCAAACTCGGTGGTAACTCCATCTTCTTCGATTTTCACCATCCACTCATCACTACCATGCTTTCCTCGAATCTTATCGAATATGGTGGGTTGGACACATAGTGCATTCAATTGAGCTTCCAATTTCCCTTGCTCCATGACTTCTAAACTCATTCTTCTGAATTCTTCACATAATCTCTCAGATAACACCATCATTTTCATCATATGACAAGTCTTCCTACTCAACGTATCAACAACTTTATTCGCTTTACCCTCATGATATAATATCTCTAAATCATAATCCTTAATGAGTTCAAGCCATGTCCTCTATCTCATGTTCAACTCCTTATGAGTAAATATATACTTCTGACTTTTATGATTAGTGAAAATCTTACATGACACACCATACAAATAATGCCTCCAAATCTTCAATGCAAACACTACAACAGCTAACTCAAAATCATGAGTAGGGTAATCCTGTTCACAAGGCTTAAGTTGTCTCGAAGCATATGCTACCACCTTACCATGTTGCATCAATACACATCCTAACCCATTCTTAGAAGCGTCACTATACACCTCAAAACCATCTAATGCAGATGGTAACGTCAAAACTGGTGCTGAAGTAAGTCTTTGCTTTAATTCTTAGAAAGCTTTCTCACACTTCTTATCCCACTGAAATCGAGTTGTTTTCTTCATCAAATTTGTCAAAGGTTGAGCTACTTTTGAAAAATCTTGCACAAACCTCCTATAGTAGCCAGCAAGTCCTAAGAAACTTCTAATCTCTGTCACATTACTAGGTCTTACCCATTCTGTCATTGCTTGTATCTTTGATGCATCTACAACAACACCTTCCTTTGAAATCACATGACCTAAAACTGCTACTTTCTCAAGCCAAAACTCACATTTGGAAGTATACAACATTTTCTTTCGAAGTATCTCTAAAACTTTTCTTAAATGACCACTAGTACAGAATTAACTATTTACGTCGGACCTGAACCTATATTTGCGTCGGACATCGGTCCGACGACACAGGTCACGACGCAAATTAAGGAAACAGATCTGCGTCGGACATGAAAACGACGTAGTTGATAGCTATTTGCGTCGGACTCAGCCTCACATGCGACGCACATGATGCCTCTTCCATGCATACAACAATATCACCTGCGTCGCATGCAGAGCGATGCGCGACGCAAATGGTTCACATCTGCGTCGCATATCGCTTAGCATGCGACGCAGATGAGTGACGCCATACCAAATCCCAGCAGCACTCATCTGCGTCGCATATAACACAACATGCGACGCTGATGAGTTTTCAGCTTTCATATTTTTTGATTTTTTTCAGCTTCATATTTTTGTTGTTTTTTTTCTTCATATACTAATGCTTAAACTAAACGAACATTAATAATGTAAAGAATTTGGAGGCAATGTCTTGGCAATGTATTGGTAATGTCAAACATTAGTAACATGTATTTCTATATTATATTAATAATGTCAAATATGTATTACAAAAGATAGAATGAGAGACAAAAATATGTAAACTAGATACAAACAAATTACATTGCAAATGAAAAAAAAAATGTAAAACTAAAATTGAATCTAGAACAATCGAGGAAGAAAGTGAGCAGCAGCTGACATTTCCCGACGAAGGAGACTTCAAGAAGAACCAAATCCATATCTGCAAATTAAAATAAGAATTTCAGAGAATTAAAAAGAAAATCCTAGACTAGGATAAATGCCAATAAAAAAGTAATAAAAAATTAGATATAAAAAATAAAAAAAAAACAAAAGGCCATAATTTTCAGATGCATGAACTGAATCTAGAACGTTTTTATTTTTCAGATCTGAAAATGATAAAAATGAATTTTCAGATCTGATAATTAAAAAAAAAATCAAATCTAAAAATTAAAAACGAAATTGTAGACTACGATTAACGCCAAAAAATCAGATAAAACCGAAAAATAGATCTAAAAAGTGAAAAAAAAATTAAAAAACGAAATTATAGATCTAAAAACAGAAAATTCTAGACTACAAAATTGTAAAATCAGATTTAAAAATTGAAAAAAAAAAAACCAAACCTGTCACAATGAGAGAGAAAGAGTGTTCATATCAAACTCGAAGAAGTTGTTGGATCTGCTAGTACTAGTTTTCGAGGAGAGAGAAAAAGTATTCATCCATGTCGGTGGAGTATATGTGTTTTGAGACTCCCTTAACATAGGAGAGAGAAAACGGAAGACTAAGAATGGAGAATGGTGGATTGAGATGAGGAAAGCGGCTGGAGGATGAGAAAAACGGCTGGAGGATGAGAAGCCCTTAGGCGAGATTTATTTATTAGGTATGCGTTTGATTGGGCTTTTAAAATTGACCTAGTGCTTGGGATTGGAGCTATTTCTAAGGCACCATAAAGGATGGCACCCGTAAAGATGCAAGAGTTGAAAGTAAAATTGGAGGAATTGTTTGAGAAAGAGTACATTAGGCCCAGTGTTTCACCTTGGGGAGCACCAATGTTGTTTGTTCGAAAGAAGGATGGAACCTTGAGGTTATGTATTGATTACAGAGAGTTGAATAATGTGACAATAAAGAATAAGTACCCATTGCCTAGGATTCAGGATTTATTTGATCAACTTAAGGGTGTTGTAATCTTCTCTAAGATTGATTTGAGTTATGGGTATCACCAATTGAGAATTGCAGAGGAAGATATACCAAAGACATCATTTCGTACGAGGTATGGGCATTATGAGTTCACAGTGATGCCATTTGGACTTACTAATGCACTTGCAGCATTTATGGACCTTATGATTAGGATCTTTCAGCCATATTTGGATAAATTTGTGGTTGTGTTCATTGATGATATATTGGTGTATTCGAAGGACAAAGAAGAGCATGAGGGTCCAGTAGTAGAAAAATGCAAATTTGCGTCAGTCTATGTGCGTCGCACACTAGAAGCACTAACGCAAATAGCCTATTTGCGTTGCACCTTACAAAACGTTCTCAACCCCGTGCGATGCAAATAGGCTATTTGCGTTAGTGCTTCTAGTGTGCGACGCACATAGACTGACGCAAATTTGCATTTTTCTACTACTGGACCCTCATGCTCTTCTTTGTCCTTCGAATACACCAATATATCATCAATGAACACAACCACAAATTTATCCAAATATGGCTGAAAGATCCTAATCATAAGGTCCATAAATGCTGCAAGTGCATTAGTAAGTCCAAATGGCATCACTGTGAACTCATAATGCCCATACCTCGTACGAAATGATGTCTTTGGTATATCTTCCTCTGCAATTCTCAATTGGTGATACCCATAACTCAAATCAATCTTAGAGAAGATTACAACACCCTTAAGTTGATCAAATAAATCCTGAATCCTAGGCAATGGGTACTTATTCTTTATTGTCACATTATTCAACTCTTTGTAATCAATACATAACCTCAAGGTTCCATCCTTCTTTCGAACAAACAACATTGGTGCTCCCCAAGGTGAAACACTGGGCCTAATGTACTCTTTCTCCAACAATTCCTCCAATTTTACTTTCAACTCTTGCATCTTTACGGGTGCCATCCTTTATGGTGCCTTAGAAATAGCTCCAATCCCAAGCACTAGGTCAATTTTAAAATCCATTTCTCTCACTGGCGGTATCCCTGAAATTTCTTCTGGAAAAACATCTTGGAACTCTCTCACCACAGGTATCTGAGATATTTCTCCATCCTCCACACTTACATCTTTCACATGACACAAATAGATGGGGCAGCCCTTCCTAATATAGGTTTTGAATGACATGGCTGACACAATACTGACTCCAGGTTTAGAAATAATTCCTTGATATGATATTCTATTTCCCTTTGCCCCCTAAGAGACACCTTTTGGGTATGACACTCTATCCTATCCTTATACTTAGCAAGCCAATCCATCTCCAATATTACATCAAAGTCGGGTAGGTCAAACTGAATAAGATCAACAAGCAAATCATATCCTAATATGGTAATGGGTATGTCTTGGTATAGGGAACTTACAAGGAGCTACTTCTCCTAGAGGTATGGTTATGAAAGTTTGACATAAGGTTGAGGGTTTTAGACCTAACTTTTCAACAAATGAACTAGCTATGAAAGAATGAGACTCCCCAAAATCAAAAAGCAAGTAAGCAAGGTTAGAGTTTACGAGGAAAGTACCTGTCAGAACATTGGCAGTTGTGTCTGCTTCATTCTGGTTCATTGTAACAGCCCTCCCCAAATAGCAGCTTAATTATGACCAATTATGATTAATTAAGGGCTAAGCAGCTATTTAAAGATGCTGTTAGTACAGATTCCTAACCCACCTTGCCCGTGGAAGGTTATGGAATCTGAAAGTATCTAAGCATTTTATGAAAACAACCCGAATTACTTAATTATTACAACTTAGTCTAAGTATTTAGATAAATCCAAAATATAACTACATAAACATAGTTACTATAGTAAAAAAAAAAAAAACACAACGCAGCGGCTATTCACATAGCACGAACATTCCATACTTAAGCTAATCTTTAACCTTCAGTTTTTTTCTAGCCCTGCAAAATAGCTGAATCTGCCCTCACCAGGACAGGTTCAAGAGAACAAAACAGTCGGCTTATCTTTGGTACACAAGTTCCACCAATTGCAACATAATAAGGTGATTGAAAATAGACTTCATTTTTGAAATAATACATAATCGTTATTCCAAACACCTTTATTCACTTATCTGCAAAGTTACTTTCTCTTTTAGAATAATATAAACATAATAACAACATCGTGAACATATCAAGAGACCTTCCAGAAGCAACTTTAATACTCTTTTCAACATTTACTTGAACATTTTTATACATTATCAGAAATACTTCTCTTTGGGAAGGAACACGAATGGAGGCAAACCCGGCTCTCCAAACTTTTGAGGGACGTCTCCCTACCTTTCTTATTTTCCTGCTTGCAAGACTTCCTAGGTCATGACCCCTCATAATGGAGCAATACCCGCTCCGGAGCAATACCCGCTCCAATTACTTAAAGAGCAAACCCGCTCTGTGAGTGTTGTTCATCACTGCTTACGCAGCTAGTTCCCTTATAAAACTAGACTTTTTATAATTGTAAAACTCATACTCAAATATACAAAACTTCAGTCTCAAATACTTGATGGAACAAACTTTCATAACTATCTTCAATTATTCAAAACAGGCTTCGTAAAACAAGTTGCTATGTCGAGTTCCACTATCTTTGGAAAGGTAACTTAACAACTGGGTTTCGAAGGAGTGCTATAATCAATGAAGGTGCTTAAAGGTAGGGTTAGCAAAATATGGCAGTAGGTGAAGAGTTATAGAATGCACTTAGCGTATAAAGGTTTATTTCTCACAAAGAGAACATAGGTCAATTTAGATGGTTCCGGTTTTGGTGTTAATGAACCATGGTTTAATGTAATGAACACTTGTATTTCTTGGGTTTACCAAAGTTTAGGTTTCACTTATTTATATATATATATAAGGCAGTAGGTATTCATAATGAAGAAACATTGAAAGGGTCAAAAGCACAAGGAGTTACAAGTTCAGGAAACGATTAAGCGGAAAAACGAGTTTTTAGGTGTTGTTTACTTCTCAAACAGAGGTTATACTTAATATAAGAAGAATATGTGATACAAGGTTGATCAATCAAGCAATTATATGTATTTTACAATGGTTTACCATAAAAGGCAGCAACCATGAAGGCACCTAAACAAAGCACAATTGGAGTAAGATCATGGTTTGATCGGTTTTAGAGGAACTTGACATGCAACGATTTCCAAATCAAAAATCATCAACCATGAATCATATTAACACATTGAAATCAACCACTTATAAATACTTAACAAAACAGTAGGGTTTCCACACAAGAACATGTTCATAGCTTTCATCAATTCCACAAACAAGTGTTATGATAATAATTTCAAAACTACAGCTTCAAAGGGTGGATCTTGTGTACCTTAACTTGGTGTTTAGGAGATCAAATCTTAATTAGTAACTTTACCACCTCTCCAGCAACTTCTTAAGACCTTAAGCAAAACATTCATCACCTTAAAGTTAGTAATTATCCAAAAGAAATCAAGCTTCAAGCTAAGATACCTCATGCATGCTGAAATTCAGCCTTACCTCACCTTCCTTGGTTTTTCCTTAGGTTATAGTAATGGAACTTCAAAACTAACGCCTGCCCAGTATGGATAACACCTTGAGGAACCTAGGGAAGTGTTTGCATGCACGTTTCAGAGCAAAGAGACAAGAGAAGCAAGCTGCCAAAGCAGGCCTTGCAGAACCGCCAGAATGGCGTGAGAGAGAGGAAGAAGAAAGATGCTGTTTTGTGTGATTTTTGTGTGAGTGATTTCTGATGAAACTGAATGAGGGCCTTCCTCTCATATATATATAGAATGGGTAAGGGCAAAATCGTAATTTTCGGTTTAGTATTAGGGGTAGAATCGTCATTTCCCATGCTTATGCATTAACCAGAATTTCCAAGGCTCTTAACTTGGATACTCTTCTTACTTCCCTCTTAATCCTTAATTATTTTTAACTAAATTCCTCCAAAGTACATTATATATATCCTAATAGGAGTATATTGACTAAATAAATCCTTAACCTTACGTCCTCAAGTAATAAAACGATATCAATAACTAATGCAACTCCCATAACCTTAAAACGATACTCAACATCTTTAACAGAATCCATGAATTACTAAATTTCCATATAGCTCATGTTATTAGTTAGCTAATAACATATAATATCTACATTGGCAACAAAGTTCACATAACATTCATTAAAATTATATTTTAAGATTTCAAAACGTAACAGCTATAGCTTAATGTAGCATCATTAGCCTAATAATTGTGGATTATCGATCCTAATCTTAGCTTAATAATTTGGGCTATTACATTCTAACACCCTTAAAGTAGTTTCGTCCCGAAACTTATAACATACCTTGGAATAATTGGGGGTATCTTGTTCGCATATCCACTTCTTTTTCCCAAGTTGCTTCTTCTGTTCCATGATTGGTCCAGAGTACTTTAACCAAAGGTATTGTCTGGTTCCGTAACACCTTTTCTCGTTTGTCCAAGATCCTTATGGGCCTCTCCTCATAACATAATGATTCATCTATTTGCAGTGGCTCATATGATAACACATGCGAAGGATCATGTATATATTTTCGCAATTGAGAGACGTGGAAGACGTTATGAACTTTGGACAATTCTACCGGCAAGGCTAGTTCATATGCTACTTCCCCAACTCTCCGCAAAACTTCAAATGGTCCTATAAACTTAGGACTCAATTTTCCTCGCAGCCCAAATCTTTTCACTCCCTTAGTAGGTGAAACACGAAGAAACACCTTATCTCCCACTTCGAATTCCAGCTTAATCCTCCGTAAGTCAGCATACTTCTTTTGGCGATCTTGCGCGACTCTCATTTTCTCTTGAATTACCCGAACTTGCTCCATGGTATCTTGTATTAACTCAGGTCCGACTGGTATACCAGGACTCACATCATCCCAACAAATTGGCGTACGACATTTACGCCCGTACAAAGCCTCGTACGGAGCCATACCGATGCTAGATTGATGACTGTTATTATAGGAAAATTCCACTAATGCTAATTTATCTTCCCAAGAGCCCTTAAATTCCAATACACAAGCTCGTAACATGTCTTCTAGTATCTGGATTACCCGCTCAGTTTGTCCATCTGTTGCTGGATGGAATGCTGTACTAAATTTCTGAGTCGACCCCAAAGCTTCCTGAAATTTTTCCCAAAAATGTGACAGAAATCGAGTATCCCGATCAGAGATAATAGTGGTTGGAACCCCATGCAATCGAACAATTTCCCGGATATAAGCATCAGCTAACTGCTTCTTGCTCCAAGTTATTCCCATGGAAATAAATCGTGCTGTCTTCGTTAGTCTGTCCACTACAACCCATATAGAGTCATTTCCCCTCCTTGATTTAGGTAATCCTGTTACAAAGTCCATGGAGATCGAATCCCATTTCCATTCTGGTACTGGCAATGGCTGAAGCAATCCAGACATCTTCTTCCGCTCAAATTTTACCTTTTGACAAATCAAGCATCTTGCCACGAATTGTGAGATATCTCGCTTTAACCCTTTCCACCAAAAATATTTCTTTACATCCTGAATCATCTTATCTCTTCCTGGATGAACTGCATAAGCACTACTATGCGCTTCTTTCAGAATCTTATTCCTTAACTCCTTGTCATTAGGAATACACCATCTTCCATTTATCCGCACGCTCCCATCAGCATATAATTGGAAGTCTTTGATCTCATTCCTTTCTATCTTTGACTTCAACTCCTTGATAAAATCATCCTTTTCTTGCTTTCCTCGAATTTCCTCGAAAAGAGACGGTTGAATCACAATGGCATTTAATTCTCCCTGTAATCTGTCTTTTGCAACCACTCGTAAATCCAACTGCACCAGTTCTTTATATAGCTCTTCTGGTACCGTTATCAGTGAATTTATCTCCCGCCGAGGCCTTCTACTCGAAGCATCCGCTACCTTATTTGCTTTCCCTGGATGATATTGAATATCTATATCATAATCCTTAAGTAACTCTAACCATCTCCGTTGCCTCATGTTCATTTCCTTCTGGGTGAAGATATATTTAAGGCTTTTATGATCAGTGAAAACCTTACAAGCGACTCCATACAGATAATGTCTCCATAATTTCAATGCAAAGATGACCGCTGCCAACTCTAAATCATGCACAGGGTAGTTTTTCTCATGCGGCTTCAGTTGCCTCGAAGCGTAGGCTATAACTCGCTGGTTCTGCATTAAAACACACCCCAATCCTTCCTGGGAAGCATCGCTATAGACCTCATACCCTTCTGTTCCCGAAGGTAGAGCTAAAACTGGGGCGCTAGTTAATCTCTTCTTTAACTCCTGAAAGGCCTCCTCGCATTTCTCAGACCACCGAAATTTTGTACTCTTCTTGATTAAATTCGTAATTGGTAGAGCTATCCGCGAGAAATTTTCTACGAACCTCCGATAGTAACCAAAGAAGTCCAAGGAAACTCCTAACTTCCCCAACATTCGTGGGTGCAGGCCATTCTTTTACTGCTTTGATCTTCTCAGGGTCCACTGCTATACCCTCCTTGGTTACAACATGCCCTAGAAACATTACTTTGTCCAACCAGAATTCACACTTACTCAACTTTGCATAAAGTTTCTCTCTGCGTAATATTCCTAACACTTCTCTTAAGTGTTCTTCATGCTCTTTGCGATCTTTGGAATATACCAATATGTCGTCTATAAAGATTACCACAAACCGATCAAGCAAAGACTTAAAGTTTCTCTGCATTAAATCCATAAACGCTGCCGGCGCATTGGTGAGCCCGAACGGCATCACCACGAACTCATAATGACCATATCTTGTTCGGAAAGCCGTCTTCGAAATGTCTTCCTCAACTATGCGCATCTGATGATACCCAGATCTTAAATCTATCTTTGAAAATACCCAGGCCCCCCTTAACTGATCGAACAAATCGTCTATTCGGGGTAACGGATATCTATTTCTGATTGTGATTTTATTGATTTCCCGATAATCTATACACAATCTCATCGTACCATCCTTTTTCTTCACAAACAACACCGGTGCACCCCATGGGGATACACTAGGTCGGATATAACCTTTTTGCAACAACTCTTCTAATCTTTTTCAACTCTGCCATTTCTGCCGGAGCCATTCGATAGGGAGCTCGGGATATTGGCGTAGCCCCTGGCACCAAATCTATATGAAAGTCGACAACCCGATGCGGTGGTAGTCCCGGTAAATCTTCTGGAAATACATCCGGAAATTCATTCACCACCAGAATCCCCTCAATCTTGCTCCCTTCCTTTGGGTCCCCTGCCATCTGACTCAGATAACCAACCCCCTCAGGTACTACCTCTGAATCAATCTCAATTATTGCATTATCCTCCTTTTCTAGGTTCGCTATCCCTTCCTAATAGAAAATATTAACTCCACCTGGGGACCTCAATCTAACTGTTCTAGCGTAACATTCTATCACTGCCCTATTTCGACTCAACCAATCCATTCCCAAAACCACATCATAATATTCCAGGTCAAAGGGTATCAAATCTACCCGCAGTTCTGACCCTGCTATCTTAATTTTACAATCCCTAAATATCCATTTACAACAGGTTGACTCACCATTAGGCATACAGATAGTCATATTTAAGGGTTGAGCACAGGGTTTATATAGCAGATTGCCAACAAACATATTCGAAATAAATGAATGCGAGGCTCCCGAATCAAATAACACATTGGCCACTGAGTTACATACAGGAAATTTCCCTGAAATCACATTACCTGATATCTCATGTAGTTCCGGTATCTCCTTGGTTTCTGTCTTAACAGGGAACAGCTTCCCTGGTGCTTTTCCCTGACCAACAGGCTGAACCCCTTTCCCTATCCTACCTTGACTCGAGCTTCCTTCTCCAGCGGTCAGCATCAACGTATTCCCCATCTTATTATTTCCTCCCGGCCTTCCTACTTCCTTCCATAAAGGACACTCACTGATTCGGTGTCCAACATTCTTGCACTTAAAACACACCATCTGCCCTGAACAAGTCTTGCCATAATGATTCCTCCCGCAACGATTGCACTTCCACTCTGTTTTTCCACCTTTAATATTCCCAACTTGCCCTTTAAACTGCAATGGGGCTGCAACCTCTATTCTTGACTTCTTGAATCCTCCCTCCTTAAATTTTCCTCCATTTCTTTTCTTCCTAAACTCCTCATCTTTCATTTCTATTCGCTCCTGCTCTAGAGCGCGGTCGTACAGTTCTTCAAAAGTTGTATACGTCCCAATTCGCTTCTGGTACTTCAAATTCAGACCTTCAAAAAACCGCATCATTTTCACCCTTTCATTGCCCACAAAATCGGCGCAAATCGGGACAAACTCTAGAAACTTTGCTGCGTACTCCAACACTGACATCTTAGCCTGCCTCAGGAACAAGAACTCGTTCTCCTTCATTCTCCGCAATGCCGGAGGAAAGAACTTATCCTTCATCTTCTCCACAAACTCCTTCCAAGTAAACTTCGGCTGCTGAGCTACTTCCTTGATGGTGTTCCACCATATATCAGCCGGTCCTTCCAGGTAGAAGGCAGCCATTTTAACCTTCATGGTCTCAGGGCAACTAACGACATCAAGTAACTTACTCATGTACGTAATCCAGTCCTCAAATTTGACGGGATCGGCTTCACCATCATAGGTGCGTGGCTTATGAGCCGCCAAGCGCTTGTAAAATTTTCCCTCATCATCATTTTTGCTTTGATTATGTTTCTCAAGTATTTCTAACAATCGAGCATTCATTTCCTTCATTTCCTGAATCTGTTTATCTGTGCTATTCTCAACATCCATCGATTTAGATGTGCCTTCTACGTTGGCCATTTACCTACATATTCGATCGAAATATTCAGTTGGAATTCCACACATACTTCTCTTCATAATTACACTTAATACATTGATTTCAACTTCCCATGCTTATTTCATACATATCCTTATTTCACAAACATACTATTGTACTTATATTTAACGCATATATTCCATAATAACATAGCAACTTCTTTTATTATTTAACTTACATGCTTCATACAACATGTTAGTCCTTACAACAACTTGTCTCATTATTTATCTTACATAGTCCACACAAACATGCTAATTCTTATTATACAGAAACTTGGTACATTAAGAAACCATGTTATAGCCAGTTCCTTTCTGCTTATTCCCACTCCTTAGCTCCACTTCCCCGACTTAATCCAACCCGCACGGGTCATAGTAGTAGCCACTATCGTCACTACTGATTGGCGGAGTCTCGGGAACGTAATCGTGGCCACACGTCTTACATCCTTCTTCGGGTCCATAGGTAGCACTTGATTGGGTCACCTGAGTAGTACCAGAACCTTGTGCTGTTGGGGTTCTTGAGCTAGAACGACTCTTAGTTCCACTGGACGACCCCATCCAACCTCCATATATTCCAGCCACCCGCTCTTCCTCCCTATGGGTAATTCGCTTATACATTTCCTTCCAATGAGGGTCATTTGGGTAAATTTGTCCTTGCCCTTGACGTTCCAGGGTGATATCCATTTCCCACCTAACTTCCTCTACGGTGCCTTCCCATCTTATTAAACTCTTGTCTATATTCTCCATGGTTACCCCATCCCCTTGAATTGCTCCTGTAGCCACATACAACTGTAACAGACTCCAATAGGTTCTACGGAAACTAGCCCATGGCTCACAAGTCGGTAAGGTCTTTATTATGGCGTACGCCTGAATTCCCGTCCGCCAATAATGATTATTACTAGCAGGGCCCATAACCTCATTCCACTCCTGAATGTGTCCTAACACCTCATTAGCATGATCAATTGCATCATCCCACCATTTCCCAACCGAGGCATAGGTGTCGGGTTCCCTCATATAGGGTACATTTTCATTCACGCTCTCACTTGATCTACTTGAAGCCATCTACACAGAATTCCTAATGTTTATACAATCATCACATATATAATCTATGCACATAAATTTCCATACACATAAATACATATTCACATCATCACATATGTAATTATTTATTGTATATCTTTTATTTTATTTTCGAAAAAAAAAACATATACTTATAAAAATATATATATATATATATATATATATACCATTACTCATTATATATTTTTTTTTTTTTAAAAATCCAAAATACTTAGTTTTTTTTTTTTTTTCCTAAAGATTTAGAATCGTTTGCTCTGATACCAAGTGCAACAGCCCTCCCCAAATAGCAGCTTAATTATGACCAATTATGATTAATTAAGGGCTAAGCAGCTATTTAAAGATGCTGTTAGTACAGATTCCTAACCCACCTTGCCCGTGGAAGGTTATGGAATCTGAAAGTATCTAAGCATTTTATGAAAACAACCCGAATTACTTAATTATTACAACTTAGTCTAAGTATTTAGATAAATCCAAAATATAACTACATAAACATAGTTACTATAGTAAAAAAAAAAAAACACAACGCAGCGGCTATTCACATAGCACGAACATTCCATACTTAAGCTAATCTTTAACCTTCAGTTTTTTTCTAGCCCTGCAAAATAGCTGAATCCCGCCCTCACCAGGACAGGTTCAAGAGAACAAAACAGTCGACTTTATGCTGGTACACAAGTTCCACCAATTGCAACATAATAAGGTGACTGAAAATAGACTTCATTTTTGAAATAATACATAACTGTTATTCCAAACACCTTTATTCACTTATCTGCAAAGTTACTTTCTCTTTTAGAATAATATAAACATAATAACAACATCGTGAACATATCAAGAGACCTTCCAGAAGCAACTTTAATACTCTTTTCAACATTTACTTGAACATTTTTATACATTATCAGAAATACTTCTGTCTTTGGGAAGGAACACGAATGGAGGCAAACCCGGCTCTCCAAACTTTTGAGGGACGTCTCCCTACCTTTCTTATTTTCCTGCTTGCAAGACTTCCTAGGTCATGACCCCTCATAATGGAGCAATACCCGCTCCGGAGCAATACCCGCTCCAATTACTTAAAGAGCAAACCCGCTCTGTGAGTGTTGTTCATCACTGCTTACGCAGCTACTTCCCTTATAAAACTAGACTTTTTATAATTGTAAAACTCATACTCAAATATACAAAACTTCAGTCTCAAATACTTGATGGAACCAACTTTCATAACTATCTTCATTTATTCAAAACAGGCTTCGTAAAACAAGTTGCTATGTCGAGTTCCACTATCTTTGGAAAGGTAACTTAACAACTGGGTTTCGAAGGAGTGCTATAATCAATGAAGGTGCTTAAAGGTAGGGTTAGCAAAATATGGCAGTAGGTGAAGAGTTATAGAATGCACTTAGCGTATAAAGGTTTATTTCTCACAAAGAGAACATAGGTCAATTTAGATGGTTCCGGTTTTGGTGTTAATGAACCATGGTTTAATGTAATGAACACTTGTATTTCTTGGGTTTACCAAAGTTTAGGTTTCACTTCTTTATATATATATATAAGGCAGTAGGTATTCATAATGAAGAAACATTGAAAGGGTCAAAAGCACAAGGAGTTACAAGTTCGGAAATGATTAAGCGGAAAAACGAAGTTTTTAGGTGTTGTTTACTTCTCAAACAGAGGTTATACTTAATATAAGAAGAATATGTGATACAAGGTTGATCAATCAAGCAATTATATGTATTTTACAATGGTTTACCATAAAAGGCAGCAACCATGAAGGCACCTAAACAAAGCACAATTGGAGTAAGATCATGGTTTGATCGGTTTTAGAGGAACTTGACATGCAACGATTTCCAAATCAAAAATCATCAACCATGAATCATAATTAACACATTGAAATCAACCACTTATAAATACTTAACAAAACAGTAGGGTTTCCACACAAGAACATGTTCATAGCTTTCATCAATTCCACAAACAAGTGTTATGATAATAATTTCAAAACTACAGCTTCAAAGGGTGGATCTTGTGTACCTTAACTTGGTGTCTAGGAGATCAAATCTTAATTAGTAACTTTACCACCTCTCCAGCAACTTCTTAAGACCTTAAGCAAAACATTCATCACCTTAAAGTTAGTAATTATCCAAAAGAAATCAAGCTTCAAGCTAAGATACCTCATGCATGCTGAAATTCAGCCTTACCTCACCTTCCTTGGTTTTTCCTTAGGTTATAGTAATGGAACTTCAAAACTAACGCCTGCCCAGTATGGATAACACCTTGAGGAACCTAGGGAAGTGTTTGCATGCACGTTTCAGAGCAAAGAGACAAGAGAAGCATCGCTATAGACCTCATACCCTTCTGTTCCCGAAGGTAGAGCTAAAACTGGGGCGCTAGTTAATCTCTTCTTTAACTCCTGAAAGGCCTCCTCGCATTTCTCAGACCACCGAAATTTTGTACTCTTCTTGATTAAATTCGTAATTGGTAGAGCTATCCGCGAGAAATTTTCTACGAACCTCCGATAGTAACCAGCAAGTCCAAGGAAACTCCTAACTTCCCCAACATTCGTGGGTGCAGGCCATTCTTTTCTTGCTTTGATCTTCTCGGGGTCCACCGCTATACCCTCCTTGGTTACAACATGCCCTAGAAACATTACTTTGTCCAACCAGAATTCACACTTACTCAACTTTGCATAAAGTTTCTCTCTGCGTAATATTCCTAACACTTCTCTTAAGTGTTCTTCATGCTCTTTGCGATCTTTGGAATATACCAATATGTCGTCTATAAAGATTACCACAAACCGATCAAGCAAAGACTTAAAGTATCTCTGCATTAAATCCATAAACGCTGCCGGCGCATTGGTGAGCCCGAACGGCATCACCACGAACTCATAATGACCATATCTTGTTCGGAAAGCCGTCTTCGAAATGTCTTCCTCAACTATGCGCATCTGATGATACCCAGATCTTAAATCTATCTTTGAAAATACCCAGGCCCCCCTTAACTGATCGAACAAATCGTCTATTCGGGGTAACGGATATCTATTTCTGATTGTGATTTTATTGATTTCCCGATAATCTATACACAATCTCATCGTACCATCCTTTTTCTTCACAAACAACACCGGTGCACCCCATGGGGATACACTAGGTCGGATATAACCTTTTTGCAACAACTCTTCTAACCGCTTTTCAACTCTGCCATTTCTGCCGGAGCCATTCGATAGGGAGCTCGGGATATTGGCGTAGCCCCCGGCACCAAATCTATATGAAAGTCGACAACCCGATGCGGTGGTAGTCCCGGTAAATCTTACGGAAATACATCCGGAAATTCATTCACCACCGGAATCCCCTCAATCTTGCTCCCTTCCTTTGGGTCCCTCGCCATCCGACTCGGATAACCAACCCCCTCGGTACTACCTCGAATCAATCTCATATTATTGCATTATCCTCCTTTTCTAGGTTCGCTATCCCTTCCTAATAGAAAATATTAACTCCACCTGGGGACCTCAATCTAACTGTTCTAGCGTAACATTCTATCACCGCCCTATTTCGACTCAACCAATCCATTCCCAAAACCACATCATAATATTCCAGGTCAAAGGGTATCAAATCTACCCGCAGGTTCGACCCCCGCTATCTTAATTTTACAATCCCTAAATATCCATTTACAACAAGGTTGACTCACCATTAGGCATACGAGATAGTCATATTTAAGGGTTGAGCACGGGGTTTATATAGCGGATTGCCAACAAACATATTCGAAATAAATGAATGCGAGGCTCCCGAATCAAATAACACATTGGCCACTCGAGTTACATACGGGAAATTTCCCCGAAATCACATTACCCGATATCTCATGTAGTTCCGGTATCTCCTTGGTTTCGTCTTAACAGGGAACAGCTTCCCCGGGTGCTTTTCCCCGACCAACAGCTGAACCCCTTTCCCTATCCTACCTTGACTCGAGCTTCCTTCTCCAGCGGTCAGCATCAACGTATTCCCCATCTTATTATTTCCTCCCGGCCTTCCTACTTCCTTCCATAAAGGACACTCACTGATTCGGTGTCCAACATTCTTGCACTTAAAACACACCATCTGCCCTGAACAAGTCTTGCCATAATGATTCCTCCCGCAACGATTGCACTTCCACTCTGTTTTTCCACCTTTAATATTCCCAACTTGCCCTTTAAACTGCAATGGGGCTGCAACCTCTATTCTTGACTTCTTGAATCCTCCCTCCTTAAATTTTCCTCCATTTCTTTTCTTCCTAAACTCCTCATCTTTCATTTCTATTCGCTCCTGCTCTAGAGCGCGGTCGTACAGTTCTTCAAAAGTTGTATACGTCCCAATTCGCTTCTGGTACTTCAAATTCAGACCTTCAAAAAACCGCATCATTTTCACCCTTTCATTGCCCACAAAATCAGGCGCAAATCGGGACAGCTCTAGAAACTTTGCTGCGTACTCCAACACTGACATCTTAGCCTGCCTCAGGAACAAGAACTCGTTCTCCTTCATTCTCCGCAATGCCGGAGGAAAGAACTTATCCTTCATCTTCTCCACAAACTCCTTCCAAGTAAACTTCGGCTGCTGAGCTACTTCCTTGATGGTGTTCCACCATATATCAGCCGGTCCTTCCAGGTAGAAGGCAGCCATTTTAACCTTCATGGTCTCAGGGCAACTAACGACATCAAGTAACTTACTCATGTACGTAATCCAGTCCTCAAATTTGACGGGATCAGCTTCACCATCATAGGTGCGTGGCTTATGAGCTGCCAAGCGCTTGTAAAATTTTCCCTCATCATCATTTTTGCTTTGATTATGTTTCTCAAGTATTTCTAACAATCGAGCATTCATTTCCTTCATTTCCTGTAACTGTTTATCTGTGCTATTCTCAACATCCATCGATTTAGATGTGCCTTCTACGTTGGCCATTTACCTACATATTCGATCGAAATATTCAGTTGGAATTCCACACATACTTCTCTTCATAATTACACTTAATACATTGATTTCAACTTCCCATGCTTATTTCATACATATCCTTATTTCACAAACATACTATTGTACTTATATTTAACGCATATATTCCATAATAACATAGCAACTTCTTTTATTATTTAACTTACATGCTTCATACAACATGTTAGTCCTTACAACAACTTGTCTCATTATTTATCTTACATAGTCCACACAAACATGCTAATTCTTATTATACAGAAACTTGGTACATTAAGAAACCATGTTATAGCCGGTTCCTTTTCGCTTATTCCCACTCCTTAGCTCCACTTCCCCGACTTAATCCAACCCGCACGGATCATAGTAGTAGCCACTATCGTCACTACTGATTGGCGGAGTCTCGGGAACGTAATCAGGGCCACACGTCTTACATCCTTCTTCAGGTCCATAGGTAGCACTTGATTGGGTCACCTGAGTAGTACCAGAACCTTGTGCTGTTGGGGTTCTTGAGCTAGAACGACTCTTAGTTCCACCGGACGACCCCATCCAACCTCCATATATTCCGCCCACCCGCTCTTCCTCCCTATGGGTAATTCGCTTATACATTTCCTTCCAATGAGGGTCATTTGGGTAAATTTGTCCTTGCCCTTGACGTTCCGGGGTGATATCCATTTCCCACCTAACTTCCTCTACGGTGCCTTCCCATCTTATTAAACTCTTGTCTATATTCTCCATGGTTACCCCATCCCCTTGAATTGCTCCCGTAGCCACATACAACTGTAATGGACTCCAATAGGTTCTACGGAAACTAGCCCATGGCTCACAAGTCGGTAAGGTCTTTATTATGGCGTACGCCTGAATTCCCGTCCGCCAATAATGATTATTACTAGCGGGGCCCATAACCTCATTCCACTCCCCGAATGTGTCCTAACACCTCATTAGCATGATCAATTGCATCATCCCACCATTTCCCAACCGAGGCATAGGTGTCGGGTTCCCTCATATAGGGTACATTTTCATTCACGCTCTCACTTGATCTACTTGAAGCCATCTACACGAAATTCCTAATGTTTATACAATCATCACATATATAATCTATGCACATAAATTTCCATACACATAAATACATATTCACATCATCACATATGTAATTATTTATTGTATATCTTTTATTTTATTTTCGAAAAAAAAAACATATACTTATAAAAATATATATATATATATATATATACCATTACTCATTATATATTTTTTTTTTTTAAAAATCCAAAATACTTAGTTTTTTTTTTTTTTCCTAAAGATTTAGAATCGTTTGCTCCGATACCAAGTGCAACAGCCCTCCCCAAATAGCAGCTTAATTATGACCAATTATGATTAATTAAGGGCTAAGCGCCTATTTAAAAGTCTTTGTAGTACTGATTCCTAACCCACCTTGCCCGTGGAAGGTTATGGAATCTGAAAGTATCTAAGCATTTTATGAAAACAACCCGAATTACTTAATTATTACAACTTAGTCTAAGTATTTAGATAAATCCAAAATATAACTACATAAACATAGTTACTATAGTAAAAAAAAACACAACGCAGCGGCTATTCACATAGCACGAACATTCCATACTTAAGCTAATCTTTAACCTTCAGTTTTTTTCTAGCCCTGCAAAATAGCTGAATCTGCCCTCACCAGGACAGGTTCAAGAGAACAAAACAGTCAGCTTATGCTGGTACACAAGTTCCACCAATTGCAACATAATAAGGTGATTGAAAATAGACTTCATTTTTGAAATAATACATAACTGTTATTCCAAACACCTTTATTCACTTATCTGCAAAGTTACTTTCTCTTTTAGAATAATATAAACATAATAACAACATCGTGAACATATCAAGAGACCTTCCAGAAGCAACTTTAATACTCTTTTCAACATTTACTTGAACATTTTTATACATTATCAGAAATACTTCTGTCTTTGGGAAGGAACACGAATGGAGGCAAACCCGGCTCTCCAAACTTTTGAGGGACGTCTCCCTACCTTTCTTATTTTCCTGCTTGCAAGACTTCCTAGGTCATGACCCCTCATAATGGAGCAATACCCGCTCCGGAGCAATACCCGCTCCAATTACTTAAAGAGCAAACCCGCTCTGTGAGTGTTGTTCATCACTGCTTACGCAGCTACTTCCCTTATAAAACTAGACTTTTTATAATTGTAAAACTCATACTCAAATATACAAAACTTCAGTCTCAAATACTTGATGGAACCAACTTTCATAACTATCTTCATTTATTCAAAACAGGCTTCGTAAAACAAGTTGCTATGTCGAGTTCCACTATCTTTGGAAAGGTAACTTAACAACTGGGTTTCGAAGGAGTGCTATAATCAATGAAGGTGCTTAAAGGTAGGGTTAGCAAAATATGGCAGTAGGTGAAGAGTTATAGAATGCACTTAGCGTATAAAGGTTTATTTCTCACAAAGAGAACATAGGTCAATTTAGATGGTTCCGGTTTTGGTGTTAATGAACCATGGTTTAATGTAATGAACACTTGTATTTCTTGGGTTTACCAAAGTTTAGGTTTCACTTCTTTATATATATATATAAGGCAGTAGGTATTCATAATGAAGAAACATTGAAAGGGTCAAAAGCACAAGGAGTTACAAGTTCAGGAAATGATTAAGCGGAAAAACGAGTTTTTAGGTGTTGTTTACTTCTCAAACAGAGGTTATACTTAATATAAGAAGAATATGTGATACAAGGTTGATCAATCAAGCAATTATATGTATTTTACAATGGTTTACCATAAAAGGCAGCAACCATGAAGGCACCTAAACAAAGCACAATTGGAGTAAGATCATGGTTTGATCGGTTTTAGAGGAACTTGACATGCAACGATTTCCAAATCAAAAATCATCAACCATGAATCATAATTAACACATTGAAATCAACCACTTATAAATACTTAACAAAACAGTAGGGTTTCCACACAAGAACATGTTCATAGCTTTCATCAATTCCACAAACAAGTGTTATGATAATAATTTCAAAACTACAGCTTCAAAGGGTGGATCTTGTGTACCTTAACTTGGTGTCTAGGAGATCAAATCTTAATTAGTAACTTTACCACCTCTCCAGCAACTTCTTAAGACCTTAAGCAAAACATTCATCACCTTAAAGTTAGTAATTATCCAAAAGAAATCAAGCTTCAAGCTAAGATACCTCATGCATGCTGAAATTCAGCCTTACCTCACCTTCCTTGGTTTTTCCTTAGGTTATAGTAATGGAACTTCAAAACTAACGCCTGCCCAGTATGGATAACACCTTGAGGAACCTAGGGAAGTGTTTGCATGCACGTTTCAGAGCAAAGAGACAAGAGAAGCAAGCTGCCAAAGCGAGGCCTTGCGAACCGCCGAAATGGCGTGAGAGAGGGAAGAAGAAAGATGCTGTTTTGTGTGATTTTTGTGTGAGTGATTTCTGATGAAACTGAATGAGGGCCTTCCTCTCATATATATATAGAATGGGTAAGGGCAAAATCGTAATTTTCGGTTTAGTATTAGGGGTAGAATCGTCATTTCCCATGCTTATGCATTAACCAGAATTTCCAAGGCTCTTAACTTGGATACTCTTCTTACTTCCCTCTTAATCCTTAATTATTTTTAACTAAATTCCTCCAAAGTACATTATATATATCCTAATAGGAGTATATTGACTAAATAAATCCTTAACCTTACGTCCTCAAGTAATAAAACGATATCAATAACTAATGCAACTCCCATAACCTTAAAACGATACTCAACATCTTTAACAGAATCCATGAATTACTAAATTTCCATATAGCTCATGTTATTAGTTAGCTAATAACATATAATATCTACATTGGCAACAAAGTTCACATAACATTCATTAAAATTATATTTTAAGATTTCAAAACGTAACAGCTATAGCTTAATGTAGCATCATTAGCCTAATAATTGTGGATTATCGATCCTAATCTTAGCTTAATAATTTGGGCTATTACATTCTACCACCCTTAATAATTTGGGCTATTATTTTGACACCTGGGACACTGATTAGCCTTATGATCTTTTTCTCGACAAGCATAACAAGTTATTGGATCTACTTGACAAGTAAATCCTGTGTGGCTTTTATTACACTTCCTACAAGTAGGGTTATGAGTACGGGATTCCTGCTGGTTTGATCTCCCCTTACCTTGGTAGTTGCTACGATTCCCTTGATAATTACCACCACCATCATTGTGATTAATTCCCCCATTATTATTGTTACCCCCATATCGAGATTTCTTATCATTCCCATGGTCATTTTGATTGTTAATTGGGTCTTTTCTCTTATTCCTCCCCATAACTTCCTCTTCATGCCTTAAAATTCTGTCAATATTAGAAGCCTTAGCATAAGCCTCCTGAAAAGTTGCAGAAGTTGCTCCCCTAAGTCTGGTCTGAATTCCAAATGCTAACCCATCCTCAAACTTTTGAGCCGTGGCTCTCTCATCTGGCACAACAGTAGGACAAAATCTAGCTAACTCATTGAACTTTTGGGTATACTCTTGCACAGACATAATACCTCCCTGGTTAAATCTAGTGAACTCATTGTATTTCTGCCTCCTAATATGTTCAGGGGAAAATCTATCCTTAATAGAAACCTTAAAAGCATCCCAATTAAAGTTTTCCTGAGCTCTAACAATGGATCCTTGACTCTCCCACCAAGTATCCGCATCCTCCCTCAAATAAAAGGTAGCTTGGTCTACTTCTTGAGCTTCAGGTGTCCCAATAGCAGTGAATAACTTATCAAAGTCTCTTAGTCAGTTCTCTAAGAGTAAGGGGTCTTCCTTTCCCACAAAGATTGGAGGTTTAAGGGTTGCTAACTTCTTTGACATAGCAGCTTGTGGGTCATCTCCACCATTATTACCTAATTGGTTTTGCAACACTAAACCCATATGTTGCGAAAGTTGTTCAAGAGATCTCAGCCTCTGAAGCAGTTGTTCAGGGGTTTCAGCCATTTGTTCAAAAGTTCTCCTACGAGATTTAGTGTATACTTGATAGGTTTGCATACAATTCCTGCACATTAGCATTGGTATTACTACAACTATTCATCCACACATGGTCTTGCACATAAGTTTTATTTATTTAATACTAAATTTCATCATAAGAAAATTATATGGCTCAACCAAAACATATTTTATCATAACATTACAAGGCAACCTTTGCATGCTTCCATATAATATCAATTTAGCAAGTAAGCAACAATTATAACAAAAACTTAAATTTTTATTCAACTCGAATTAAAATATTCAAGTAATAATGATTCCTAACAATTATTCCAAAACATATATTAAAACATAGAATTTCTAATACTACTATAGAGATTGATCTAAAGACCTTATTATAATCATAAATTTCTAAATCCAATGGTGAAATGGTCTTCCTAGCCCAACATTTTCTTATAGTTACTTTTCGTCTTGACATCTAAACACATAAGAACAAAAAGAAACAGTTAATAAGCACCTGAAATAAGTGCTATCACATTAAAGCACATAAACCCTTTTTGATCCCACTCTCACAATTTATTTTAATGTTTATTATATAATTTATTAATACCTATATTATTTAACCTTAAAGTCATAATTATTTGATACATTTTATTAACTCCTAATTTACATTAATTTATTAACCTAAGCTATGATAGCAATTTGTAACACCCCAAAACTTTGGTTTAAAAACTTTATAAAACATATACTTTTCATTAAAATATCGGACCGAACCTTTAGGGTGTTACCGCCGTATCTATTGTTAAAAATAATTGCAAGGCTAATTACTAAAATAAAATTGAACTTACAACCCAAAGTATCAAAATAAACCAAACTAAGTTATCTAACTTAAACCAATTCAAACTAAACAATCCTACTTAACAGTATTGTAATATTTATTAAACTAGGTGAACTTAAAACTATAAGTGCGCTCATTCCTGCAACGTAGTCCCTTTTACCAACATGCACAATTTAAATTGGAAAAGAACAAAGAAAAACAAATACACGAAATTAGCGAAAGTTAAGTAATTACAACTTCATCTCGTAACAATATTAGTTGTATTTTGAAAATAATTTTTTATAACATAGTACAGACAAGTATAGCGTAGTTCAGACAAGTATAACGTAGTTCAGGCAAGTATAACATAATACAAAAAAGTATATAATATGCTTAACCATTTCAATTATTTCAAGTTTATATGATTCACACGACAACAAATTTAATTATTAAAAGCGAATTGAACGTCAGTAGGCTAAGACTAATCCCAGTAACCACCTACTTCAGTATGGGTCATCACCTAAATAAATTAAGAGTAATGACCAATATCGTTTTGCAGAACGTCCCTAGTGTGCACACCCCTCACTAATCTAATGGGTATCCGCAAGGCACACCTATAGTATTAGGAGGAAGACAATAAAGAGTTGTAACAGGATAAAATTAAGTATTGTTCATCACCTATGGAGGATCCAAGTCCACAGGATAATTCCCTCAATAATATTTTCACTTTACGTGATTAATAAATTTTAAAAGTTATGACACATCAAACATCACATTAACATTAACATTAACATGAACCTCTTTAGTTCAATAAATATTTTCCAGAACTTAATCATTTTATAGAATTATAATAATCAACGTCCATAATTCATAGTAGAATTTTTTGGGATAAAACACCCTTATGTTTGCTCATTTTTAAAACAATCCCCTTTTTGTTTTTTTTAAACCGAATCCCCAAACATTTTATAAATATTCTAGTTGCACCCTCAAACCATAAATTTTGTTAAATCTAAACGTTTGTAGGGCCTTTTTTCATTTTCCCTCCTAATTGTTGCGTGAAATGACCTATGTATCCTTGGGTTAATTAAAACCCTTCAACAAACCCTTCATCTCTCTTATTCAATTTCTTACTCTCATTTCATCTCTCTCACCTGCTTCACTATGTAAATTCATCTCCCTCTCTTGTCATCATCTATACCTTTTCATCTTTTTTCAGTCTCTCTCATCTAGCTGGGGTTGCAACACACTCTCTCTCGTCATTGTGGAGAATTCCGCAATGACAGAAAATGGAAACTTTTATGGACGGTAAAACAAGAGCATGGTGCCCAAAATAGGTAATTCACTGTGCTTTGGGTAAAATTACCTTAATTTTCATTAAATTAGATTTTCTTATTGCTGGTTTGTTGGATTATTGTAATGGTGCTTAAAAGCCCTAATTTTAAATTGCTTGTTGATGTTAAAAATTGATTCTTTAACAATGTGCTTGTTATTGGTAACCTAACTCTAAATTTTACAGTCTTTTAGTTAAAACTCAACATTTGTGCCATTATTGAATTCACTTGACTTTAGTATTTCAACCCCCATTTTATAATTGCTGATTTGTTGTTGCTCAAATATTCTAGGTTTAGTCCCAATCATCTGTTGATGGTTGTCCATTTGGGTGGTAAATTTAAATTGGTTGATGGTAAATTTGTGTATGTAAGGGGGGTCAAATTTGTATGACGGAAGGTGTGTGCTCCAAAGAGTTAAACATGGCAACGGTAAGATGTTATGTCATGCAATCACAGAAAAAAGCTGAATCTAACAATTAGTGAAACTTTCAGTTTGTGGTATAAGAATCCTAAAATCGAAATGACAAATGGAAGGAAAAAAAATTAAGAGTAAAAGTGATTTTGAGGAGTTTTACCAAAGTAGGCACATTCATGATAAACTTGTGTTGTATGTGATTGATAAACCTAAACCTCAATTAGGTGTGCCATCATTTAGGAGCAAGTTTGTGTATTACTCACCACCAAAGCCCATGTCTAATACAACCCAAATGTTCTTCAGGTTCTGCTCACAAGCCATGCCCACACAGAAATTGTTGCATGGTAGCTCATCACAGCCCATTCCCAAACCTAGATCCATGCCTGGTAGCTCATCACAACCCATGCCAAAACCCAAACCCATCCCTCCTACTAACTTAAAGCCACCTATTAGGTCTCCAACTAGGAGAAGCTCACGTTTAAATGACCCATAAGTTTGGTTCTGAGGGACCTCTCAGTCACCACCTCCCTCATCAAAACACTATCCCTAATACTCATCCTTCCACTGTGATATCTCCACAAAAAAACATCTATACATACAATGGCAATTGAGAAGAGATCCACACGTAGGGTGAAACAGGAAGCTCGGAAGAAGAAAAGTAAAAAAAAAAAGAGGGGGAAAAAGGAATGGGAAGGTAAGTAAAGAAAAAGAAGGGAAAAGGAAAGAGAAGGTAAGTGAAGAAAAAGAAGGGAAAAGGAAAGAGAAGAAAGGTACTAAGAATAAGGGAGGCAGGAAGAGGAAGAACGCAAGCAAGAAGCAGTTTGAGGATGAAGAAGAATGGAGTGGGGATGGAGAAAGTAGCTCTGGATCTGAGCTGAGTAATACATATAAGTACTTTGATGAAGGTGAGGAGGATAGGAGTGAAAATGTTGTGAATGAGCTTCTTTCCAGCTCTGCAGTAAATGGGGGGGGAGTTGTTGAGGCAAGCTGAAGGTTTGTTTAAGCAGCAAGGAGAGAGTAAGAAGAAGGGAAACTGGGCAAAAGACCAGTATGTGTTTGAGAATGTACAAGAGGTTGAGTATGACTTAGATGAACTGAGGAGCTTGGATAAATTAGATGAAGAGGCTGACACTTACCCAACCTCCAACATTGAGAAAGATTTGAAAGGTCAGGTTAATCTGACCTATGGCTTGAAGTTTAATAGTATATATGATTTGAGAAAGGCATTGCAACATCTAGCATTCAGAATAGGTATGAGTACTACGTCATGCATAATGAGACTGGTAGATCAATTGTGCAGTGTAGATATAAGTGCAACTGTCCTTGGAACACGGAGAAAGGCAAGTTTAGAAAGTGTAGTTGTATTAAAGAGGACTTAAGTGTAGATTCAATGTTCATGCTGTGCAACTCAAAATATCACAGACTTATCAGATTAGGACAATTAGGTTAGATCATGAATGTGCGTTTTACCATTCAACTTGTAAGGTCACTGCTGCATCTTATACTTCGATCTTTGTTTCCATTCTGTTATGTGATGTTTATGCTAATAATTTGGGTTCTTTTTTGTTGATATGCAGGGGTTATTTGTTGGAAGCCATAGCCTTGGTAGCTAGTAAAGCTGATGTCAGATTCTATGTTAGACACATTTGGGCTAACTTTAAGCTCAAATTTGCTGGCACAGTGTTCAAGGAATACTTTTGGAAAGCAGCCAAAGCAACAACCAAGGTACACACTTTGTTCAACAATCCTTTAAACCCTTTCTTCCATGTTAATAGTTGTACTAAAATTATTTCTCACTTATTTTGTGCATAATACTACTTTGACAAAGTGAATTCATTAAAGAGCTAGAAAACATAAAATTCTTGGATGAAGATGCATACAACTACCTTCAAGCAATCCCATCTAAGCACTGGTCTAGGCACTCTTTTACCACAACAACAAAGTTAATTAAACATGTTAACTAACAGCATGTGTGAAACAATGAATGCTGTCATAAAAGAGGTTAGGGATAAACCAGTCCTTATTTGTTTGGAGTGGATAAGGAGGTACATTATGAAGAGGCATGCTAATAAATGGGAGGGGGAATGAGAGTTACACGGGCAAATTTATGCCATATGTAGGAAAGGTTTTGAATTGGATTAAGGAAGGGGCTAAACATTATATGCTAGTGCATTCTAGGTTAGATCACTGGGAGGTTGACACAATTGATGATAGGTTCATAGTCAGCATAAGGATATATATTGTGGCTATAATCATTGGATGTTGACTGGAATTCCATGTGCTCATGCTTGGGCATGTATAGTGGTAAAGAAGGAGAGTTCATAAGATTATGTGGATGAGTGTTACTCTAGGGAGAGGTACATTAAGTCATATGAAGCACACATCAAACCTATGCCTGGTGAAATACACTAGGATCCTTGCAAATTTCCAGAGCCTCTACCTCTTGTCATAAGAAGAATGCCTGGTAGGCCAAGCTTGAAGAAAAGGAAGAAGGAGGCAAACGAGGAGGAAGGGGGGAAGGAAGAAACAAAAGCAAAGGTGCTCCAACTGTGGTATATATGGTCACAATAAATTGAAGTGCAAAAACCCTACCGTGCCTAAATCTCCACCCAAGAAAGGAGGCAAACCCCAATCAAATGTCCCTAGGGTGATGGCAAACAGAAAAAAGAAGAAAGCCAGGGCAAATCAGGTACAAGTTGAAGTTCATTACTGTAAGTCTTTACTTGTTTAAAGTACAAAACTAATCTCCATTTTCGTTTAACAGATGAATTATGTTGTTCCTTCTGTGAATGAGGCTGAATCTGTGTCACAAAACCACTCTTGTCCTCCTCCACAATCAAGTCAAACATCAAACAACCAAGCTAGAACCACCAACTAGTCAAGCAAGGGCCCTGCAATATCTTTGTCTCAGTCCTCTAAGCCAGCACCAAGACCCAAGTTGCCAACCAAGTCACCAAAGAAGAAAGCTTGAAGTTTAACAGTTCATCTTTTAATAGTGTTGTAGGCTAGTGAGAAACATTAAGTTCATGTTGTGCAACTTATTTTATGTTATGTTGTGTACTATGACAGTTTAATTGGTTATGTGTGCTATGAAATGAAGACTTTGAAATTCACCAATAGCATCATCTTCATTAATAGAGTTATTTAGATACAACCTATTAATATTGCACTGCTAAAGTACAGCAACAACTGAAACTAACCACTAATCACTAACCACTACAACCTTCCACTAATTCAACATTACATTAACAATGAGGGAAAAAAAAATGAAAAAAAGTTAACAATCATTTTAGTGAAAAATCCACAAGTTTTTGGTGCATTTTTCCTTCTTGATGCTCCTGAATTTTTGTTCAACACCACCAAAATTTCCACCTTTGGCTTAGTGTCTTGAATCCTTGCGATTTCACTCTTCAAAAATGTTATTTCCTGTGTTAACAACCTCTTCTCCAGCACCAGTTCATTAACGACCACCTTCTGCCACTCCTCCTGATTCTTGTCAACCCATCCAAAGAATCCACACCCTTCTCTTCTAGTATGAACATTTGAAAATTTGTAGGCATAGAAACTCCTCCCAGGATTGTCACGCATCCATGACCTCAAAATCTTAGCAGGAATTTGACAATTCCATTTGGTTGCCATAACCTTAATTGAACAATTAAACCAAATTAAAATAAGCAAATAAAGCCTAGAATCGCTAACTTGCCCAAAATTGAAATGAATAGAAAAGAATGTAACACTTACCTTATTTCAAGGATGTAAGGAATTCTCAATTGAGAGTGGTATTGCAATTTTCCATTCGAAAATTTGGAGTACCAGCTTCAATTTGGGGGTGTCGAAAAATCACCGTTGTGAGATAGGGAGGATCCTGATTTGGGGATGAAGAGGTTGTTATATAATAGCATAAGTATGCCCCCACAAACATTTAGATTTAACAGAAGTTATGGTTTGGGGGTGCAACATTATTTTTTATTAAACGTTTGGGGGTTCAGTTTAAAAAAAAACAAAAGGGAGATTGTTTTAAAAATGAGCAAATATAAGGGTGTTTTATCCAAAAATCCTTGATAGTAACCAATACGTCCATCATTAGAGCCTCATAGAGTAACAATATCAACTTATAATATCGTTCGTAACATCATTAACTCACTAGTTGTACCCTTTAAATCACATTATCAACATTAGCATAATTCTAATATGATGGTATAAATAGTTACACTATAAGTCCAAAATTAATAACAATAATACTAGTAGATAATATATATTATATGCAGGGATTAAAGTACTATAATAATAATAATAATAATTTTAGTTACAACAAGTAATAATATTATTCATGCCACATAATATATATCCAACTTGACATATAATCTCATAGTTACATCCAATACACATAGCACATAAAATTCCTAACGGGATTCTAAGTGTTGATGGACATTGTGAATTAGCTCGAATGCGTCCAAGTATAGCAATGTCACCTAAAATTTGCCTTTTACGAAGTTTTTGTCTACAACAAATAATATTACTTAAAGTTAGTCACTTGATATAATATCTCGAGAATAATTGATCAAAGTTTACCAGATTAATAATTAATAAAGTTGGAAAGAAAAGAAAAATAAATTTAGAACAACTTTTTCATGAAACGTGACATTCTGTCACAGCTTGTGGAAATTTTTATTTTGACAAATTCCATTATCCACAGTGACAAATTTGTCACAGCTCCTAAGAGCACCTACATTCATGGGTTTTAAGGTTCCCCATTGCAAAAAAAAATGCAAAAAAGAACCTTCCCATGAATGTAGATAGGTGACCAAATAATGTGGAACACTAATAAATAGGAAACCATCCAATAATGCTGGCCTATGGTGCGTCGCCACGTGGAAGAGAAATGGGATAAAATCCCGCGTGAAACACCATTCCCCACATGATGTTGGATTTTTTTTTGGAAAAATAAAAAAATCAGCGCGCCAATTAAAACGTGACATTTGTCACACGCTACAAGCACCAGCGCCTGAACCAACCTCAACACGCCATGTGTCGCTGCTTTAACCTTTACAACGATAATATTACCGTTTATTATAAATGACATAACTTTTTATATATAATGAATTAAAAAAAAATTACACCAACGTTCATAAATAGAGACCAATCTTGATATATTTTCAACACTCCAAAAAGTCCATAATTTTTTATTAAGTATTTCATAAATCTTATTTGATAATTATGGATCCCAATTATCCTAATTATAGAAATAGGTATCAATAAAATGCAAATTACGAACAAAATCCAAATTCCCAACAAAATTCCAATTACCAACAAAATCCAAATTACCAACAAAATCCAAATTTGCAACCAATTTCAAATTCTCCTTTTGATCCAAACATGCTAAATAATCCTCAATTACTTGCTATGTTCCAAGCCTTTGTAAATCAGAATACTCCTCAAAATTTGTCACCTGGCACACTTCATCCAACATCTCAACGCGTAGATCCATATCCCATAACTCTAGGAGGAGACGGTAGTAGCAATAGAATGCGAGTTGAAAACCAATTTCCAACGCAATCACTCGATGATGATGAAGATGTAATTCAAGTTCAAGTTGAAGTTCCAGAACCAGAAGTAACTACAGGTAAGCAAGTGAAACACCCGAAAGACAGGTGGGTCGCAGAAGAAGATAGACACTTGGTGTCCGCTTACCTTAATTGTTCCGGTGATGCTGATAAAGGAACAGATCGGGAAAAGGGAGCGTTATGGCTTGAAATCAAATTGGCTTACGACGTAGCAGCTGCTAAAAGACCGAATGTCGTGCACAAAAGAACCATGAGAGCTATTAAACGGCGTTGAAGTCAAATCAATGAAGGTGATACTTTATGGGTAGCACAACTTGCGGCAGTTAAGCGTATGCAAACTAGTGGTGAGGTTATTAACGACATATAGGCTACAGCACATGACCTTTACAGATAAAAAAAGGATAAAGCTTTTGAGTTTTACCATTGCTGGGAAGCAAATGGATGCCTGGTAAAGATTCAACCGTTGTGAGTGAAGGGAGTTCTAAGAGATCAAGCGACGAAGCCGGAACAAGTGTGCGTCCCGACGGTTGGAAGAAAATGAAAGCCCAAAACAAATTGAAAGGTGTTGCAACAAGATTGGATGAATTTAACAACACTTTTAAGCGGTATGCAAAATGAGCGAGGTCTAATGAGGAAGGGAATGTCTGATATGCTCGAGTACCAGAAACAACGAGATGAAACTAAAATGAGGTTTAAGATTTTTCAATTGTTGATGACAAAATCGTATCTTGAACCATTTGAGGAAGAGTATCTTGCAAAGCTGAAGGAAGAGTTCATGAAGTAACTCATCTGTTTTTAGGATAAATTTTATTATGTTTTAATGGTTAATGTTGTATTAATTTAAGATTAATGTATTTGTTTAAATTGTTAAATGTAAGCGTGTTTTAGTTAATGGACTTGTGTTCTAATGATTCATGTGATGTACCAATCTTATCCACTGACGTTATAGACTGCATCTTATCCTGACCTACTAACATTATAGATTGCAATCTGCAAAGATAGAACCAATCTTATCCTTAGATATAGATTGCAATCTTATTCGCATAGATAAAACCAATCATATTCGTAGATATAGATTGCAATCTTATATATATATGTCTATAAAAGAGGAGTTACATTGCATTTGATTTTCAGAACAATATTCTCCTTCCAACAAACACTATAACTTTCCCCCTTCTAAAAATTTCTCACAAACATGAACCCAAATGAAAATTCTTCTAGTTCAAGTGATGAATTCTTTGATGACTATGTCAACAACATCATCGCTGTGAACGTGTGTCTAGATGAAGAAGAAGATTACATAAGCGAGCAAGCTGCTCAAATGATTGTTGCCCCAGTTGCAGAAGAATCCAGTAACAGAAGAAGATCTTACAAGAAGCTTAGAGATCGTGAAGCTGCAAACACAAGATTAATGAACGATTACTTTGTTGATCGTCCGTTATACCCAGAATCTATGTTTCGACGTAGATTTCGTATGCGTAGGTCTTTATTCATTCGAGTTGTGGAGGCAGTTACTGCCAAACAACATAAATACTTTGAGCAACGTCACGATGCTACTGGGAAACTAGGAGCCACTCCTATCCAGAAATGCACAGCAGCGTTGAGGATGCTAGCCTACAGGGTAGCAGCTGATTCAATTGATGAGTACATCAAAATAGCTCAGTCAACTGCAAAACCAAGCCTTGCTCACTTTGTTAAAGGGGTTCGAGAAGCGTTCACAGAAGAGTACTTGAGGAGGCCTACCATTACAGATTTGCAGCGCCTCCCATATGATGGAGAAAGACGGGGTTTTTCGGGCATGATGGACAGTATATATTGCATGTATTGGCAATGGAAAAACTGTCCGCATGCTTGGAAAGGATTATACCAAGGAAGGAGTAAATCTGCAACGGCTATCTTAGAAGTTGTTGCCTCTGGTGACTTATGGATATGGCACGCATTTTTTGGAACACCTGGAACTTGCAATGACATCAACGTGTTGCAACGATCTCAGGTGTTCGATGATTTATATCAAGGTAAATCCCCTCAAGTGAATTATACAGTCAATGGGAACACATATAACAAAGGATACTATCTAACTGATGGGATATATCCTAAGTGGGCCGTGTTCATCCCAGCAATTCGACTCCCAATGAATCCCGTGGATCAATTGTTCACTGAGCGTCAAGAATCGGTCCGAAAAGATGTTGAGCGAGCCTTTGGCGTTCTTCAATCACGTTTCACAATAATACAAAGACCAACTCTTGTATGGGATGAAACGTTGCTATGGGAGATAATGCTGGCTTGTATAATTCTTCATAATATGATTGTTGAGGATGAGCGAGATTCATATCAGAATTATGGAGACATGTCAAAATTTGAGCAAGAAAATAGGACAACAATTAGTGGATCAACGCGTACAAACTATTCTGTGCAACCTGGTCGAATTAATGATATTGGAATGGAACGATATATGGAAAGGCGAGCTGATGCATGGGATAGAAATGTGCACAACGCCTTACAACGAGACTTGGCTCAACATATTTGGCAAATTAATCACCAGTCTACCAATGACGATTGAAAATCTAAATTGTTGTAATATTTTATTTAAATTAGTTGTATGGTACTTTGTTCAATTTCATCTATGTTTTTTAAATGAATTAATGGTTTTTTTTGCGTATTTATTCGTCGTTATTATTAACAATTAGTGTAATTGTCAAATTAAACCGCAAAGGAAAAATGGGTAAACTAGTGTAATTAAAAATAACGTGTTTTTGTTAACGTCATATAATTATTGATTAAATCCGATTAATTAGAAGGTAATTATTTAATTATAATTACTATATTTTGATTTTACTAAAAGTGTCTAAAATTAATATGATGAATTAAATTATTTTATTAATATTGGTGGGGTATGGAAAGTAGGAGAGAGAAAAGGAGGTGGGGTATGGAAAATTAGGAGAGAGAAGGTAAATGGGGAGGTTAATGAATGTAGGTATGGAATTGTGAAATGGGAGGGTAGGTGATAAATTTAGTGGAAAATGATGTGGACGAATGAGGTGAGGAGAGAGAAATTAAGGGGAGGTTGATGAATGTGGATGCTTCAAGTCCAAGCTACACTAAAGACAACACATTGTTTTTTTTTTTATAAATAAAAACAATAAAGCATAAAACTTTTGAAAGGTGAAACACATGAAACAGGAACTTTATGTTCCATATTTTCTCAAGCACGAACACGACAAAAGAATAAGGAAGAAGAAAGAGAAAAAAAAGAAAAAAGAGAAGAAAAGGGAAGAAGAAGACCAGCGTCGTCGTCCGGTCAAGGCGCCGGAGTCGCGGTGTCGGGTTTTAAATTTTATTATTTTGTCGTACTCCGGTCAAGTCGCCGGAGTCGCAATGTCGGATTTTAAAAGTTATTATTTTATTTTAGTAATTAGCCTTGCATTTATTTCAATGAAAAGAATATGTTTTATAAAGTTTTTAAACAAAAGTTTTGGGGTGTTACAGTTTTACATGCACGCGATACATGCATAGATAACTCATTATAGTAGTTTAAGTTGACAGTTTTTTTCAATAAAAGCTTTGTTTTGTTCAACTTATTAGAAGTTATTTTTAGCAAAAATAAGTTCAAATAAGCAAAAATAAGTTGATTAGAATGGAACCAAAACATGCACTTCTGATAAATATTTTAAACATAGTAATGAAAAAATGTTCATAAAAATATTGCATCATCACCTCTTTTGACAAGTTTATCTAATCGGAAATTAGTTCATATTGTTTATCTGTGTGCAATAAATATATGGAATTGTTTATCGTGATGTTTTGTGTATTCTCTTAGTCAACTATTATTTTGACTAATCAATTGCGTAAAACCACTCTAATGAATAAAGGAGTAGAGCGATGTTTCATGTTCTAATATTATATATTATAACCAACGATGATAATAACGAGTAGACGATCACCGCGAATCCGGATGATAATGGAAAAATTGACATGAATAATCCCAACATCCCAACTTTCACCCATATTCTCAAAATAATCCCAACTTTGGATTATTCCAAAATAATCCCAACTTTTGAGGGGACCTTCTCAAAATAAGCCAAACTATTTTTTTCTTGCCTGCACAATCCATTTTAGGTCTATAATATGTTGAAAATTAATAGTTCGGATTATTTTGAGAAGGTACCCCCCAGAGTTGGGATTAATCAATAATAATTCAAAGTTGGGATTATTTTGAGAAAACTGGTGAAATGGGATTATTTATGTCAATTTTTCCATATGATAAAGTATAAACAAACTATTTTATCAATGTGTTTAATCATTTTAGTATAAAATTGGTATCAAAATAATTGTAAAACCAATCTAATACTCTATTGATTATAAATTAGTATAACGATTCTTGATATGTTATAATACTATAACAAATAAGAATCATATGTTTATAACTATGATTCATATGAGGCCTAAATGATTATAACGAGGGTTCATATGTTCTACAATGATAATAAACATAACAACAATTTATATAAATGAGTAAAGTTACTAAACTAAGACTTAGATTATTGGCTAATGGCTTATTGCATTTATGTGTTACTCCAACAGAGTATATAATTGAACAATATATGTAAAATCACTAATGATCAATCATCAAATGATAAAGTCAAATCAATTTGTGTGAACATTCGGTTACAAGTTTATCTTCTTAAAATCCCGACCTTTTTTGATTCATTCTAAAATCCTAACTTCTTAAAAATCAAAATCAGATTTTAATTGTTAACAAGGTTAATCTACCATAAGCCAATAAGTTAATAAGTACTTACTACATAATAACCTATTAACAACCATATAGTAACTTAGAACTTAGTCAGTTACTCACTTAGATCGATTAACTCAGTAATTCACTAACTTGTTAATTGTTACTAAGTACAAAAATATTAATTAATTGATAATTGATAAAGTGATAACATATATTACAAAGTCAACACAATAACAAGTATCAACAATAAGACATAAGTCAAATTGTAAATGTAATTATTAAGACATTAAGTCGTAAATCCTAATATCTAGCCATCGGTAATAATCGACTAATTGTTACTGTGTTACGTCTTACATGTCAGCATTATATTAATCCCAATCACCGCATGTAACATGTTCAAATATTTTTAATTTATAAATTTAGAATAATAATTTCTTAAAAATCAATAATACTAATTTAATTTCGAAAGTTTATAATTTCTATTAATTTCTAATAATATTACTAATTTCTTAAGTTACTAAACTAATAATATTAGAAATTAGAATACTCAAATTATGATAATATCAATATACGATACTAGTTTATTAGTAATTTAGACTTTTTTTTAGGTAAAGACCATTGATTTTAGAAAGATGAAAATCCAACCATTGATTAAGTTAGTAATCCATGTGATTGACCACTCTCAATTCTCATTGGTCAAAAAATAATGTCAAGGATTATGAATTAAGTTCCCTCTCTAACCCTAATCTAACCCTCCCTCATTCCTCCCATCCTCATTCCTCAGTAATAGCCTCCCTCTTCATCATCCTCAATCCTCTTCCATCCCTCTTCTCTTCTCCTCTTTCTACACCATCACCACCACCACCACCGTTAATTCTCTCACCGTCAGTCCACTCTCAATACTCCCTTGCTCTCGCTGCTCCCGCCTTGCCGGCTGCCTCCATCGGAATTCGGCCACCACCACGTAGGCGCGACGTTTCTTCAGTGGTGATGGTGGTGGTTGAACAATGACACCATAATTGAATCAAAAGATGACCTTCAACAACAAAGCAATAATTTAAACAAATAGTTTCCAAAATATTGTCAGATTTTATGGAAAATTTGTTCATCAAATGAATGGAAAATTATATTCGAACCCAAATTAAAGTATATGTAAGCTACAAAATTGAAATTTATAAACTTATAGTAGTGAAATTAGTCATAATCTGACATTGATTTTTTATGGAAGATTCAACTTTCTTCAATTTCTTTTCTGTGACTCTTCTTATCTGCTTTTGAAATTCAGAAATGAGAATATAATTGGGTTAGTGGAGTTGAAATAAAAGAATTTTAATATTGGGTTAGAGGAGCCCAAACCTTATATCTTTTCCTATGATCATCTTCATTAAACTAACCCATCAAATCCCAATTCCTTATTGGACCTCTAATGGGGGAACCTATAAATACCCTTTATTATATAAATCCCCACACATTAAATACATTTATTTTCTCTGTATTCCTCCCTCTATTTTTCAGCCCTCTCCTCTTTTTCCTTCTTCTCTCTCTTTTTCTCTCCTTTGCTCTCGGTTTCCTCCTCCTCTTCGGGCCGACCGACGATCACCACCGGCGCCCCCACCAACCGGCAGCAACCGCCGCCGCCCTTCCCCCTCGTGCCGCCATGTGTATTTCTCCTCTCCTTTGTTTTGGTTATTTTCTTCCACCTCAAGTTATATTTAATGCAAATTTTATATTTTTAAGAATTACTTTAATATGTTTGTGTTTAAAGTTATAGTTTGATGATTTAAATATAAATCTAAGATTATGTAATCTATATAATGAAGTAATTAAATTTTAGATTTGTTGATTATATTTGAATTAAGTTTATAAGTATCAAAGCATGGATTTTTAGGGTTTTATGAGTTGGAAAATCATAGTAGTATATTATAATTTATGAAATTAAATTGAGTATTCTTATGATTTTAATAATGATTAAATATGTTTAAAAAGGGTTTTATTATATTATAAGTTGCTGGAAATTTTATAAGGATGTTTATGATGGAGTTTTTATGATCAAAGTATGAGTTTTTAAGAGCTTTTAACAACTAGTATAGTGGTACTATAAAAGGAGGCTTGAATAATTAAGTTTTAATTACGGGAAAGGTTTTTAAACACTTTAAAATAGGGTTTAAAATATTTTAATAATGCTGGAAATTTCTAGAGTATTGCTTGTGGTTATGTTGGTTATGTTAGGCGGAGAATTCTCTTTAGGCGACTTTTAAGTTGTGAAAGTGGCCTCTCGATTTGTCTACACAAGTTACTTATATACCTATGTTGTTTAGTCCTCTGCTTGTCCAACAAGTAAGCTATAGGCTGAGCTTTCTTGTCTAGCAAGTAAACTAGTATCCCTTAGATGTTCTTCACTTGGAGACTTGTGCAACAATGTCTGAATCAACTTAGTCCAAGCCTGAGCTTCGTTCCCGAACCTGCAAAAAGGGACCCACCCTGGAGGTTTGGGTGGTGGTTCCCCCTCCGAAGCTTAAGTCAGATATCAGGAGTTGTAAAGAAAAAGTAGATCTAGAGAGAGAAAGTGAGAGTATTTTTATAGAGTAACTTTGCACTGTTTGCATTGAATGATCTTTCTCCTGATTTCAGGGGTATTTATAGTGATTGCAAGATGACAGCTAACCTTAAAAATTACCCTAGAATATTGGCCTCTGATTGGCTAATCAATCAGATCCTGACACGTGGCAGGCCATGATAAGTAAGAGGTTATCAACCACTCACTTGCAGCCACCTACAAGGGGCTGGGCTCTGACTATCTCTTGGGCCAGGAAAGTAAGCCTTTTCCCCCCAATTGAATATAACCCGAGGTTTAAATCTTTTTTCTTTATTTATTAGGTGAGGACACATGTAAGGCTCTGATGAGTCCAAGTGTCTTTAAAGGAGCCGTAGATTTTTAGGCTACAACATTTGCCCCTAAGAGGGTTTTCACTATTGGCCCATCTGACGGTTAATACCCTTTTACTCAAGGTAGTTTATTCAAATTCAAAAATGGTGGCCGCGACGCGCCCTTTCCTTGGTTTTACCGGTCATGATCGACCATTTTACACCTTTTTTCGGTCATCCTTTACCGGCTCAACGGGTTTCTTACCCCGCTATATATACCCTTGGTGTGAGCACATTAAATCATTTTACACCTTGAGAGAATTTTTCTAGAGAGAGAAGCTCTGCAAATTTTTCTAGAGAGAGTAATCGTCCAGCCTCGGCCTTCTTAACCAAATTGTCCAGGCGTTTCAGAAGGTATCTTTTCTTTGTTCTTTATTCTTTATTTTTCTCTTATAAAATCAATAAAATGGAATCTTCTTCATCAAATAATCCTAGCCGACCAAGAGCTTGTCTTGACCCTAGTTACGAGAGTGTTTCTTCTTCGGCACATTCTAGAGTTGGACCTCTTCGGGCCGAGTATATATTTTTTGTGGTTTTGGCCGAGAAAGTCAGACGACCTAGTCTTTACCTGTGCAGGGTAATCTGGCACGCGTCAAGCAAACGGCCCGTCTAAGATGAAAGGTAATAATCCCGTCAAATAGTTCAGACATGGAGTCTACTGGACGATTTCCAGATGAGACGAGAGAGGTCCAAAGTGCTGGGCCTTTGGGCGGCCCCCTTTCCCCTAGCCGCAACTTTGAGGGCTCCCCAATAAATCCTGAAGCCAGTCCGTCTAGCCGGGACACCGAGATGGAGGAAACTAGCGAGGACAATAAAGGAAGTGATTCCGGCGCTGCCGATGTGTCAGACGAAGCCTCCACTACTTCGTCTGAGATTAGAAGACGCATAGGTCCCCTTTCTGACCCCGCATTTATTTTGGCCAATCGCATATGGTTAGAAAAAATAGGACCGGACCCTAGTTATTTGTCCAATTTCATGCCCATGCCGGGCTTTTCTTTCGTCATCCCTAATAAGGAGGCCACCATTTTGAGCGCTCCTAAAAATCACTTCGCCGTCTACAAGCTGGCCTTGGACGCGGGATTAAGGTTCCCCCTCCATGACTTTATAGAACAAGTGCTTCGCTATTACAACATCGGCCACAACCAACTGGCTCCAAATGCCTGGCACAACGTCCTGACGTTTATAGTCGTCTGCGAGTTGCGCGGCCTGGCCCTCTCTATCCAAGCCTTCACCCATATTCATTATGCGGCTAAGGTTCCTGGTGCTGTGGATGGAACATGGCTCAGTATCTGCAACCGCCTTTGCTTTCTAACTGCCTAGGGCAAGCCGTCAAAGATGTATGAATGGAAGGCCGACTTCATCTACCTAAGGGCGGCCAACGCCTCTGCCACGGAGGGCTTCTGTTTCTATAATCGAGCAGTTACAAATACCGGACGAAAGCAGTCCTGGCTGGAGTTGGAGGACCATTATGACGAGGAGGTAGTGGAGTACTTCACAATAAAGGAGTACTCCAGGCCCGGCCAGTCATCCTTTAAGGGACCAGCTAACCGGATACCCTTTAAGGAAATGTTTTACAGTGATGACTTCTTGGTTGGCCGAAGATAGAGGTATACATTCAAATTCCCAAATAAAATGCTTCGTCCATAGTCCATATCGGACTAACCCTCTTTCTTCTCTTTTTTGCAGACTCGGCCAGAACATGTCTCAAGCATTCTTGGACAGGGGATATAAGCATGTCGAAATTCAAGACAACTTATGGAAGGAGTACGCCAAGAGCTGTGCTGAGAAAAGGGCTGAAACACTGGTAAATTTTTTTTTTTTTTGGACGAGGATCATTCGGCCTCGTTAAGGATTTACTTACAACCCTTGGACGAGAGTCACCCAAAGAAGGAAAGCGTACAAGCCTGGACGTCCACCTTCTTTGGGCCAGTCTCGTCTGAGATGTTGAACAACTTTGGACGAGCACCATTTGGATTCGTCCAAGTTTGTTATCAGTCTTTGGACGAGAATCACCCGAAGAAGGAAAGCGTCCATGCTTGGACGACCACCTTCTTTGGGCCCTTCTTGTCTGAGGAATTTTGAATTCCAATACTGGACGAAGAGCTGATTTCCTGTCCTTAGACGGAAATCTTTTTAGTCCGTCCACTTTTGGACGGCTTCCTTCTTTGCATCACCTTCGTCTGTGTGCGGAAATTTCTTTGGACGAGGTTCCCTTAGTAAAGGGGGTGTCCATTCTAGGACGCCTTTCTTCTTTGGGTGATTCTCGTCTGTAGCCTTATGAATAGTTTATAGCTTTTGCTCTTTGGACGACCATTATTGTAACTTGTTCATTTCTTGCAGAAAAATGCCCCTACCAACAAACTTCCTTCTGGTAAGTCCTCCTCGTCCAAGAAGAGGCCTACCACCACTGCAGACCAACCTCCAGCCAAAAAGGTCAAGGGTTTTACCCGGAAGAAGACGGAGAAGACTACTCAGGCTGGTGGAGTTGGAGAGAAGATCATGCCTCCTCCGAAAGACAAAGTCCTGAAAGAGGAGCCTTCCACTGCTGTCCCTGCCGAGGGGGAGAAGAGTTATGACACTGCTGGTCAGATGGACGCTCTTCTTGCGGATTCTGCATAAATCAAGCCAGAGTCGGCCTTGGCTTTGGTTATTCCGGAGCCTGGGACGGCTACTGAGAACTACCCGGGCTTCAGCGGCTCGGTAGCGAAGCTGGTTTCACAGATGCCACTAGCTGTTAGGACGGCCTCCATCTCGTCTGGTGAGTCGTATTATCCAAACATAGTTAGGACGGTGCGGGTCGACGAACGGTCCATGTGTCCATCCAATAGACGGCAAGGACCAGCTTTACCCTCAGCTACTCCCACCATAGATTCGGATGAGGAGTCTTCTGCTGCCTTTGCCAAAATGTCCAAAGCAGAAAGAGATCGGCTTAAGCAGGAGCTCTTCAAATGTTACCCTGAGTCCTATATTAAAGGATTAAGGGGAGCATCAGCCGGGCATGTGGGCTACATGTCTCAACTTGCTGCTGAGGTATAACTTGCTGCCGCTTTTGTTTTATACTTGTACAAATTTTCTCTTTTTTGTAACTCGTCTAATGACTTGTTTTGTTTTCATTGTTCCAGCTGTTTGCTCGCAGCATGCTGACTGAAGAGTGGGCGAGGGAGCTTAGAAAGGAGAATAAGCAACTTGTACACCTTACTACGACGGCAGGCGACAAGGCCATCCATGAGATTGAGATGGCCAACACTCTCCATCGGCAGTCACTGGAGGCCTTGGAGAAGAGATCAGTAAACCTGGAGTCCGAAAACAAGAACTATCTTGTTTCCATCAACCAGTTGTACAAGGAGCAAGACCGACTGAAAATGGTCCTTGACGCCTTCTCAACTGAGTTGAAGGGCGAAAGGGATACTGCTCTTCTAGCCGCTGTCCAACTGAGAAGGGAGAATATCCTCCTAAGGGCGAAAAATGCCCGTCTGCAGAAGGAAGCGGCCCAGGCCTTTGACGACGCCAAAGAAGGCTGGCTCAAGTCATCGAGACATCCAAAGACTGGGCCGTCAAAGCTTTTGGGATGTTGGATGAGCCTAGCGAGGTTCCCAGCTTCGTTCGCCGTCTGGAATTTCAACAGAACGTTCATCGTGCCATGGTTTGTGCCGAGGAGCCTCTGGAATTCTTAGACTCGGACGACGAGGCTATGGTCGAGGAAGAAGCCCCTGAAATTGACCAAGAAACTCGCGCTGAAGATGATGCCTAATTTTAGGTTTATTTTCCTAAGTTACTTGGCTTGTTTGCCGTCGTAGCTTTGTCTCTTCTAGTCTTAAGCTGTAAATTTTTGCCAAGTGTAAATGAAAATACTTTTTGCCAATTGCTTGTCCTTTCTTTTCTTGCATTCCAATTTCGACTAAGTATAAAATGAGCCTCGTCCTGAATGTTGGACGATCTACACACATATTTAAGGAAAGAGCAACGTCCTGGTTTATAGACGATCGTAAATCTTTCCAAAATTCATCCAAGTACAAAAAGGGACTCGTCCTGGAACTTTGGACGGTTTGCAAAATAAATATAGGGGAAGATTGCCATGCTTGTCCTTGGACGATCGTGAATCATTCCAAAAAGTAGCCAAGTACTTAGTGAGATTCGTCCCGGAACTTTGGACGCTCTTCTCATTCAGACGAGTCTTACCCCAAGGAGGAAAGCGGCCAATACATATTGGTTATGTGGACGAGCCACGCTTTAGCCATTTTTCTCGAGTTGGTAACACTCGTCCTGCAGTATTGAACCATCACAATGGCATTTTTTGCCTAGTTTGTCCTGGTTTTTGGACGATCGTTTCCCTTTAGCTCGTCCTATAGGCTTGTCTCATCCCCCCCCTTCTTGGGCTTAGCTCAACCGTACATGATGGGCGAGCCATAGTCCAAGAAGGAGAGCGGCCAACGTTGACCACGCCTGCTGAAATTGCTAAGGACGAGCTTTAGATATATGTTCAAACCATGTCTTAGCTGGCATCCTTGAGGGAGCAACACTCGTCAGGAAGTAGTGATCCCTTACTAGGGTCTTTACTACTTAGCTGACCGTGCATTTGAAAGTAAGTATCCTTTACTAAGGGCTTATTTCGGGTCAACTTTCTCTTAAAGACTTTGACGTTTCTCTTACTAGAGATTTTGTCAATTTGTTGGCCATTTGTGTGTTGTTATCTTTTAGGCTGTTACACTTTGGCCGGTCTCTTCGAGGGGAGTGATGTTCGGCAGAGAAGTGAGTATTTTTGACATTCTATTGTTCTTTGTATTTTTGTCCAAGTTATTATCACTTTTAGACTAATAACTGATTTAATGCCCCAAAGTGAACCAACTTGGTAAAAATAAACAAAGGGGATAAGAAAGTAGGAATTGTATTATATGAATTTCGCTTGACCAAATGCCAAGATACATGTATACAATTCTTTTTCTCTAGCATGTGTCGTGGCACTTTGGGTGACTACAAAGTACTGGCCAGTTTCCTGGTGATTAACTGAGCTTAGACGTGGTAGTTCTTCAGAGTGTCTGAGTTCCAAGTGCGTAGTATTGGTCGTCCATCTAGATCTTGGAGACGAAAGGTTCCACCTCGCACCTCTTGGACAATCAGATAAGGTCCTTCCCAATTTGGTGTTAGTTTCCCCAGCTCTTTAGCTCGTCCAACCGCCTCCATCTTCCTGAGGACCAGATCCCCCACCTTGAGTGGTCGTCTAGCGACTCTCTTGTTAAACTCTCGAGCCATTCTCAGCTTGTACAATTGCATTCTTAGCAAGGCATTGCCCCTAACTTCTGGTACTTGATCCAAGGCCATGCGCAATGCAGCCCAGTTGGCATCTTCCGTGTACAGCATGACTCGGAGGGTGAGTTCTTCAATCTCAATGGGCAAGACGGCTTCAGTGCCATAAACTAACATGAAGGGTGTCTCCCCTGCAGAATTTTTGGCGGTTGTTCTGATGGACCATAACACCAACTGTAGTTCTTCAACCCATTGTCCCTTAGCATTATCCAACTTCCTTTTGATTCCATCGGATAGAATCTTGTTGAAGGACTCTACTTGCCCATTGGCTTGTGGGTGGGCGACTGCAGCGAAGTGAGCTTTGATTTCTCTTTCTGCCAACCAATCTTTCAGCTTAGGCGTTTCGAACTATGGACCATTATCAAAGACGATGGATTGTGGCATGCCAAAACGAGTTATAATGTTTTTCCAAATAAAGCCCTTGACGTCGCTCGTTGTTATACCTCTCATGGCTTCAGCCTCTATCCATTTAGTGAAGTAGTCCACAGCTACTATCACAAACTTCTTTTGCCCAGCGGCCACCGGGAAAGGTCCTAGGATATCCATGCCCCATTTGGCAAAAGGAAGAGGAACAAGATGGGACTTAAGTAGTTGGACGGCTTCTGATGCAGGTTTCCATGCTTCTGACAACTGTCTTCCTTTAAAGTAGGCCAGTAGTACCCCGTCCTTAAAGCCTTTTCTCCCAATGCTCTTCCCCCAATGTGAGATGCACAAGCTCCTTCATGGAGTTCCTTCAGAACCTCTAGACCATCTTCTCTGGTGATGCACTTGAGGAGAGAGCGGTTGAATGACTTCTTGTAAAGGGTCTCATCCCATAATTCAAACCACTTGTCTCGAACCTTCACATACTTAGCTTCCACAGGATCCGAAGACAGCCGTCCTGTTTTCTTGTATTCTATTATAGGCTCCATCCAAACTGCCCCTCAGCTAAGAAACATGATTTGTTCTTGGTCAATACTCTTTTTGGGTTTAACTTCCCAAAACACTGTTCTTGGCGCATCACCTTCAGCCGAGCTGGCCAATTTTTAGAGAGCGTCTGCTTGATGATTTTCTGACCTTGGCACTTGGTCAAGAACAAATCGCTTCAAAGGCTCAATCTCCTCTTTGATCAGACGCATATATTTGCGCATCGATGCTTCTTTACATTCAAAATCATCGTTGACTTGACTGACGACCAAGACATAGTCTGATTTGGCCTCAATCTCCAGAGCTCCTGCCGCTTTACACATTTTGATTCCAACTAGAAGTGCTTCATATTCAGCTTCGTTATTGGACGCTTGAAATTGGAGTCTTAGCGCATATTCAAACTTGTCTCCTTCTGGAGATTGACAAATGATTCCTGCCCCACACTCATTGACAGTGGACGTTCCATCAACCATGAGCGTCCAATGCTTCCTCCCTTTAGCTGGATTAAGTACTGGTTCTATAGTTGGCCGAGTAAGCTCAACTATAAAAACTGCCAAGGCTTGCCCCTTGATGGTTTTCCTTGGTTCAAATGATATATCGAACATGTTAAGCTCAACAACCCATTTTAACATCCGCCTGGCGGTTTCCATCTTTTGCAAAACTTGCTTCAGAGGTTGGTCAGTGTAGATGGGTATACTGTGAGGCAAGAAATAGGGCCTTAACTTTCTGCTGGCCATGACAAGGGCCAATCCAAACTTCTCTACTGGAGTGTACCTATTTTCCGCATCCTTGAGCACATGACTCACAAAGTATATTGGAACTTGCACGGACTCTCTTTCAGCCAGCAGAACAGCACTCATAGGCTGAGTGGACACAGCTAAGTATACAAACAATTTCTCCCCCTCAGTTGGACTGACCAAGCTGGGAAGCCGACGAAGGTGATCTTTGACTTGCTGAAGCGCTTGCTCAGGTTCTACTGTCCACTCAAACTTGGCCTTCTTCTTGATAGTAGCGAAGAAGTGATGGCACTTGTCGCCCGACTTGGACAAGAATCGTCCAAGGGCAGCTAAGCAACCCGTCAGTCGCTGGACTTCCTTTATCTTTGACGGGGATTTCATGCCTAGAATAGCTTGGATCTTTTCTAGGTTGGCTTCTATTCCCCTCTGATCTACTAAGAAGCCTAAGAACTTCCCAGACAAGACTCCAAAGACACATTTGCTGGGGTTCAATTTTAGCTTGTATTTTTTGAGAATTTCGAAAGTCTCTCTCAAATCATCAACGTGACCTTCCTCTTGCCGACTTTTGACAATCATATCATCAATATATGCTTCCATGTTTGTTCCCAACTATGGCTGAAAAACGGTATTGATCAATCTTTGAAAGGTGGCTGGCGCATTACGTAGGCCGAATGGCATCCTCAGCCAGCCATACAACCCTTTCTCAGTAATGAAGGACGTTTTGTCCTGATCCTCTGACCACATGGGGATTTGATGAAAACCTGAATAGGCGTCCATGAAGCTTAACAAAGCATGGCCGGCTGTGGAGTCCACTAGCCGATCCAACTTAGGCAATGGAAAACTGTCCATGGGACAAGCCTTGTTGAGATCAGTGTAGTCCACACACATCCTCCAAGTGCCGTTAGGCAAGGGCACCATGACCACGTTTGCTATCCCACTAGTAGAGAAATGATAATTTGCGTCGGACCTGGGACCCTCATTTGCGTCGGACCCTGGTCCGACGGCACAGGCCTCGTCGCAGATGAAAGACAGCCATTTGCGTCGGACGCGAAACGACGCAATTAACCAAAGATTTGCGTCGCACACAACTAGCATGCGACGCAGATGTCCATGCACCCATGCACCCACAGCAGCCCTCCAGCAGCTTCATCTGCGTTGCATGCTGTGCCATAAGCGACGCAGATGATACCTCATGTGCGTCGCACATGGCCAGCATGCGACGCAGATGAGGCTGCTGTGGCTGCTGCGCACACAGCCATCTCGCGTCGCATGCTGGCCATAAGCGACGCACATGAGGCATCATCTGCGTCGCTTATGGCACAGCATGCGACGCAGATGAGGTATTTTTTTTTTTTCAGCTTTTTTTTCAGCTTTTTTTGTTTTTGTTTTCAGCTATTTTTTTGTTTTTTTTTTTCAAAACTAAGCAAACATTATGTAAATAATTATGAGCAGAAAATTCGGCAGGGTCTCCTTTGTAATTTGGACAACCCAAGAAATCGTTGGGAAATGTTTGCATATATATAACCAAAACCTGTTTCAGTACATCTCAATCAAGCAACCAATGTTGCAATCAATGAACCAACAAGGTTCAAGCAACCAATGTTGCAATCAATCAACCAACAAGGTTCAAGTAACAAAATATTATGCTAACCTACAAATACATACACAAACCATCAAATTTAGTCTGCTTCGTTAACGACCCGTACAAAGTATTCCGCAAAAAGTTGTTTGAGTTCGTTGATCTCATGTATGGAGTATGGCTCAAGACTTGACGAAAAAGCCTAGAAATATATTAAACTAGTTAATATACTTTAAAATTCTATAAGTCTAAATAATGAATTTACAACATACATATACCTCATTCAAATTCTCTGCTTCATAGTAGTAGTGGATGATTAGAAACATGTATCTCATCACGAAATAGCCGCATTCCACTCCTCCCGATTGTTGAGCACACTACATCAAATTTAAGATATATATTAGAATTGGAAAAAAAAATCCTAAATAGAATTATAAAGTATCAAATACAAAACCATAAGAATTTTACCCGCATATATGTCCAAGACAATTTAGTTCCTTTATTTGATCCTTCAAGCCGCGTGTATTTTGTATATGCACTAATATAGAGATTTTGTAACAATTAATTACTATAAACATTTTTAAATTATTTAAAATATCATAAAATGCATGTAAACTTATTAACATGTATAACAACTATGAACTTACGTATTCAACGGTATCTTGATAGCTAAGGATCTATCTTTCTTCATTCTGGATAATAAGTTTCTCTGATGAATTTTGATTCCAACAACTTCTGAACTTCCTGGTCGACCGCCTGATTCCTGGCCGGTCCTAAGTGTCTTTTCTTCTAACGAATAGGCTTTAAGTTTGGATCAACATTCAGCCTGTGTACGGCTATATCTGGATCAATTCCAGGCATTTCTTCAAAACAATAAGCAAACACGTCTTGAAATTCTTTCAGCAAGCTGATTAAGAGGCCCCTCGAGTCAGGAGAGAGCGAAGAACCAATCTTTAAAGTCCGTTCTGGACGAGCCTCATCCAAACAAACGTCTTCTGGGACCTTCACCGGCTCTAGACGTTCTAGTGCCAGTCCCATGATGGCCATCACTTCTTCAGACGAGTGAGGTACTTCCTTGACGGGCTCGTACTTCCTTTTCTTGCTAGGGAGATGTTCAGACGTTTTCCTTAAGGGAGCAGTCGGTGTCTGAGGACTCTCGATTGCCATTCTATGCTCCTTTACATTTTCGGACGCCCTCCTTTCTCCAGCAACCTTCGTCTTATCTTTCCCAACTTCAAACGGGTTCCTTCCTCCAGCGATCTTCGTCTGGTTTTCATGGTCTGCTTTCCATGATGATGGCTTCAGAGTAGTTAGGTAACATTCCCTTGCCGCTTGCTGATCTCCATACAATGAGCCGATCTGGCCTCCAACACATTCAAACTTCATGAGCATCAAGTGAGTTACTATCACTGCCTTAACGTGATTCAGAGTTGGTCGTCCAAGTATGATATTATAGGCTGTCAAATCTCGGACAACCAAGAACTTGATAAACCAATTCCGCGAGGCATCCTTCTCTCCAACTTGGACGGGGCAACGTGACTGTTCCCATGGGATGGATGACTCCTCCCCCAAACCCTATGATGGGATGGTGGACTGGAACCAAGTTCTTTTCATCAAACTTCAATCTAGACAAGCAATCTGCATTAATGATGTCAGTAGAGCTTCCGGTGTCAATCAAAATTCTTCTTACTCTTAAATTAGCTATCTTCATTTCTACAACCAAAGGGTCATCATGTGGGGTTCTCAACTTCCCCCGATCTTGTTCACTAACCACCACTTTTGAGAAGGGCTCAACCTTTGTCTGATCAGTCAATAGGACTTGGCCGAGCTCCCTGAGGTTTTTTTTGGGCCCTCTATTGGTTAGTCCTCCAGCAGCAAATCCTCCTGAAATAACAAGGACGACATCATCGTCCGTGCTTTCACTCTCCTTCTTCTTGTTCTGACGATCATCTCTCTTCTGATTCTTTCCACTTTGCGGCAAGTATGAGTTCATCTTTCCCTTACGGGCTAAATCCTCCAAAGCCCTCTTAAGGTGGTTACATTCATTGGTCTCATGACCGCAATCCTTGTGAAAATGACAGTACTTGCTCTTATCCCTATTTCTCTAAGGAGTCTACATCTCAGCCGGAGCCTTCAGCTCGTATTGGTCCTTTATCTCCACGAGAATGGAGTATTGGTCTTTGCTGAATTCGATGGGGTTGGATGAAGAAGGCTCAGATTCCTTCCTCTTGCTTCTTCTGGATGAAGTAGTGGTAGAGGTTATGGCCCAAGTCTCGGCCTTGTTGGGGTTGCTCTTCTTTAGCTGAGCAACCTCTTCAGGCTTCTTAGACTCGGGGTGCTTGGCCTCAGCACATACTTCAGTGGCATGTATAAAAGCTTCAGCTTCCTTTAAAGCTTCGGCAAGTGTAGTGATTTTCTTCTTCACAAGGTCAAACTTAAAACTTCCTGGCCTCATACCCCTGATGAAGGCGTCAAAGGCCACTTCAGCATTGAGATCTTGAATTTGAAGTGCTTCTAGATTGAATCTCTTAACAAAACTTCTAAGAGCTTCCTTTGGTCCTTGGACGACCTTGCCCAAGTGCATCTTGTCTTTTGTTCTTGCCGATTGGCAACAAAGTGACAAGTAAATAAGAAATTGAGTTCGGTGAAGTTGTTGATGGAATTAGGGGGAAGATTATTGAACCACTTCTGAGCTACACCCTTTAGAGTAGCCGGGAAATACTTACACCAAGTAGCATCATCTACTCCTTGGACGTACATCTGATGCTTGTAAGCAGACAGGTGATCATCTGGATTGGTTGTTCCATCAAAAGGCTCTATTGTTGGGAGTTTTACCTTTGGGAAGGGGGGCTCCTCCATGATCTTGGCCGAGAATGGAGTAGGCCAATTTATCCGGAGGGCTCCCAGCTGTCCCTCAATGGGTAAGAACTCTTTGCTATATTCTCTTAACACTGGATTAGATGAAGTGTTGGCTGGTATTGGACGCTTATAGACCAATGGTTGAACCACCGTCTTTTCTTGTCTTGGACGAACAAGAGAAGGGCCCAGACTTCTTCCTTCTGTTCTGGATGGTATCCTTAAAAGAGGGTCTCTCAAATACAGGGTGGAGCCAGTGGCTGACTGTTGTAATGCTGCAGCCCTCTTTGCCTCTAGGTAATCCCTAGCATCCGTTTCCATTCGGTGTCCGTTTGGACGGGCTTGATCTTGGGTCCTAACCACAAAATTCCAGTCCATCTTCCTTCACTGATCACTGCCTTGTGGCTGCTTTCCCTTGACCGTCCTCCTAGAGGATTCCTGACGACCGGGTCGACTAGGACCTGGACTATTTTCTTGGGATCGTCCCCTAGGAGGGGCTGGATTGTTAGCGACTGGCTCCGAATTATGATGGAAAAACAGCATGTTGTTCTTAATTTGTTCCTGGACGACTACTGCCATCGTAGTCTGAAAGTCGTTCACGACATTCTCTAGATGGGCGGCAGTCACTGGTCGTTCAAGATTCACCTGAATGACCGGTTGCTGGCTTGGTCCAGGGACATTGACGACGGACGGAGGTCTATCCCTTCCTCGAGGCGGCCTTTCATGCTCCACTGTGTCTTCGACATTGACTTGAAAACTTCAATTTCTAGCCACATTGGACGATTGACCGTCAGTCATCGTTGCGTCTCCCCACAGACGGCACCAAATGTTTAGTCCTCTGCTTGTCCAACAAGTAAGCTATAGGCTGAGCTTTCTTGTCTAGCAAGTAAACTAGTATCCCTTAGATGTTCTTCACTTGGAGACTTGTGCAACAATGTCTGAATCAACTTAGTCCAAGCCTGAGCTTCGTTCCCGAACCTGCAAAAAGGGACCCACCCTAGAGGTTTTGGTGGTGGTTCCCCCTTCGAAGCTTAAATCAGATATCAGGAGTTGTAAAGAAAAAGTAGATCTAGAGAGAGAAAGTGAGAGAGTATTTTCACAGAGTAACTTTGCACTGTTTGCATTGAATGATTTTTCTCCTGATTTCAGGGGTATTTATAGTGATTGCAAGATGACAGCTAACCTTAAAAATTACCCTAGAATAGTGGCCTCTGATTGGCTAATCAATCAGATCCTGATACGTGACATGCCATGATAAGTAAGAGGTTATCAACCACTCACTTGCAGCCACCTACAAGGGGTTGGGCTCTGACTATCTCTTGGGCCAGGAAAGTAAGCCTTTTTCCCCCAACTGAATATAACCCAAGGTTTAAATCTTTTTTTTTTATTTATTAGGTGAGGACACATGTACGGCTCTGATGAGCCCAAGTGTCTTTAAAGGAGCAGTAGATTTTTAGGCTACAACATATTTATTGGTTGGATTAGTATCATGTCCGAAGAATGAGATTTATGTAGTATCATGTATAGGAAACTATTTTTAGTTCATATGTGATTTATATTCAATTGGGTTTGAATGTTTTATTTCGTTGTGTGAAGCATGTGTATTATGATGGTTATACTATGTTTGTATGGAAGATTGATGCAAGCATATGAGATTTGGGAACTTTACTTTATTAATTCACATGAGGGATTAATATTTATGTTGGTATTGGATCATGATTGCATCATGTTGTTCCCTTTGGATTATTCAATTACTTTATGAGGACCGAAGGCCTTATTTAGTAAGTTGATTATTACACCTATGAAAGGTTGGTTGGTTGTTGACTTGGTTCAACAAATAAATAAAGGTTTTGGACTTAATGTTGGAATTAATCTTGGGCTGTTAAGTTGTTGACCACCTTATCTAATCATAAGATAAAAATGAAAGTTTATGATTCTTTGATGATTATATTATTTGTCTTATTTGTGAGTCATAACAAGTGAATACATTATTAATCATATAAAGTGAAACGTAAAGAGCAATAGCTTTAGACTTGTGCACGTCTGAAGTGTTTGACAAGTATAAGTTGGAGTACATGGTGGTAGCACATGAATTTTCTAGGGAGCGGATTGATCACCGTGTCATATTTTTATTTTAAAGGTTCCTCGATATCGTAGGTCAGGGGAGTACAGAGTCGCGCCCGTATTTCGTCTTCTTGATTGAAGACTGGTTTTGGTTTAGACAACTCGTTCCATTGAATATTTCATATAAATTAATTAACTTATTAGTTGTGGAGTTTAGTTCAATAAAAGTCAACATCTTGGCAGGGTGGAGTGGGGGACTCGATACCTTTGAAAATTGCTGCAGTGCCGGAAAAGCTTTTGTTTTGGTCTGCTACTACTTTCGGCAACATAAAAAAGAGAATTAAAGAGGTAGAGAAGAAACTGAAGGAGGCTCAAGGGGGTGTTCCGGATGCGACTGTGTTTGACAGGTGTAATTCTCTTACTATGGAGCTCGATGAACTGCACAGGCTAGAGGAGTCGTATTGGCATGCTCGTGCTAGAGCCAATGAACTTCGTGATGGTGATAAGAACACTAAGTATTTTCACCACAAAGCAAGCCAACGGCGCCGGAGAAATAGAATTTGTGGTCTCATGGATTCGGACAATAGGTGGCGAACGGAGGAGGATAATATATTTAATATTATCGGGGACTATTTTGACAAACTTTTCAAATGTGGCAATCCGGATGGGTTTGAGGAAGCTATGGGAGGGTTGAGACCTTGTGTTACGGAGGATATGAATCGGGTGTTAAATCTGGAACCCACTGGTGAGGAAATTCGTTCTGCTCTGTTCCAAATGCATCCAAATAAAGCGCCGGGACCTAATGGTATGCATGCTTTATTCTTTCAAAAAATTTGGCATGTTATTGGTCAGGATATTATTTCTTTTGTTAAGTCCTGGTGGAGGGGAAATGGTGATCTATCTGTGATTAATCATACTTGTATTGTGTTGAACCCAAAGTGTGCTGAACCGAAATGTATGAGCGATTTTCGACCTATTAGTTTGTGCAATGTTTTGTACAAAATTATTTCGAAAGTCCTGGCCAATAAACTCAAGTTGTTTATGGGTTCTATTATCTCCCCGCAACAGAGTGCTTTTGTTCCTAAAAGATTGATTACTGATAATGCTCTGGTCGCTTTTGAAGTATTTCATGCTATGAAGAGGAGAAATGAGAATGCGGAGGGGTCGATTGCTTTGAAATTGGATATGAGTAAAGCTTATGATAGGGTGAAGTGGGGTTTTCTGGAGCGTGTAATGGGGAGAATGGGTTTTCATGAGAGTTGGATTCAGCGGATTATGGATTGTCTTTCGAGTACTTCATTTACTTTCAAGATTAATGGGCGGATTGATGGTTCGTTGATTCCGTTGAGGGGCTTCGCCAAGGTGATCCAATTTCCCCATACTTATTTCTTTTGTGCGCCGATGCTTTTTCTATGCTCATTGATGTTGCAGCGCGGGGTCGCCTTATACATGGAGCTCGGGTTTGTCGAGGTGCTCCGCGGATTTAACATTTATTTTTTGCAGACGATAGCATTCTATTTACTAAAGCTACATGGCAAGCATGCTCTAGAGTTGCTGACATTATCAGTGTATATGAGAGGGCATCGGGTCAAATGGTAAATTTAAGCAAAACTGAGATAGCTTTTAGCAAGAATGTTTCGGAAGCTAGAAGGAAGGAGATTGTTGACACATTGGGGGTGCGGGAAGTTGTGAGGCATGAAAAGTATTTAGGGCTCCCTACCATTATTGGCCGCTCTAAAAAAAGCAATCTTTGCGTGTTTGAAGGAAAGAATATGGAAAAAGGTTCAAGGGTGGAAGGAAAAATTACGTACTCTCGAAACCGGGGAAAGAGGTTATTATCAAGGCGGTGGCTCAAGCGATCCCAACTTACATGATGAGTATTTTTAAGATTCCCAAAGGTTTAATTGATGAGATTCACTCCCTTCTTGCTCGCTTTTGGTGGGGATCAAATGACTCGGAGCGAAAGTTACATTGGCATAGTTGGGAATCCTTATGCATTCCAAAGTCTATGGGAGGTCTGGGTTTCCGATATCTCAAAATTTTTAATTTAGCCATCCTAGCTAAGCAAGGATGGCACCTTATAAACTCTTCGGGATCCTTGCTGCATGAGATATTGAAAGCTCGGTATTTTAAGAACACTTCCTTTGTTCAAGCTGGCATGAGTTTCGATCCTAGGTATTCCTGGAGAAGTATTTGCGGGGCAAAAAGCTTGTTGCTGGAGGGCTTAAAATGGAGGGTGGGGAACGACGCTAATATTCGTGTTTGGGAGGATGCGTGGCTTCCGGGTATGGGGTCTCATTTGGTTCCAACTCCAAAGGCGGATTCCGACATGAGTTTGAGGGTTTCGGACCTCATTCTTTTAATGATGAAAGGTGGGATGTTGTCAAGCTCAAATCTACTTTTGTTGAGGAGGATTGGAGAGCCATCTTGGATATTCCTTTGTCAAATTACTGGAGTAGTGACGAGATGTATTGGTGGCCTGATAAACACGGTTGCTTTTCTGTAAAGTCGGCCTATTGGGTTGCAAGGAGGGGTCGCTTAAGGAGCTGGGAACTTCAGCATGATGAGAATGAAACAGGGAAGTAGAGGAAGGTGTGGAGTGTCGATGGTCCATCGAAACTAAAACACTTCCTGTGGCGAGCTGGTAAAGGTAGTCTAGCAGTAAAAGAAAGATTGCGATCCCGACACATTATCCCCGATGCCGCGTGTTCAATATGTGGAGTTGCCGAGGAGTCCATCCATCACACCATTTTTTATTGTACTCATGCCCAACCTATATGGAATGGCAGCACCTTTAAGGACTTAATTCAACAAGTCCTCCCCCCCCCTCTTGTTTGCTGAAATTTTTGAGTGGATGAGCTCAAAGGTTAGTAAATCTGAATTATTGAACTTCTCCTCCTTGTGTTGGGTTGCTTGGTATGCTCGTAACTTAGCTGTTTTTGAGTCGACATTGCCGCGTTCGGTTGATATTGCTATTGGTATGTCAAAGATGGTAGCTGACTATGGGGCTTATGCGAGGCGTGTTTTTGGACCAAACCCCCCTCATTTACAGTCGAGTGTTAGACGCTGGATCCCACCGGAGGCAGGGTGTATTAAACTGAATGTGGATGCACATGTTATGGCGGAGGGTGGCGTGGGTCTTGGGGTCGTGGCTCGAAATGCTATTGGTCAGGTGGTTGGAATGGCGGTGTGCAAGTGTAGTCAGGCCCGGTCCTGATCTTTTTGGGGCCCTAGGCAAAATAGTAGATTGGGGCCCCTTAAAAAAATGCAATTTATAATAGAACAAAATAAAAACATTTGATAGTAGTTCTATTAAATAAATCCGTCGTTCAAGCGAATGCAGTTTTACAAATAAATCTACCAAAAAGAAAATTGTTCAAGCAACTCATATGCCATCATCTTTAAAAAAAATGCAATACATGATAATAAAAAATCATAAAAAACGGGTTCTACGAGCATTTCGAGATGCAAAATCATTAATGATAATATCATAAATATCCACATAAGGAATTTCTTGTTCTTCATCAATGCCATTATTAGTAGGAATTGCTTGTTCTTCATCAATGTCAATATCAACATTTGGCAAATTAGGCTCATTTAGAACATCATTAGGCTCGTTTGGAATGTTTTCATTATTGTCATTAACTTCATCATGTAAATTTTCATTTGGGTGATCTAAATTTTCATGAACTACATTTCTAACCACAAATCTGCCAATAGCACCTTGCTGTGATTTTATTAAATCTTCAACAAGTTTTCTCTTTTTCCTTTTTTCATTTCCAGATAAATGTTTTTTGGGCAACATTGCAATTTGCACATAAAATAAATCAAACACAGAACACTCAGAGCATAAATGACAGAAAATAGAGATAGAATGACAACACCTTGAACAACCGAACAAGTATGCTAAGATAAATCCGGCAGCGCTTCTGGACCCCAGCCACAATTGCAATCGGCAACAAGGAATTCCGGCAAAAGCACAGTCAAGGATCCCGTAGAGATGCGCATACAAGAATCCGGCCATGGCAATCGGCAGATAGAAAAATTCGGCTGAATGAGTGCCCCAAACAACCAAAATTTCTCAAAAGAAACCCTTAATTTCAGAATCTCAGTAAAAATCAGTTGATTGATACGAGAACTTGTGAGTAATGCATTATTCAAATGCAATTCATCCATATTTAAAGTGTAAAAAAAAGAAATACCGTTATCACAATTAAAAGAGGATTAATTGTTAAAAACGGCTTAATTTTTTGGGGAAAATGGAAATTTTCCATTACTGAACTGGTTAGAGATAATTTAGGAAGAGGAATAAATTTTGGAGAGAGAGAGGAGTTGTGAAGGGTGAAGAAGACGATGGGTTTTTCTATCAGTCAGTTACTTGAAATATATCCTTCTAAAGTTCTAATTAATTGCCTTGGATTAATTGAAAGTTGACTTCTATGTATCAGCGTGCAAGTAATTGAAATCAGCGTGCAAGTAGTAGGCTAAGCGCCAGCTAATAAGTACTATCTACTATGCAATTTGCTAGTTTTTTTTTTTTTTTTTAACCTACTACTATTTTTAAACTCAGAAAATTGGGCCCCTTAAAAAATTGGGCCCTTGTCCCTTGCCCCTCCCAACAACGCTCAGGGCCGGCCCTGAGTGTAGTGCTAGATGGGAGGCACCAATGGCGGAAGCTCCAGCAGTAAGGTTTGGGGTGTTGGTGGCTGGGCTACTCGGACTCAGAGACATAATGGTGGAGTGTGATGTTGAACAAGTGGTGCGATGTATCAATAGTGATACTATTGGATATGCTCCAATTTTCTTGTTTTATGATGCTGTGAAGAAGGCTCGTGGTTGTTTTAACTTTTTCTCCTTAAATCATGTGAAGAGAACGGGAAATATTGTTGCTCACTTAGTAGCTAGATGGAACATTGCTTTTGATACTGATTATGTATGGTTAGATTCTTTTCCCCAAAGCATTTTGGCTTTGGCGGAAATTGATATGATATAAGCTACTCATCGTTTCCCGTCAAAAAAAAAATTAAAAAAAAATAGTTTGCGATATATTATTAGTTATCCATGTTTCATATTTACTAGCATCATGTTAGGTTTATTTATCTATTTACGATGCAGTACTCAACTTTGCTGATTACGTGCTTTGTGTGTATGTGTTGATCATGGCTATACCTTATTAATCCCGTGATGACTAGTGGTGTCAAAACAGGTTCTCAAATAGGTTCTGGGTATACCCACGGCGAACCAGGTCAGACCTGGACAGGTCAGGATTCTGATTGTCAGTGCCCCAGGTCATGATTGGTCAGGTTTTGTTCAACTGGGTCGAGCACATTTGAATCATTGGATTCCCGGGTGCCGGACAGGTCTGAGCGTTCCATTCACAAGTCGATCCATTCCCGGGTATGATTGCCCGTTGACATTTTTTTTTGCCGGGTTTGCACAGGTCGTATTTAGGTTTCATGTACGGTTGAGTTAAGTCAAATGTACTCGGGTTGAATTAGTAATGAACTTAGTTCGATCATTGTGAAACATCGGGTCCATTCGCTATTGAACGACAATTCAACTTCGGGTAACTCCTGATCGGGCCATCTTAATTTTGTTATGGATTTTGTAAACGAATCATATTAATAAAAGTATTAAGATCGATATATATATACATATGTGTGTGTGCGATAAATATATGGATGACAACGAAAAACCAATAGAACCACTATATTGATTACCGTGATGTTTAGTGTATTCTCTTAGTCAACTCTTATTTCGAATAATCAACTGCGTAAAACCACTCTAATGAGTAAAGGAGTAGAACGACTCTTCATATGTTTTAATATTATATATTATAACCAACGACAATAATGAGTAGACGATCAATTCCAAACTTTATATAAATGATTTATTATTATAAGCATTATGATTGATATATAAGTTTGTAAATAGCTATGATGGTAATGAGAATAATAATACTAATAAACATAAAGCGACAATGATAATAGGTAAAAATACAAATAATAACAGTAATAGTAGCAAAAGTAATACAAATAAGAACAGGTATACTAACAATAATAATAACAATATAAATACTAATATGTTGAATTATTTTCATATAAGATTGATATCAAAAAAAAATTGTAAAATCAATCTAATACTCTATTGATTATAAATTAGTATAACGACTCTTAATATGTTATAATACTATAACAAATGACAATCATACATTCATATGTTTAGAACGACGGTTCATATGAGGCCTAAGTGATCATAACGAGGGTTCATATGTTGCACAATAATAATAATAATAAATTATACCACCAAATCATTATCCCCTATAAAAGCTAACCATAACTTATTAAAATAAGTTAACTGTTAACAAGTAACAACCATAAGTTAAGTAAAATAGTTAACAAGTAGTAACTTGTTAACAACCATATAGTTTAATACTAGCATAAGATTAACAACCATAACACTCCCTTATCTTCATAAGTTATAAGATTATTTAAGTTAATTGTTTTTATGTTATACTATAGTTTAATAGTAGTATAGTATTTATGGTCTTCTCTTAACTTTGTATATATATGTGACTATAAAGAAACTATTTTATCAGTAAGCTTATATATGTTAGTACGATATAATAATATTGGAACCATTCTAGCTAATACGTGAATGATTATTAATGAGTATCGACTCTTAATATGTTCTAATAGTATAACAAAGGATAATAATAATGAGTATTATATATTAACTACGAGTATACGATCAATTACTGGATTTATATAAAATTTAAATGACTCGATTATGGTAAGCATTATGATTCGAAATAATAATAATAATAAAATAACATGATAACAATAACAATAACAATAATAATAATGATGATGATGATGATGTTGATGATGATGATGATGATGATGATGATAATAATAATAATAATAATAATAATAATAATAATAATAATAATAATAATAATAATAATAATAATAATAACAATATATTGTTAATTGGTTATTCAATAATTTTTTTCCATAATCCATAAACATTATCATTCTCAAATCTCATTGGCCAAGAAAAAAACACACGGATCCTAATTTTTAGCCTTTGATTTGTAAAAGAGCAAAACCTTATTGATTCAATGACCAAAAATGATCCAATTTCTCCTTCTTTTTCTGAAATTCTCATCTCTCCTTTCTTTCTATCCTAACCATTAGATCTAATCCAACGGTTGAAACAACCCCAAATAACCCCCCAATAAAAACTAACCCTAAAATGAAACCCTAAATTTCTCTCATCTCATTTCTCTCATACGGATACTCAAAGGCGCCTCTTCAATCTTCATTCGGTCATTCCTTCACTCTCTCTCATCAGCGCCTCTCACTTCTTCATTTCTTCACTATCTCGTTGGAAAACACATAGATCTCGCCGAAAAGCATTTTCTTTTCTTGAGTTCTCACCGGTTCCATCTATATTTTGGCGAAAAACTTAAAGATCTCGCGGCAAACGTAAAGATCTCGCCATAAAACATAAAGATCTCGCCGAAAAGTGTAAAAATTTGACCGAAAAGCATAAAAACCTTGCCGAAAAACACAAAATCTCTCCTCGATCGACTAATTTTCTGAGGTTTGTTTAATTTCCTTTTTTTTTTTTTTTTTATTTTATGTAAGATGCCTGATTTTCTTTGTTTGCGTTTCGAATGTGAAGATGAACTGGGGTTGGTTTTTTTAAATTTCGAGTTTCGATTCATGTAAAGTTGTTTAATATTTGTTTTTTTGTTTTATGTAAGATTTCTGATTTTCTTTGTTTGAGTTTCGAATGTGATGATGAACTTTGGTTGTTTTTTTTTTTTTAATTTTGAGTTGTTTTAGTATCGAATGTGAAGTTGTTTCGAATCTGGTTTTTTTAAATATGTTTAATATGTTTTACTCTCACTCACTCATTTCTTTCTCTTTTGTAGATATGTTCCTCAAATTCTTGTGGTCTTCATCTATTTAAGGTAATAATGTTTTCACTTTTATAATTCGTATTTCTCATAGTAGTAATTCATGGTCTTCATCTCTTTTTATTATTTTTTTTCTCATTCATTCTCGAATTGAATTCTCTCATAGCATTAATTTGTTTTTGTAATGTTATTTTTTGTTTGTTAAAAGCTACAATGGAATATGCGGATCCTACATCAATTGAAACAATGGAATCTACTTGAGTTGGTGCATAACTGATGAATTCGGAGCTTTTGGAACATGAAAATCAATTGAAAGTTGTTGTAATGTTTTGAATTTTAGATTTGGAGGTATGTAATATTTTGGGCAAAATTAAAATGGTTAAACATTGAATATTTGGTATAAATGTACATAATCCTTTAGATATAGTTTACATAAGATCTTGTTTTTCATTTTAGAATTTTATATTTTAACTTTTAGGTATAGCTCTAAATATTTAGATCTAGTTTACATAACGTTCAACTGAATGTTTCAGTTTCTTCAAAAAAAAAAAAATTCTGGAAAGATAACCCCTAATTTCATGTCATTAAGAAAAATTCAGCGTTATTGTTGTAAAAGAGTGCTAACAAGCCTACTAATTCTTAACGAAGTCTCGAGCCATCAATAGATGATATTCAAAATTACATCAAAAATTTAGATACTTTAGAAAATTGTTAAAACACTACGTATATACATACATGACTTGTGAGTTATAGCATGTATGACATATACATCAATAGATGTCAAATCAAAACAAGAGAGCAATGTACACAAATAATTCAAAAATAAATGAATATAAAAATATAAACAAGAACATGATATTCAAAGTTTAACCCTTAAATTATGTAATTTAATTTTTTATTTAATTAATTATTAAATGTAAGCAATTTTATAAATTAATATATTTAAATGATTTTGTAGATATAAAAAAATAATTGAATTTTAGTAATATTTGGTTGAGTACGACCGGGTTCGGGTTTGAATGCTGGTTTGTCTGGTCAGGACAGGATATATTCTTGCCAGGTGTCGGTCAGATCTGGATAATCCCAGGTTAGGTTTCGGTCAGGTATGGGGACTGACCCTCACAGGTCGAACCAGGTTCAAGTCAGGTCAGAATCAGGTTGACCCAGCGGTTAGATATGTTTCTATTGCCACTAGTGATGACCCAATTGGTGAGCAGTCTCTCCTGATCAATAGATTATCGTCATTTACAGGTTTGAAGATGACGCATCATGGGTTCGGGAATTTGCAGAGCTTGTGTTGACTTTACATTGTATAATTAACTTTATACTTTTCATAGTTGACTTTGAATTTTTTGGTTGACTTTTACATTTGAGGTTGACTTTTGACTTTATGTTGGTTTGACTTTTGGAGTTGACTTTTGGTTGACTAAGTTTTATTTTCAAACTCATTTATTATTATTATTATTTCCGCTGCGAAATTCTGAATAAGCTGATACGTTATCACACGGGCAATAATACTTTTATAATTCTCTAAGTTTCATGTTAAAAAGGTATTTTTGGAAAATAGAGAATTGACGGGGTATTACAAAATGGTATCAGAGAGCTTTAGGTTTTTATTGGCCTTTCGTGCTATAGGAGTGTGTTTTATTTCGTCTACGCGGGATGAGCGCGTATTTGTATTTGACTATCCTATTGTAAAGGTTTTTGTGTTGAAAACGTTTTGAAGTCGCCAACAATTCTTTAAAGGAAGAATCATAAACCTAATTGAATATTGGGAAATCGTAGGGACAAAATAGGGACTTATCCAATATAGATTTCCCCGTCTATACTCCATAGATGGCTTGGTCAAAATGAACCAAAGATTGAGTTCTGGGTGAGGGTACAACACAGTCAAAAACTATGATGCCCATTGTTGGCCTCTACTAAATATCGATTCATGTTAATGTTTATGCACAAGAAAAACCAAAAATATTTTAAACACCCTAAGAACAATTAGTCTAGGTTAGTTTTAAACACATAATAAGACTATATTTTTAGTGATATGTTATTATGCAATCAATTTACAGGGAACCTAGGAGGTTGTCCAAATTAATCTGATTAATATTAGAACATTTCTTTAGGTCGTTGATTAACAAAAATAACACGTGCGTGATAAAAGCAATAAATCAAGACAATCATATAATATGCATATAATGATCAAGCAAGCATATAATAATGTACAAAAATAAATAAAAATAAATAAAAAGGTTTACAATATATAGTAGAACAATTTTATATTAAAGATATACATCAGGAAAGAAAACTGTTAGTAACTTCAATATAAAAATAATATATTTATTCAAATACCCTCATGATTATACCGTGGCTTGTGTCTTCGAGATTGACAACCTTCGGGACGAGCAATCGTGAAGCCTGAAAATCTAAAAAATGTCTGAAAGTATGTAGGTTGGATGTGTTTATGTTTGAAAGGTATGAAGTTTTGTACATAGGTTTTGTAGTTCGTAAAGAGGCTCGTAAGGTATTCATCGAGTTCGAAGTGTGTTAATGTGAAAAATCCGTTCTGAAATCTGTACGAAAATCAGGCCTATTTATAGGGAAAACGACACTGCGCCTCACACGCCAGCTGCGTCTGGCGTAGGCTGACGTGTCAAGCACATGGCATGGCATGCCTAGTAGAAAGCGTACACGTGGTACACGTTTTGAAAAAGAAAAGTCGTGTCTCACGTAAAGAGATGCGCTTGGCGCTGGACTCTATATGACACATAAGTCTATGTGGCATTTCTGCGCGCTTGGCGTAGGCTGTGCGCTAGGCGCAGGCTTATGTGGCAGTCTACGTGTCTGGACACGTACGCTCAGCGCTGGCAGCTGTGCTCAGCACATGTTTGTGCGCTCAGCACACCGCCTTGTTTTTGACACGTTTTAACAATTATTTTGATAAAAACGCGTTTTAAAGATTTTCTTTTATCTTTTAACCACGGATATTTGATTTTACGGGATAAAATATGATATTAACTATAAAAAATATCTTTTGAAAAAATTTATTTATTAAAATAAATCATTTAATTATTATTAAACAATTAATTAGACTTTTCAAAGGATTGGGCTCAAAATACAATTAATTATCATGAATAATTAATTGGGTTTTAAAATAGGACTTTAACACTTTTTAAAATGGCTTTTCATACTGCTCTACCCTTGGGTAAGAACAATTAAGACCACACTATGTTTTATCATCGGATCCTTTAATGGGGAGACACAATTATGTGTCTGCAGAAGCCCCCACTTTGACTGAGGTTTGGGAAAACGAAAGTTAAAGTATACGGTGTCGAGACGGAGAACAATTATAAATGCTCTGCAGTTTAGAACTGATCTATATACGTCGGTCTCTGCAAAATAAAGTTAGTATGCAGAACAATAACTACAAGCAATATGATTACCTGCAGAAGAAGATGTTAGCAGATAGGTGCAAACAACTCAGATAAGCACATAATGATGCAAAGATGCAAACTTAGACTCTCTAAGGATGCATGAGACGCTATGCAAGGATTAACGTTATGCAAAGCTAGGCGATGACACGTCATGCAAGGTTAGGGTTATGCAAGACTATAATGTATGCAATGCAGTGCTAGGTCAGGATTTAGCAAGGCCAGGATGTATGAAATGCAATGCAAGGTCAGGATTTCGCAAGGCTAGGATGATCTGGATATGTAGAAAGATAGAATGATCAGAAATAGATAGAATAGTTATCGAAAACTATTTTTGTAAATAATCGGGGTCTTTAATGAGGTCCGCGGATTACATCTCTTCGGGAGTTTGATTTGTATTGGAGGAACTACCACACATAGGAAGCCTCCACTTTGGGTAAGTTTGTCTTGAATTTGTCATGTACTTGATCTGATACTGTAATGTAGTTGATCTGTGTTGATGTTGAAATTTATCGCTTGGGATTCTTCTTTGGGAAGTTGATGTAGGCAAAGTCAAATATCGCCAGAAACCATGAAATTGTCAAGAGAGTCCTTCAGGGAAATGAGAGCTTGGATTGAAAAATATAAGTTTAGATTTGTGACTCAAATGAATGTAGGTGGGAAAAGGTTTTAACGAGGCTAGGCTCAAACTCGAGTCTATGTTGGGATCTAGAAAGGATATGCTCCTAAATTCTAGAAAGTCAAACCATTAGACCATGACTAATTTATTTTATTGAGGCGGTCAGACCTCGAGATGAGGATTCCTACGTATACTTGCGGAATCAGACCATTCGTAGTTCCAGATCGGATTTTTTATTATTAATTTTTTTGTGCCCTAACTTTTACCTAGATCGCCCTTTTGAGTTTTCAGCCTAGCGGGCTTGGACATACTCTGAAAAAGGAGTTAGGGTTGATGAGATGTTGAAAGGTTTAAGGCTTGAGGCTTAGATGAAGGTTTCATTGGTTTGACTATTGTAAGGATCATGGATTTAGGCCATGGTTTTGATGGATTGAAGGATTTGAATGAGGGGTAGAACTTGTGTGCAAGCCCCCTAACTTGACTCTTTATTTATTTGCTTTTGGCAAATTTTTTTTTTGTCTTATGCGTTTTCGTTTGCTTTATATTTTTTCGATCTTTGTCACTTCTTTTTTTGCTTTTTGTGTCATTGATGCATTTTGACATGGTAAGGCTTGCACACAAGCTATTGGTTTAGGGTAGTGAAAGGTTTGAAAGATATTTATGGAGCTTTACTTGGAGGTGATGGTTTGTGGATGATGGAGGGAAGACGGAAATAACAATTGATCCAAAGTATGTCCTCTTTGTTTTTCATTTTTCTCTCATTTTTATTTCAGATCTCATTTTTATTTTTCATTATTAGTCAAGTTCATTAGGTGATTTATATTTCATCATTGAATTAGAAGCATAAATAAAATAATGAAAGGCTAATGAAAATGAAATACGATTATTTAAAAAAAAAAAAAGAATAAATGAAACAAGGCTGATAAATATTATAGTCCTAAAAGACATTGACTCGACGGGAAAGGAAATGAAGTAGCTAGGGGAGGGACTCTCCGACTCAACCTAGAACACTAACGCTAAATGACTACGCCTCTTGCATTATTGAGACGATTCCCAAGGGATTGTTGTTGTTGTTGACTCTTGCTGCCGGCGGGATTGGAAGTATGCCACTATCAACTATATCATGCAGAGTATTCTTTAAGGTCCAGCACTGTGATGTCATATGCCCATTCCTTGATGGTACTTGCAGTAAGCATTAGGATCCCACTTCCTTGATCTATTCTCGGGAGCAGGGTCTGGAGTAGGGCCGAGAGGTTGAAGTGCTCCTTTTGCATGAAGCCTAGTGAAGGCTTCTTCTAGAGACATGCCTAAAGGTGTGAATGTTCTTTGAGGCTTTTGAGAACCTCTCTTTTCAGTAGCTAGGGCATTGACCTCATTGCTTTTGGAGATAGAAGGGTTGTTGTTACTCTTCTTGAATGAGTTGTTGTTGTTATAACCTTTGTTCTTGTTGGCTTGTACCTCTTCTTCAATCAGCAGGCCTACCTTATAGAGCTTCATGCAAGACTCTATGGGTTGGAATTTAATATGATCCCCATACTTCGGCTGCAAGTTACGGATCACTAGTCGGACTTGATCCTTTTGAGATGGCTTGTTAGTCATTTGTGCAGCTTTTTCCCTCCATTTGTTAAGGAAGGTTACAAAGTCTTCGTAGGAGTTTTGTTTAGTTAACTCCAATGCACGCAGGCCAATAGGAAGTTGAGTATTGTATATGTATTGTTTGTGGAACTCTTCTCTGATATAGTCACAGTCATTGAGCTTGGTCTTATTCAGTGATCTGAACCACTTGGATGGATGTGCATCCAAGGTCAAGGGAAAAATATAAGCAAACAGGTCCCTGCTCATGCCCTTATTGAGAGCCATAGAGATGGAGAAAGCTCTCAGATGATCGTCTGGGTCTTCGACCCCCATGAATTTTGGGTGGTCACCCAATGTTACATTTTTAGGGAGCTTGTACCTCAGTTAAGGATCAATGATGTCATGGCCAAGAGCCTGACTCTCGAGTGCAGGAATTGACTGGATCAATTGCTCGAGTTTTTCGAACCTCAAATCCGTGTTGGACTTGATTGGAGGTGGTGGTGGTGGTGGTGGTTGAGTGTCGTCATACCCTTCCTCTTCAGTTAGTTTCTCTCTCAGCGTCTTAATCTCATTGTCTTGTTCCTCAAGACGAGAATTCATCCGTTGGAGTTGAGCCATGATGGCACTGAGCTGTTCATTAGTGTCTCCTATCTCCAATGATGATTTAGAAGTTTCGTCTGAAAATGTTAGGATGCGCTTGACAAGTTTGGGAGTAGGTCGACCTTGTTGCCTCTCTGTCGGGGGTTTCCAAGTTATAATCTCACGACCTATCCTGAACAGAAATTGAATGGACCTCGTAAATTTTTAGAAATGACGCTTTCGAAATGAGAAATGGAAATAAGGGATGGAGAAATGAAAATGGAAATGAGAGATGAGCAATGGAGATGAAAGTGGAAATGGGAATGAGAAATGATCAGAAATGGGTGTGATTATGGTTATGATTGCGACATGAGCCTAACTATATGAATATGCATATGCGGATTGGATTGGACTAGACTATGTAAGCAGACTCGGTTCCACGACTGGGCTTTGGTGATGATAGGAGAGACTAGACTTTGAACTTACGGGTGAGTAAGTAGGCTAGACTTTAAGGAAGGTTGGATAATAATGGAGACTAAACTCTTAACTTAAGGCAAACATGCTAAATAACTAGACTTTAACTTACGGGTGAGCAAGCAGGCTAGAGAACTAGACTTCGAAACTTACATTACACTAAGTAGGCTAGACTCAAGGATTGCCTATGTGAACTTACGGAATACTAGACTTTGAACTTACGGATGAACAAGCAGGCTAGACAACTAGACTTCGAAACTTACATTACACTAAGTAGGTTAGACTTAAGAATTGCCTATGTGAAATTACGGAATACTAGACTTTGAACTTACGGGTGAGCAAGCAGGCTAGACTTTTGAGGAAAGTTGGACAATAAGGGAGACTAGACTCTTAACTTAGGGTAAGCAGACTAGCCAACTAGACTTGAACTTACGGGTGAGTAAGCAGGCTACACAACTAGACTTCAAAACTTACATTAGACTAGACTAAAAAAATTGGCTATGTGGACTTATGGAGTGCTAGCTTCGCTAGACCTAGGGGGTCGCCGTTATATTCTTACAAGGATGAGTAGCTTCGCTAAAATCGAGGATTTGGGTAGTTATAGATTTATGGAAGGACCAGCTACGCTAGACTTGAGGGATTTGGGCTATTATGGACTTTTGAAGGAGTTGGAGTTGACTAGGGCCTACATGGAGATGCAAACTAGAACTAGGATATGAATTGGGCCTAAATGAACCTAAGTTTGGACTAGATTAACATATATGTTTGACTTAGACTGGAAGATGAACATGGGCTTGACTTTGGAAATGGACTAGGATTGGACTTAGATTGCAATAGACTGGGATTAGACTTAGACTAGGGTTCATATAAAGATGCAAATGGGCCTAGATTTTGACATGAACTAGACTTATATGGGCCTAAGATCGACTCTAATGAATGCATGGACTCAATGAGCCTAATATGAATGCAAAATGGACTCTAATGTATATGAGCCTAAAATGAATGCAAAATGGACTCTAATGCATATGGGGCCAAAAGAATGCAAGATAGATTGAATTTGGTTGATTGAATTGAACTGAAGGTGTTTGGAATGAGCTTAGAATTTTCGAAATTCGTTTTTTAAAGGAACCCTTTATTTTATCTTTTGTTTAGGAAAAGATGATGGATTAATTTTGAAAAATATATAATATTCGAAATGTCGTGTATGACGATGATTAGTAAATACTTTTTAAAAAAGCTAAGGTAGAATAGAAGGAGGTGTAGGATTGATTTTGCAAAATGTAATTTTTTGAAATTGGTTGAATATGATTGGGTAAGATTGATAGGAATAGTAGGGATGAAATGGGAAGAGGTAGACATGCATGACATTCCTAACTCTACCATGACCACTTTTCTACATGCACTTTTTACGATAGACTCGACCTTGCATGAAAAGACTGATTTTTATGTTTTGAATTAGGTGACACCCCTAAAATGACCAAGTTTTTTTTTTTACGCAAATGTAGACAGACCTAACATAGGACGACCACCACGACGAATAAATCAAAGAAAAGCATGTGATGCACAGACTGCGTGCCTGGTTAAGAACATAGGACGACCACCACGACGAATAAATCAAAGACGCACTCTAGTTTGGCTATGTGGACTTATGGAGTGCTAGCTTCACTAGACCTAGGGGGTCATCGTTATTTTCTTACAAGGATGAGTAGCTTCGCTAAAATCGAGGATTTGGGTAGTTATAGATTTATGGAAGGACCAGCTACGCTAGACTTGAGGGATTTGGGCTATTATGGAATTTTGAAGGAGTTGGAGTTGAGAACACGTGCTTTTCTTTGATTTATTCGTCGTGGTGGTCGTCCTATGTTCGGTCTTCCTAACTCTACCAAGACCACTTTTCTACATGCACTTTTTACGATAGACTCGACCTTGCATGAAAAGACTGATTTTTATGTTTTATATTAGGTGAGACCCCTAAAAAGACCAAGTTTTTTTTACGCAAATGTAGACAGACCGAACATAGGACGACCACCACGACGAATAAATCAAAGAAAAGCATGTGATGCACAGTCGTGCGCCTTGCGCTAGAGTGGTGCGCCAGGCGCAACTTAATGTGCTTGCACTACTCCCCCGACATGTTTTTCGGGGTTTAGGCGATGTTTTGGTCGATTGACGATTTTGTTTAGACGCGATTTTTAGGAACGACGCATAATAATAATTTGACAGAATAATAAGAGGCAAGAGTTGCAATCACATGCAAATGTCAAATAACAAGGATGCAAAATTTCCAACCTAATGTCGAGTTCTATGTTTGAAACTATTGGTCAGGTATAGGTTTAGTTTGAAAGGGTCCATGACTAAGAGATTGATCTCACACTTCGTACCCTTGCTTAAAGAGGTGGCCACGTGTAAGACGCACTCTAGTTCTCAAGTTAAGAACAAGAGAACAATGCCATGGTTGGGTAGGTTTGCTTATGAATAACATCTAACACTACAGCAAAGGAAGCTTTTTGGAAGGACAAAGCGCAAACCCCTTGGGGGTGACCTCACACATAGAACATGTGCTAATGAGCCAAGATAGATTGTCTTCATGACCGCTTAAACAATAACCATGCATATGGGAAACTGTAATGTTATTCTAAAGCATAAAAAGAGTATGAATCGTATTTTTCGAGTTTCACCCACTCATTTAAAAAAATTAAGTTTTTAAAATCCTCCCCAGTGGAGTCGCCACCAAATTGTAGGCGTGTTCTTTTTATTTCGCCTACGCTGGATGAGCGCGTATTTGTATATGACTACCCCCATTGTAAAGGTTTTTGTATTGAAAACGTTTTTGAAGTCGTCAAAAATTATTTAAAGGAAGAATCGTAAACCTAATTGGATATTGGGAAACCGTAGGGACAAATAGGGACTTATCCAGGGTAGATTTCCCCGTCTAGACTCCATAGATGGTCAAAATGAACCAAAGATTGAGTTCGGGGTGAGGGTACAACACAGTCATAAATTATGCTGCCCATTGATGGCCTCTATTAAATATCGATTCATGTCAATATAAAAATAATAAGTTTATTCAAGTACCCTCATGATTATACCGTGGCTTGGGTCTGCTAGATTGACAACCTTCGGAACGAGCAATCGTGAATCCTGAAAATCTAAATGTCTGAAAATATGTAGGTTGAATGTGTTTGTGTTTAAAAGGTATGAGTTTTGTAGGGAATTTTTGTAGTTCGTAAAGAGGTTCGTAAAATATTCGTCGAGTGTTATGTGAAAAATAAGTTTTTGAATTTGTACGAGAATCAGGCCTATTTATAGGGAAAATGAATCTGCGCCCAAAGTTATTAAAATCGCGATTCAAATCTTATAATCTTACGATTTTACGATTCAAAATATGGTAGACGATACGATTCACGATTCTAGACGATTCTATACATTTCTGTTGACTAGCGAAAACCTCGCAAATTTAAATCATGCTAACAAAGCAAATAATAGATATATATTGTTAGTTATTGCTAATATAGTGGGTAAAAAACTATTTTTTCTAATTTTTAGGTCTTTTAACTTATAATTTTCGCATATTAAATGAAGATTGAGTGCAATATCTTGATTATACGTGTATGTAGAATCTTACGATTCTACGATTCGATTTTACTATTCGATTCTATAGGACGTTTCCGATTCAAACTAGAATCTCGATTTTAACAACTTTGTCGGCGCCTCATGTGCCAGCTGCGACTGGCGTAGGCTGACGTGTCAAGCACATGATGCGGCATGCCCAGTAGAAAGTGTACACGTGGTACGCGTTTTGAAAAAGATAAGAAAGAAAAGTCGCGTCTCACGCAAAGAGGTGCGCTTGGTGCATGACTTTATATGACACATAAGTCTATGTGGCATTTATGTGCGCTTAGCGTAGGTTGTGCACTAGCCGCAGGTTTATGAGGCCGTCTACGTGTTAGGAGTCCAGACACTTGCGCTCGGCGCAGGCAACTACGCTCAGCACACGTTGGTGCGCTCGGCGCACCGCCTTGTTTTTGACATGTTTTGACAGTTTTTTTTTTTTTTTTAATAAAAAGCACGTTTTAAAGATTTTCATTTATCATTTAACTACGAATATTTGTTTTTACGGTATAAAATCTTATTTAAATATAAAAAATATATTTTGAAAATATTTATTTATTAAAATAAATCAATTAATTATTATTAATCAATTAATTGGACTTTTCAAAGGATTTGGCTCAAAATATTGCTAATTATCATGAATAATTAATTGACTTTAACACTTTTTAAAATGGCTTTTCAGACTGATTTTCCCTTGGGTCGTACCAATTAAGACCTCAATATGTTTCATCATCGGATTCTCAAATGGGGAGACACAATTATGTGTCCACACGTGCCAACTTTAAATTTTTAGGCGCCTAGCTAGCTAGTTACTTAAAATGAATTTCATAGAAATCGAGCTTCTACTTATTCGTTTGTTCAAATCACTTTTCGAAACATTTTTCGAGATTTAAGATTGTGATTTTTTTTTTTTGAATTATATATTCTTTTAGGATCCAAATTCTTTTTATTGGTTCCAAAAATTTGAATTTCTTTATTTTTTTTAATATTCAATTTTTCGTTTTTTATATATAAATTCGAAATTATATATTATTTATTTAAATTAATTTAATAACTCTTGTTTATTTTGATTACTTTATTATTTTGTGAGAGATGGGTAGTATAGGAAGGGCACATAGGATAGAAATATTATATGTCTGCATTAAATAGTTAGTTCAGTATGATTATATTTTTTCTTCGATGCTATTTGTTTTGTGTTATTCCTATACTTTATATTATTTTTATTCTTGCTTATTGCTTATTGTTAGGAATATACGCTAAGTGAGAGTATCATTTGTTTATAGATGTTGTGCTCATCAGTATAAGCGGACCTAGAAATATGACTGATTGGGAAGCTACTAGAGTAGGAAGCTACCACAACCAGATTGAACTAAGTGATGATGAGGATGATGGAGGATCTGAGTCTGATTGTGATAGCTACACTAGTCTAGAAGTCATCATGCGTAGTATCCTAAGAATAGGTATGCCTGATAGCGATGATGAGGTTCTCCAGGAGTTTGACCGTGCTAGAGGACATACCAGGATGAACATCTACCATGTTGTTTTGAGAGTTAAGAGTGATTCTGAGTCAGAAGAGGACGAGCCTCAGTCTAAGAAGATGCGAAGATCTACTAGAAGTAGAAGATGCTACTACTATAACTCTCGGGACGTTGAAGAATTTGAAGATGAAGTTTTCACTCCATAAAAATACAAGAAAATTAAGGATAAGATTAATAATGTATCTCCCCATATTATGTATTTATGCTTTTAAGAATAAATGTTGGATAATTGGCCAAGCAATGGTTTAAATTTATTTCTTTAGTACCTTTATTTTGTTTAGGAAAAAGTATAGCTATTATGGATTGGAAAAGCGTTGCTTGCATCATTTCGAGGAATAAAAATCAAACATTTAGTTATCCAAGTGAGCAAGAATTTATTTTGGCCCGTGAATGAGAATATTTTTATTTATTTGTTGTGATTGAATTTTAATTGATCCTCACCCATGTTTATTCTTGATGAGAATATTATTCATGAATGATTATATGATTGACGATGATTTATTCTATGGTATTATTATGACTTCATGAGAATTGTATGTTGATGCGATTTTGTATGGTCAAATCAAATGTTGCCTTGATAGAAAATGGTAATGGGAGCGGTAACCAGATGAGGTATGGGTTCAACTAGTCATGAAGTAAAGGTTCGAAGCCTATAGGTTCACTGAACAACCAAGGAATCTACAGTAAGCATGCTAGTGAGAGCAACAACAACCAGAATAAGGCTCCTGGTAAATTGTTAGTGTTGAGTCACAATGAAGCTGAACGATCTGCCGACGTAGTTTCTGGTACTTTTTCTATTAACTTCGTTCTCATTAAAGCGTTATTTGATTCTGGGGCGACTTATTCAATTGTTTCGTAGTCCGTCGTAAGAGTCTGGGGTTGGTAGATTTTGAAGTAATTAACTTGCCTGTTAGTATACCTACTGGATAGGTTATAAGGTATACCAAGTTGTTTAAGGATTTGCCTCTGAAGATAGGAGACTGTGTATTTCCTTCTGATCTGATAGAATTCAATTTGGGAGACCTAGATGTTATTCTTGGGATGAATTAGTTAGGTTTCTACAAAGCCAAAAATAGATTGTGAAGCTCAGAAAATAGTGTTAAGAAGCCCTTTGGGGAAGTTGACTTCGTATCGATGTTTAGGGAAGCCTAATTACTTTGGGGTTATTTCTGCAATGCAAGTGAAGAAGTTGATGAAGAAGGGAGGTGAGCTGTTTTTCTGTAGTGTGCAAGATGTGAGTAAAGAAGTTGGATTGAAGATTGAGGATGTACCCATTGTGAACGAGTTTATGGATGTGTTTCCAAGTGAGATTTCGGGTATGCCGCCTGCTAGAGATGTTGAGTTCACCATAGACTTAGTTCCTAGCACTGCACCTATATCTAAGGCACCATATAGAATGGCACCACCTGAGATGAGTGAGTTGAAGACACAGTTGCAAGAATTGTTGGATAAGGATTATATTAGGCCTAGTGCGTCACCTTGGGGAGCTCCTTTGTTGTTTGTGAAGAAGAAAGATGGAAGTATGAGGTTGTGCATCGACTATAGTGAGTTAAAATTTGTGACTATCAAGAGCAAGTATCTTTTGCCTAGGATAGATGACCTGTTCGACCAAATGAATGGAGCAAGCATGTTTTCAAAGATTGATTTGCGTTCGGGCTATCACTAATTGAGGGTAGCTGATAAGGATATACCTAAGACTGCATTTAGGACTGTAAACACACATAATCGTGTCATCCCATTTAAGGATCCAATGATAAAACATACCGATGTATTAGTTGGCGTGACCCAACGAAAGAGCAATCTAAAGAACCACTCCAACATTGTGTTTCGAATTGATATTCTAAAGCCCAATTGATTGTTCATGATGATTAATTGTATTTTAAGCCCACAAAATGTTTTAAGGCTATTTAAAAACCAATCAAATATTTATTATTTTAATAAATATTTTACATAAATATTTTTATTATCTTTGATAAATAAATCAGATTTTTAATCCGTAAAGATCGATCTCCCGAATCTTAGGGATAAAAAAGGTATCTTCGAAAGACGCGTAGAATCAAACACAAATATTCCAGAATATGCGCCGGATGCGGGGGTTACGCCTAGCGCACCACATGTGTCCAGTACATGGCCAATCAGCGTCTGACACGTGAATTTGTGACTCACACACAGTCCTGCGTCTGACGCAAGTCTTGTGTGAGACGCAATTTTTCTTTCCATCTTTTCGAAAATGCATTTACACTTGCACATTTTTGATTGGGCTGGCTGCATCAGGCACACCAATGTGCGCCTGACGCGTGGCAGTGCGCCTGGCGCAAGGCTTGCATGAGGCCCACGCCTCTCTTGGCCTATAAATACTCCAGATTTCCCGAATCAAGGACGGCTTTTCATTATTATTTTACGAATACAAAAATCCTTACGAATACTTGCGAATACACTTCGACTCTCAAATACTTTCAATACTTTCAATCAACTCTTGATCACACTGTGTTCCTGGTTCCACGATTGCTCCGGCTAAAGATCCTTGTACTCTTCAATATAATAAACCGCACAGGTATAATCTTGAGGATCCTTAAATAAATTCTTTATTTCTATATTTATATTTATTATCATAATTGCCCAGGTAGATATTTAATATAAAATTGTCCTACTGTATATTCTAACCCTTCCTTCTTTTTTATTTATATTTATATATTATTATCATAATTGCCTGATCTCTATATGAATATTATATTATATGATCGTCCCTGCATTATTGTTTTTATCACCCACATGTTATTTTTTTCTAATAAAGACCTAAAGAACTGTTCTAATATTAATCAGATTAATTTGGACAACCTGCTAGGTTCCCTGTAAATTGATTGCATAATAACATATCACTAAAAAATAGTCATTTTATACGTTTCCTGAACCAATCTAGACTAAACATTTTTAGGGTGTATCAAAATAATATATGATTATTCTTTGGCATAAAATCTGTAATGAATCGATATTTAGTAGAGGCCAACTTTGGGCGAATGTAGTTCATTATGACTATATTCGTACCCTCACCCCGAACTCGATCTCTGGTTCACTTTGACCATCTATGGAGTCATGACGGAGAAATCTACATTGGATAAGTCCCAAATTAATCCATACGGTTTTCCAATATCAAATTAGGTTTATGATTCTTTCTTTTAAGAATTATTAACGACTTCTTTCAAAACAATTTTCAATAAAACCTTTACAGTGGGGTAGTCAAATCAAATACGTGCTCATCCCACGTAGGCGAAATTAAAACACGCCTATAATTTGGCGACTTCACTGAGGATGATTTTTTTTAAATGAGTAGGTGAAACTCGAAAAATACGATCCATACTCTTTTTATGCCTTAGAATGACATTACAGTTTTGCATATGCATGGCTATTGTTAAGCCACCATAAGGACAATATACCTTGCCTCATTAGCACATGCTTTATGTGTGAGGTCACCCCCAGGGGGTTTGCGCTTTGTCCTTCCAAAAAGCTTCCTGAGCGATAGTGTTGGATCTTAGTTATAAGTAAATCTATCCAACCATGGCATTGTTCTCTTATGAAATGGAGTGCGTCTTACACGTGGCCACCTCTTTAAGTAGGGGTACGAAGCGTGGGATCAATCTCTTAGTCATGGACCCTTTCAGACTAAAACTAAACCTGACCAGTAGTTTCAAACATAGAACTGGCCTTTAGGTTAGAACTTTTGCATCCATGTTATATGACATTTGCTTGGTTTTGCAATTTTTGCCTGTTATTATATTGTCAAATTCTCATTATTATGCGTCGTTCCTAAGATCGCGTCTAACGAACAATAAAAAACTCGTTAATTGCCCAATATGTCGCCTAAATCCTCGAAAAACGTGTCGGGGAGTAGTGCGCCAAGCGCATTAAGTTGTGTCTGGCGCACCATTCCCGCGCCAGACGCACTATTGTGTGCCGCGAGCAATAATGTTTTGCCGCACGCAGTCTATGCGTCGCGCGTTTTTTGTCGATTTAGTAGTTGTAACGGACAATCCTGCGTACAGTCCTACGTTTATTTGTCTGCATTCACGTAAAAAAAATATGGTCATTTAGAAGTCTCACCTAATTCAAAAAATCAATCTTTTCATGCAAGTTCGAGTATAACCTAAAAAGTGCTTCTAAAGTGGTCATTGTAGAGTTAGAGTTGTCATGCATGTCTACCTCTTCCCACTTCATCCCTGCTGTTCAACTAACCTTTCCTATCAATCTTACCTTACCATATCCAATCAGTTTCGAAAAACTTACTTTTTCAGAATCAATACTACACCCTTATCTATTCTATTCTTCAAAAGCATTTACTAAACATCATCATACACGACATTTGCAAAAATATATATTTTCAAAATTAATCCATAATCTTTTCCTAAATAACGAGATAAAAACAAGGGGTTCTTTTAAAAAATATATTTCGAAAATTCTAAGCCCATTCTAAACACCTTCAATTCAATTCAATCAACCCAATCCAGTTCACTTGCATTCATTTTAGGACAATCTACATTAAAGTCTACTTTGCATTTATTTTAGGCTCATATGCATTAGAGTCCATTTTGCATTCATATTACGTCCATCTAAATTTGAGTCTATACTTTTATTTTAGGCCCGCTACCAATAGAGTCCATCTTAGGCCTATATAAGTCTAGCCCATGTCAAAATCTAGGCCCATTTGCATCTACGTGTGAAACCTAGTTTATGTCAAGCCCAGTCCAAGTCTAATCCAACTCTAGTTCAATCCAATGTCAAACCCATGTGCACTTTCAAGTCTAATTTCAAACCATATAGGACGAAGTCCGAACCATTATGTCTAGCGAAGCTAGCACCCTTTTAGTCCATAACGGCACCCTGTAAGTCCATAATGGCACCCTTTAAGTACACAACGGCATCTTGACCTAGTGAAGCTAGTCATCCCTGTAAGTCCATAACGACACCCTTTAAGACTATAATGACACCCTTTTAAGTCCACAACGACACCTTGACCTAGCAAAGCTAGTCATCCCTGTAAGTCCATAATGGCACCCTTTAAGACCATAACGACACCCTTTAAGTCCATAACGACACTCTTTAAGTCCATAACGGCACCTTGACCTAGCGAAGATAGTCATCCCTGTAAGTCCATAATGACACCCTTTAAGTCCATGACGGCACCTTGACCTAGCAAAGCTAGTCATCCCTGTAAGTCCATAACGGCACCCTTTAAGTCCATAACTGCACCTTAACCTAGCGAAGCTAGTCATCCTCAAGACCATAAAGGCACCCTCCGAGTTTAGCATAGCTACCCCTACCTTACATCTATAGCAGCCCACATCCTCGAGTCTAGCGAAGTTAGTCTACCCTAAGTCCATAATGGCCCAAAATCATCAAGTATCACTAGTAGAATAAATGATTATTGCTGCGGTTTTACCCATACGCAGCAATATATCACGACAAAAGAAAAGGTAAAATATAAAATGACCATATTGCTGCAGTTTTTTAAAACAACCGCAGCAATATTGTTCCAACGGAAATTTTTTGCAAATAGTTGACCATTTGACCAACCATATTGCTGTGTTTTCAACAGAAAACAGCAGCAATATATTTCCAACAAATATTTTTTGAAAAAAGTGGAATTTTTCCAGATCTGGCGCTAGATATTGCTGCGGTTTCTGTCAGAAACCGCAGCAATATATTAAAATAATATTAAAAAAAATATTATTCACTGTTTCTGGCGCCAGATCTGGAAAAAAAACACGGGTTTGTTTTGTTTTCATTCACTGTTTCTCTCGACTCTCTCTACTCTCTCTCACACACACACACACTCTCTCTCTCTCTCTCTCTCTCTCTCTCTCTCTCTCTCTCACATTCTCTCACTTTTACAATTTCCGGCGAAAAGGTGCCATTTTTCGGCAAAAAGCATTCGGTTTCCGGTGACAAGGGTCACTTTACTTGCGTTTTTCCGGCGACAAGCGTTTTTTCGCCCCTCTCCTCCACTTCTTCCTTGGTTGGTTCGATTTTTCGCCCCTCTCCTCCGCTTCTTGCTTGGTTGGTACGGTTTTTCGCCGCTCTCCTCCGCCACTTTCTTACTTCACCGCCGGTGCCACACTCTCCTTGTCATATTAGGTTAGTTTTTCTTAATTTTTTTTTAATTTTATTGTTCTCTTAATTAATAGTGTTTTAATGGATAATTTGCCTTAAATAGTAGTTTAAAATGCTTAGTATAAAGTATATATATGATTAGTTATAAGATTTGAGGATTAAAAACTGATTTTGTGATGATTTTGCTTAAATTTTTTATGCCCTAAAATGTTATACGGGATTGTTTTTGCTTAATAAGTTCTTGTTATATTTCAAGTGATATGCCTCCTTCATATTGATAGACTCACCAATGGGAGGGGAAGGGAAATCTAAGGAATGGTTTGGTACTTGTTGTTTGGTGATAACTTGAAATCGCTTGAATGCGATTGTTGTTTGGTGATGACTTGGAATCGCTTGAATGCGATTGTTTTTATGTACATCATAATGCCTAGATACCCGTTCAAGACTTACTCATTAGGAGTAAGTCTTGAATATTCCCCGTTTTGGGACTGTTCTTAAATGTCACATCTCACTTAGATAGTGAATGTGTGTTGATTCTTTGATTCTAAGTGAAATACGGTTAATCACTTCCCTAATTTGTTCTCCGGGTGCATATAAGATAAGCAATTATCTTCATCGTGTACTTGGAGAACTGAAGGGAAATGCTGCCGAATTTTACTTAGAATCAAAGTTGATACATGCATTCACTAGTGGGATTGGACGTTTAAGGATGGGTTAGGTTGGAGTGATAAGGACCCAATGGAAGCATGCATGGAATATTAGCTTAGCTTGTTGTGTTATATTTATGTGAATTTTTTAATTGATAATAATTTTTTATGTATGTATGTATGTGTGGGGGTTTTTAGACACTAGTAGAATAAATGCTTATTGCTGCGGTCATTAAGTGGCCTATTGCGGCGGTTTTGGCCGCGCAGCAATAAAGGGCGCAGCAATAGGTAATTAACTTATTGCTGCGGTTTTTGACCGCAGCAACAGGCCAAGCTATTGCTGCGGTTTCTAGCCAAAACCGCAGCAATATGTTCTTTTTTTAATATTAAATATACAGGTCTATTGCTGCGGTTTCTTCCGAAACCGCAGCAATAGATGCATGGCAGGGTAAAAAAAAAAAATTTTTTTTCATTTCTCAAAATGTAAACTTTTTGTAGTTAACATAGCAAAAAATTTTGTAGTTATAGTACAATTATAATATAAACATAGCTACAACAAACAACAATCCACTGCATGCTAAAACAAATTCATTCACCACATTCATATCAAAATCGGAAATTAACAATTCATGAACCCTAACATCAAATTCATTCCAAAAAATAAAAAAAAATTCTAACATTTAAAAAATAAAAAAAAATAAAAAGATCTGGCGGACGGACGAAACAAAACCAACGACATTTAGAAAGTAAAAAATTAGATCTAACATTTAAAAAATAAAAATAATAAAAAAAAGTTAAAAAAAAAAAAAAAACCAACGAAACCAGCCACCGTACGTCAAGCCGCTCCTCCCATCGACTTCGCGCGACGCCGACGAACTCGCCGGAGTTTTAATCTTCTCGCGCACCTTCGATCTACTTCGAACCCCTTTCTCTGTCTCCTTCGATCTACTTCCTACAATGGAGGATCTTCTTCGTGCGGAACCTTCTCTCTTCAGCCGATAAGAAGCGAAAACGAGTCGATTCACCGGAACCTTCTCTCTTCGCGCGGGTCGACGCTCAACGTGGAGGCTGCAAACAGGATGAGAGAGGAAGAAGGTTGAAGGTGGAGGCGTCGAAACAGGATGAGAGAGGAAGAAGGTTGAAGGTGGCTTCCACCGGTGGAGGATGAGAGAGGAAGAGGAGAGTGAGCGGTTAGGAGGAAGGGAGGAAGAGAGGAAATGTGGTGTGAGGAGAGAGAGAAGAAATGTCGTGTGAGAGTAGAGGAAAACAAAAAAACGGCTGAGAGTATCAGTAAAGAACCCTAACTGGGGCGTCGTGTCATCCTTTTATAAAGTAAAGAGTCTATTGCTGCGGTTTTCGTAGGAACCGCAGCAATAGATTCAAATATTATTAAAAAAATAATATTTTAATCTATTGCTGCGGTTTCGACTGAAAACCGCAGCAATAGATATGGTCAAACAGTCAACCAAATTTGAAATTTTTTTCCGTTGAAACCTATTGCTGCGGTTTTGGCTGGAAACCGCAGCAATATGTCTATTTATATTTTACCTTTTTTTTCTCGTGATTTATTGCTGCGTATGGGTAAAACCGCAGCAATAATCAATTATTCTACTAGTGAGAAATGGATCGAAGTTGGATGTATGGAAAGCGGAATACGTTGGAGTTCGTATAAGGTGTGAATGAGTTTTGTAAACGTGTTGTAGAGCATCAACAACTTACTTGCGAGGATGAGATTTATTGTCCATGTGTTGATTGCTACAATGTGAATACGATTTCTGATATTAGGTTAATAAGAGATCATATTATTCGTCGAGGATTTAGGGCTGAGTATTATATTTGGTTATGGCATGGTGAGAAGGGAAAATATACTCAGAATAGGGTTATTGTTGATGTTGGCACTAGTAACTCATTAGAGATTGATATGTCGAATGTTGGGGCTGAGAATGAAGTTGTGATTGAACATCATGTTAGGATTGAAGGTGATGATGTAGTAGGTAATGAAAATGACCACGGAGATAATAGTGACACTGAGAATGAAAAGTTTGGTGATGATCAATTAGGTGAGATGTTGGAAGGGGCCCGTGACCATTTTAATGAGCGGCCACGAGTGTTTGACAGTTTGTCTGAAGCTGCTGGGAAACCTATTTATCCAGGGTGTACAATATACACTCAATTGAGTGGGGTTTTAACCCTTTTCAACATCAAAGTGAAACATAATTTGACTGATGTAGGCTTCAAAGAACTCTTAGAAGCTTTACAAGATATGTTTCCTGAGGGTAATTTATTACCAAAATCCACCTACTATGCCAAAAAATTAATGTGTCCTTTGGGTTTAGAATATGAGCGGGTAGATGCATGTCCGAATGATTGCGTGTTGTATCGAAATGAGTATGCGGACCTTTATGAATGCCCGAGGTGTGGTAAGTCCCGCTACAAATTGCCGGATGGGGTTGAACCTGGGCCGGGCAATACGGCTCCTTCTGCGAAAGTGTTGTGGTATCTTCCAATTGTGCCAAGGTTTAGGAGGCTCTTTTCTATCAAAGAAAATGCAAAGAACCTAAGATGGCATGCTGATCGGAGAAAGAAAGATGGAATGCAAAGGCATCCAGCAGATTCTCCTCAATGGAAGGCTATAGATTCCAGATATAGGGAATTTGGTCAGGAAGCTAGGAACTTGAGACTTGCATTGTGTACGGACGGAATGAACCCTTACGGTACTTTGAGTAGTCAACATAGTACTTGGCCTGTTCTTTTAGTGATATATAATCTTCCTCCATGGTTGTGCATGAAGCGGAACTATATTATGTTGTCTCTCTTAATTTCTGTGCCTAAGCATGGGAAATGATATAGACATCTATCTTGCACCTCTCATCGAAGATCTCAAAAAGATGTGGGACGAAGGTGTTATGGTGTTTGATGCGTATTCCAATGAAGATTTCAGGCTTCGTGCTATGCTATTCTGTACTATAAATGATTATCCTGCTTATGGCAATTTGTCGGGGTATAAGGTCAAAGGAAAAAAGGCATGTCCAATTTGTGAGAATGATATGGAGGCTGCACATTTAACACATTGTGGGAAACATGTCTATATCATTAATAGGTAATTCCTACATAATTCTCATCCATATCGAAAGAAAAAAGCACCATTTAACGGGTTAGTTGAAAATACTTCAGCTCCTAGACCGTTGACCGGAAAAGAAGTTTATAATCGTGTTAAGGGGATGGGCACAATATTTGGTAAGGGGGTTAAACCTGCGGAAGACGATGGTGTCATTTGGAAAAAAGAGTCTATATTCTGGAGACTTCCTTATTGGAAATACTTACCAGTTAGACATTGTCTTGATGTAATGCATATTGAAAAAAATGTTTGTGATGCAATTATTGGTACTCTGTTGAATATGTCGGGAAAGACTAAGGATGGTCTGAAGGTTCGCAGAGATATGGAGAAATTGAAGATTCGGCCTAATTTATGGCCCAAGGTTAAGAAAAAGCTAAGAAAGGAAAGGGAACAACAACGTATTTGCCTCCAGCTTGTTATACATTGTCTAGGCAAGAGAAACGATTGTTCTGTGAGTGTTTATACGGTATTAAGGTTCCCACTGGATACTCATTTAACATGAGAAGACTTGTTTCTATGACTGATCTGAAATTAATTGGGCTGAAGTCCCATGACTGTCATGTGTTGATGCAAGTGTTTTTGCCGATTGCAATACACGGGATTCTTCCTAAACATGTCAGGCTTGCCATCACGAGGTTGTGTTCATTTTTCAATACCATATGCAACAAGGTACTTGACCCTGATAAGTTGGATGCTTTGCAAAATGAGGTGGTGATAACACTTTGTCAATTTGAGATGTATTTTCCATCTTCTTTTTTTGACATTATGGTTCACTTAGTCCTTCATTTGGTAAGAGAGATTAAATTGTGTGGCCCTGTGTTTTTAAGATGGGAATACCCTTTTGGGAGACATATGGGTTCTTTGAAAAAGAAAGTGAGGAACCCAGCAAGACCAGAGGCGAGTATTATTCAAGGAACAATTGCCGAAGAGGTTGGAGGATATTGTTCTTCTCATTTTGCTAAGGCTGTGACGATAGGTCTTCCAAAGTCCAGACACGAGGGAAGGTTAGAAGGCAAGGGTGGTGTCGTAATGCGACATATTTCGCCTTCATTGAGTGAGTTGAATAAAGCTCATCTTTTCGTGTTGCACCATGTTACTGAAGTTAATCCATACTTAGAGAGACATATGCGTGAATTGCGCCACAAAAATCCGTCGAAAGGGGAGAGGGCGTTGACGAATGAGCATAACAGGTCTTTCATTGATTGGTTTCACAATAAAGTAATTGGTGAATTGTCTGCAAACAACCATCATGTACCCGATACAATTAAGTGGTTGGCATACGGTCCACGTGACAGTTTTAAATCGTATGAGGGGTATGATATCAATGGATATACCTTTTACACTGAACGTCAGGACAAGAAATCAAAGGTGGTACAGAATTATGGGGTTTCAATGGTTGCATCATCTAGGGAGTATGCGAGTGCAAAGGATAAAACTCATATTGATGCTAAACAATCATATTATGGGATCATTCAGGAAATATGGGAGCTCGATTATTGTGACTTCATTATGCCTATTTCTCAATGCAAGTGGGCGGATAATAGACGTGGTTTGCGAACGGATGAGTGTGGTTTTACTCTAGTCGATATGAGTCGTCTGCGTGACACTGAAGAACCTTTTATCCTCGCATCACAAGCAAATTAAAACAAGTGTTTTATGTATTTGATCATGTAGACACTCAGTGGTGCATTGTTGTTAATGGTAAAAGGCGAATTTTTTGAGTAGGTGATGTTGACGATGAAGAAGAATATGATAAGTTTGATGATATCCCCCCTTTCTCAATCCCAAGTGATGATATGATGGATGTGTCTGATACTGAAAATAGTTACATGTGAATGGATCACCAAGAAGGTATAACGGTCATCGAGCAACCTATTGACCAAAATTAAAGGTAAAAAAATGTTCTATATGAGTAATTTGAATTATAAATTGATGTACTTATAATAGATTTCATTACAATAATGTGTTGATATATATTGTTTTAAATTTTGTTAACACTTTTTGTTGTTTCTATGTATATGCTACAGATATGGCTAGTGACGGCTCGGGCGATCAGTCATCGGATTCCGATGCACCATTTCATCCGGAAAAGGAGGTTGACCAGGGGAAGGACAGTGATCGTGCTGCAGATGCGTTTGATGCTTGGATGGAAAGAATGGAACTAGAAGCTGATAGGAATGCTTTACTTGACATTGAGGTGGCATCTGATCCACGTCAGCCACCCCCCTCAGGTTCGCGCTTATTTGATTATTGTAATATTGAATATGTCATTTATTTGTTCGTTATCTAATTTAGTTTCCTTAATTTAATTCTTAGATCCTCGTCAGACCAATGCATATTATGGTGCACAAGGGAGGGGGAAGAAGTCATGTGGGAAGACAAAGGCATCTAGAAAGAGTAAAAGAGGTCCCACGATGAATCTCCACAACACAGGAGATATGTACTACAGTTTGATGAATTGGGGAGACCAACAGGTAATTATTGATTGTAAGATAGTTATAATTTATCATGCTTACGATTTAATGTTTGGATTTCTAATTGTTTTTTCTATTAGGCACGTGGCAAGCCAAGTATAGTATTTGGGTCAGTCTTTTTATACGCAGGCTTAACATCAATTGGAAATGGAAAAACATTTCTCCTGCCCTGTTGGATTTGATGTGGACAGACACTATGGTAAGATATGTTTCATTTACAATTTTGGGATTTATTGTTCTAATGCTGAGCTAACGTGCTTATTTATTTGTTTATGATGGAAAACATAATATGTTTCACCTTCCGGACGAGATAAGCTATAGGAGGCACTACTTGACTGTTGTGAACTCTAGATGGAGGGATTTTAAGAGCAAATTGGTATCCGGTTGGATCACAATGACCAGAGTCAGATCAAAGAATGAGAAGCTAGGTGATACTCTGCCAGATGTATACAAGCACATCAAGATGGAGGATTGGCTTACCTTCAAAGAGGCTATGACGTCAGATGAGGCTGTAGTAAGCTTATAATCAAATTAACTTGGTTTTATTAACTTAAATTATATTCTACTAAGTTAATGTGTTTTTTATTGCAGAAAAAGCGAGAAAAGGCGCTCGAGAGTGCAAAAAAGAATACACATCATCACCACTTAGGTCAAAGGAACTATGGGGATGCTAGAGAGTTGTGGAAGCAAGAGAACTTTTGTCCACCTAGTTTTGATTCTAGATCGTCATCTAGTACACCATCCTCCTCGGTGTCCTCTCATGTTAATCGGGGTGATGACTGGTGGTGCACGATGCATAACAAAGATCCAGTCTTTAAACAACGATTTATTCCAGTTGAGGAAACAAAGATTGCAGCTGACAAATACGTATGTATATCACTATAACTTTTAGTTTGACATATATATGTTTTTTCTTTATTTAATACATTTTTGTCATTTGTAAATTGTTTTTTGGGCAGTTGCAGTACAAGGAGAAGCAAGCCAAGGGTGAGTTCACCCCGGTACGTAACAAAGACGCCATTTTTATGGCTCTTGGAGAGAATCCAGATCACTCGGGTCGTTGTTATGGTTTTGGAGGCTACAATGTTGGCTATAGGAAGGCTTTTGGTCCTCCACCTCCTAGAAACTATTGGAGCTCGAGTCAGGAACAAGAGGAAGCCTTCATGCAGAAAATGACTGAAAGGTGGAGAAATGACATTGCAACATATATGCAGAATGTGGCGCTTTCACATCCTTCTCAGCTACATACTCCACCATTTGTTGCACCATTTGTTCCATCATTTGCTTCACCATCTACTGGGCCAGCTACTTTTCAGCCCACTCAGCTACCTTTTCCGCCATTTGTTCCATCATCTACTTCACCATCTACTGGGCCAGCTACTTTTCAGCCTTTTCTGCCATTTGTTCCATCATCTGCTTCACCATTTGTTCCATCAGCTGCTTCACCATCTGCTGGGCCATCTACTTCACAGCCCACTCAGCTATGTACTCCACTATATGGATTTTCCGACACTCATTCTCCTCAGTTGAAGGTACATATAATTATCATATATACATTTTTATACAAATAACTATCTTATATAATTAGAACTTTACGTCATTGTTAGGACGAGACTCCATTTCGATTGTATTTGATAAATCCAACTAGTGGAAAGACTTGTCTAGTGGCAGACGCTCATTCTTATGCTTTTGATGAGACCACTACAGTTCATGGGTCTAGAATGATGAATGATCACCTTCGGGTGAAAGTTCATCGTTTTGTAGAGAAGAATGGTCATTTGCCACTACCTGTCCCCGTCCCTGCATATGAAATCGACACTACATAAACTGCTTTGGGTACGTGGGTGCAATGGCCAAAAAATTTAGTGCAAATATTAGGTGATGAGGTAATTGTTCAAATTTTATCCATTTTTTAAAAAATAATTGGATTAAATTTAAAAATTACATAATCTTATGCGCGTTCTCAAAAATTATTATTAAGTTACACCGACACCTAAAAAACAAAAGGGGATTTCGGGGGAGGCGGTTAGATATCCTAGCCAGCAACTTTCAGCCGGTTCGGCTACTCGTTATATTCCAGTTTTCGATGATGTATCGTTCTTGGAATCTCTCACTGAAGATTGTAAGGAGTTAGCAAATACGCTTGCCCTTGCCGTCGCAGACGATGATGTCGTTGCTGTAACCTTGCCGAGCTCATTGTTCCATTATTCAGAAGATGCCACCGCTTATCTGACCAAGGAGGATATTGCTCAGTACCTGAAAGGGGAGATGCTTAATATTTCTATTATCCAAGCGTACATGAGGTAACAATAATCAAAGTTATGATTTTTTTTTTACATTTGATTGTATGATAGTTGTATTTTCCACATAAAATTTACATTTGTCTATTTTTTTTAGGGCAACGCAATCTGACTTGGATGGATTTTGGGTTGCTGTTCGAGTTTGTTGGATGTGCCCGGAGAGTACCGCGGATGTGCATGCATTGGAGAATATAACGACTTACATTCAGTGTGCTTTGACTGGATCCGTCGTTGCTGGTGCTAGTATCATCTTCGCGCCAATCTTTTAAGAGTAATATTCTATCTTAATAGTTTTTTTATTGTTGCATGACATGTGAATTTTTTAAGTAATTATTCTTATTCAATCTTGCAATAGCCATCATTGGATGCTCCTTGTCATACGTCCCATGCTCGGGATAATTTATGTCTTTGATTCCGCTAGCTTTCACAAGGAGCGGAAGTTAAAGATTAGACCGCCTATGATAGCGTAAGTTGATCGTTTTGGTATATTTAAAATGAATTTAAATTATAATATAAAGCAAATAAAGTGTAAATCATTTGATGTTGTTTTATATAGTGCTTTTAGGAGGTTTCGGATGAGCGGCAACGAAGTTCGTCGGGCCAAGCTTCTTTGGAGTTGTGTTCAGATATAATAGACTTATTTTATTCAATTAAAAGCATATGTCATTCTCATTATACGATAAATTTTCTCATTTTCTTCAAACTTTTGATAAAGTGCCCACAACAACAAGGAGGCACGGAGTGCGGTTATTTTGTCATGCGCAACATTTTTGACATACTCACTTTATATTCTGGTTTGGAGTATTTCGATGAAGTAATTTTTTGTTCACTTATTATTCATTTCATATTTTATATATTTAACTATTTAAGGCTAACTTTGGTGAATTATTTTCAGGTTGCTCGTACCTTTACCCGCAATCCTTATACGGAAGATCAAATCAATGAGGTGAAAAATAAGTGGGCAAGATACTTTATTGATAATTGCATTGCGTAGGTTAGTTAATATTAATTTTTTTTGCTTCTCTTATCCTTACAACGAATATAATTTAGTGCAACTTATGCCAACCAACATTATCGTATTGACTTGGATTTCAAGATATATATATGTGTGTGTGTGTGTGTGTGTGTGTGTGTGTGTGTGTGTGTGTGTGTGTGTGTGTGTGTGTGTGTGTGTGTGTGTGTGTGTGTGTGTGCGTGTGTGTATGTGTGTTGGATTCGCATGATATCTATGTTGGATTAAATCGTATTTATTTCTTGTTGAACTTGGAATTTGGATTGTGCGTGGAAGTTGGAGTAAAATTGGTTCTTAGAAGATGATGATATTGATTTCATGATATTGGCTGTTGGTTGTTGGTTGTTGGATGAATTTTGGATTATATGTTGATTGTTGGATGAATTTTGGATGATGGATGGATGTTGGATGAATTTTGGATGATGGATGGATGGTTGTTGCATATAATATTGTACAGGTTAATTCCCAATTATGGGTTTATCCAATTTACAAACGGAGCTCTGCCGAAATTTATGCAGAAAATATTCTGCTTTTGATGGAACATGCATAAATATGAAATAATTAATAAATAAAAAAAACAGCATATTGTTGCGGTTTCTAGGAAAACCGCAGCAATATACTTAATTTTTATAATAAAAAATATATATTGCTGAGGGTTTCTGGGAAAAACCGCAGCAATATAAATATTTTTTATTATAAAAATATAGTTTATTGCTGCGGTTTTTCCTAGAAACCGCAGCAATATACACTTTTTTTTTATAATAAAAAAATTTATATTGCTGCGGTTTTTCCCAGAAACCGCAGCAACAGTTTAATTACCTATTGATGCGCCGTTAATTGTTGCGCGGTCAAAACCGCCGCAATAGGCCACTTAATGACCGCAGCAATAAGCATTTATTCTACTAGTGTATGGCGAAGCCAATTCCTTCCTAAGTCTAGCGACGCTAACATAAGCAACCCTTTGGACTCCAATCTAGTCCAGTCCAGTCCACACCTGTATATGCATATAGTTAGGCCCATGTCGCCATCATAACCATAATCATACCCATTTCTAATCGTTTCCCATTCCCATTTTCATTTTCAACTTCATTGCTCATCTCTCATTTTTCATTTCTCATTTTTCATTTCTCATTTCCCATCTCTATTCCCCTTTCTCCATCCCTCATTTCCATGTCTCATTTCGAAAACATCATTTCTTAAAATTTACGGGGTCCATTCAATTTTTGTTCAGGACGGATTGTGATATTATAACTTGGGAGCGCATGACAGAGAGGATATAAGGTCAACCTACTCCCAGACTCGTCAAACGTATTCTCACATTCTCAAACGAATCTTCTGACTCGTTTGAATCATCATCTTAAACGGAAGACGCTAATGAACAGCTCAGTGCCATTATGGCCCAACTTCAACTGATGAACTCTTGTCTTGCGGAACAAGACAAAGAGATTAAAGCACCGAGAGAGAAGCTAACTGAGGAAGAACCGCAAGATGACACTCCTCCGCCACCACCACCTCCTGATAAGAACGAGACAGAACTGAGGTTTGAGAAACTCGAGCAATTGATTCAATCAATCCCTGCGCTCGAGGGTTGGGCTCATGGCCATGACGTTATTGATCCTGAAGTAAGGGAAAAACTCCTTAAAAAGGTAACATTGGGTGACCTCCCAAAATTCAAGGGAGTCGAAGACCCAGAGGACCACTTGAGTGCTTTCTCCATCTCTATGGCTCTGAAGGGCATGGGAAATGACCTATTTGCTTATGTTTTTCCTTTAACCTTGGATGCACATCCATCCAAATTGTTCAAATCACTGAACAAAGCTAAGCTGAATGACTGGGACTACATCAGAGAAGAGTTCCATAAATAGTACATATACAATACTCAGCTTCCCATTGGCCTTCGTGAGTTGGAATTGACTAAACATAAGTTCAACGAAGATTTCGTCACCTTCATTCGAACTTCCGTAAGTTCTCCGGCAGCAGGTATGTATATATGGAGATAAAAAGCTGCACAAATGACTACTAGGCCATCTCAGGAGGATCAAGTCTGACTGGTGATTCGTAACCTGCAGCCTAAGTATGGGGATCATATCAAATTCCAACCCATAGAGTCTTTCACAAAGCTCTATAAGGTAGGCCTCCTAATTGAAGAAGAGGTACAAGCCAACAAGAACAAAGGATTCCAACGACAACAACTCTTTCAAGAGGAGTAATAACACTCCTTCTACCTCTAAAAGCAACGACATCAACGCCCTAACTACTGACAAGAGAGGTTATCAAGGACCTCAAAGGACATTCACTCCATTGGGCATGACTCTAGAAGAAGCCTTCACTAGACTTCATGCAAAAGGAGCCCTTCAGCCTATTGGCCCTACTCTAGACCCTCCTATTGAGAAAAGATCCAGCAAATGGAATCCTAATGCCTACTGCAAGTACCATCAAGGAAATGGGCATACAACATCACAATGCTGGACTTTGAAGCATCGTCTGCAGGATATGATGTGGTAGATTACCAGTTCCGCCTGCAGCAAAAGTCAACAATAGCAGCAACCCCTTGGGAAGTGCCTAAATAAGGCAGGAGAATAGTCATTTAATGCTAGTTTTTTAGGTTAAGTCGGAGAGTCCCTCCTGCTAAGTCTATGTCATTTAGGATTTTATTCTTAATAAGCTTTGTTCTATATATTTCTAATTAATAAAATAATTGCATTTTGATTTTCATTTTCATTGGCCTTTTTCCATCATTTTATTTATGCTTCTAATTTAATGATGAAACTTAAATCACCTAATGAACTTGACTAATAATAATAAAAGGAGATCCGAAATAAAAACAATGATAAAAAAGCGACATACTTTGGATCAAGAGTTATTCCCCTCTTTCTTCCATTAACCTTCATAGGTCATCCACATACAACCAAGGAAAACCAAAAATCCTTTAAACCATCATCTCGGTTAGCAAACAATCCCTTCAACATCAAAGCTCCACAAATATCCTTCAAGCATTCCAATACCCTAAACCAAACTCGTGTGCAAGCCTCACTACATTACAAAAAGTATCAATGACATGCAAAAACAAAACGAGTGGGAAATATCAAAGTGTGAAAAAAAAAAAGCAAAAGAAACGCACATGACAAAACAAAAAAAACAAAAAAAAAACGCACAGAGCAAAAAAAATGACAAAAAGAAAGAGCCAAAGGCAAAAAGAAATAAACAGTCGAGCTAAGGGGCTTACACACAAGTTCACCCCTCATTCAAATCCAAATCCATGATCCTCCATTCGCCAAATCAACTAAACCTTCATCTAAGCCTCAAGCCTCAAAACTTTCAACCTTTCATCAACCTTAACTCTTTTTCAAGGTATGTCCAAGCCCGCTAGGATGAAAACCCAAAAGGGCGGCCTAAGCAAAAGTTAGGGCACAGAAAAATAATAATAATAATAATAATAATAATAATAATAAAAATCAGATCTTGAACTACGAATGGTCTGATTTCGCAAGGATACGTAGGAATCCTCATCTCGAGGTCCGACCGCTTCAATAAAATAAAATTAATCAAGTTCTAATGATTTAATTTCTAGAGTTCAGGAGCATAATCTCTTTCTAGATCCAGACATAGACTCGATTCTGCACCTAGCCTCGTCAAAGCTTTTTCCCACCTACATTCATTTAAGTCACAAATTCAACCTTTTTATTTTTCAATCCAAGCTCTCCTTTTCCCTGAAGGACTCTCTAACAATTCCATGGTCTCTAGCACTACTTGACTTTGCCTATATCAACTTCCCAAAACAGAATCCCCAGCAACAACCTTCAACGTTCAAGACAGATCAACTACATTTCAATCAAGGCTCATAATGCTTAATTCAAGGCAAGCTCACCCAAAATGGGGGGGATTCCTACGCATGGTGGTTCCTCCAAATCAAACTCCCGAAAAGTTGTAATCCACGGACCTCGTTTACGGACCCCAATTATTTTACTAAAAACGATTTTCGAAATTTAAATCACTATATTCAATCCTGATCATTCTACACATCTTGTAACCTTGCAAAATCCTAGCCTTGCATTGCAGCCTTGCAAAACCCTGACCTTACATTGCCTTTTATACATCATAGTCTTGCATAACCCTGACCTTGCATGATGTGTCATCCCTTAGGTTTGCATAACCTTAATCCTTGCATAGAGTCTCATGCATCCTTAAAGAGTCTAAGTTTACATCTTTGCATCATTATGTGCCTTGTCTGAGTTTTGCACCTATCTGCTAATATCTTTCCCTGCAGGTAATCAGATTGCTTGTAGTTATTGTCCTGAATACTAAATTTGTTTTGTAGATACCGACGTGTATAGATCAGTTCTCAACTGCAGAGCGTTTGGAATCGTTCTCCGTCCCGACACCGTATTCTTTGACTTTCGGTTTCCTGAACCTCGGTCAAAGTGGGGGCTTCTATAGACACATAATCGTGTCTCCCATTTAAGGATCCAATGATGAAACATACCGCGGTATTAGTTGGCGCGACCCAACGAAAGAGCAATCTAAAGAATCACTCCAAAATTGTGTTTCGAAATGATATTCTAAAGCTCAATTGATTGTTCATGATGATTAATTGTATTTTAAGCCCACAAAATGTTTTAAGTCCATTTAAAAGCCCAATCAAATATTTAATATTTTAATAAATATTTTTATTATCTTTAATAAATAAATCAGATTTTTAATCCGTTAAGATCAATCTCCGGAATCTTAGGGATAAAAAAGGTATCTTCGAAATACGCGTAGAATAAAAAACGAATATTCCAGAATATGCGCCGGACGCGGGTGCTGCACCTAGCGCGCCACGTGCGTCTAACACATTGGCCAATGAGCGTCTGACACGTGGATTTGTGACTCACACAGGACAGTCCTGCGTCTGACGCAAGTCCTGTGTGAGATGCAACTTTCCTTTCTATCTTTTTCAAAAACGCGTTTACACGTGTACATTTTTTATTGGGTTGGCTGCGTCAGGCACACCAATGTGCGCCCGTCATGTAGGACTGCGCCTGGCGCAGGGCTTGCATGAGGCGCATGCCTCTCTTCGCCTATAAATACTCCTGATTTCCCGAATCAAGGAAGACTTTTCATTATTATTTTACGAATATAAAAATCCTTATGAATACTTGCGAATACACTTCGGTTCTCAAAATACTCAAACACTCAAATACTTTCAATCAACTCTTGATCACACTACGTTCCCGGTTCCACGATTGCTCCGCCTAAAGGTCGTTGTACTCTTCAATCTAAACCGCATAGGTATAATCATGAGGGTCCTTAAATAAATTCTTTATTTTTATATTGAAGTTACTAACTGTTTCTTTCATGATGTAGATCTTTAACATAAAATCGTTCTACTATATATTCTAATTCTTCCTTCTTTTTTATTTATATTTATATATTATTATCATACTTGCCTGATCTTTATATGAATATTATATAATTGTCCCTGCATTATTGATTTTATCACCCACATGTTATTTTTGGTAATCAAGATGTAAAGAACTGTTCTAATATTAATCAGATTAATTTGGACAACCTGCTAGGTTCCCAATAAATTGATTGTATAATAACATATCACTAATAAATAGTCTTTTTATGCGTTTCCTGAACCAACTAGACTAAATATTTTTAGGGTGTATAAATATTTTATATGATTATTCTTTGGCATAAAATTTGTAATGAATCGATATTTAGTAGAGGCCAACTTTGGGTGAATGTAGTTCATTATGACTATATTTGTACCCTCACCCCTGAACTCGATCTCTGGTTCACTATGACCATCTATGGAGTCATGACGGGGGAATCTACATTGGATAAGTCCATAATTTGTCCCTACGGTTTCCTAATATCCAATTAGGTTTATGATTCTTCCTTTAAAAAATTGTTGGCGACTTCTTTCAAAACAATTTTTAATAAAACCTTTACAGTGGGGTAGTTAAATCAAATACGCACTCATCCCGCGTAGGCCAAAAAAAAACACGTCTACAAGGAAAGTTATGGTCTTTATGATTGTGATGTCGTTTGGACTGACTAATGCTCCAACCATATTTATGGATTTGATGAGTAGAATATTCCTTGAGTTCCTAGATAAATTCGATGTGGTATTCATTGATGATATTTTGGTTTATTCAAAAAGTAAAGAAAAGCATGATGAGCACTTGAAGATATATTGGAGACACGTAGGAAGAATCAATTGTATGCATCGTTTGGAGAAAGTAGCATTTTTGGCTCATTATGTATCTAAAGAAGGAGCCTATGCGGATCCTGCTAAGATTCAAGATGTTAGTGAGTGACCTACTCCAAAAAATGTGTCAGATATTAGGAGTTTTTTGGGTTTAGCCGGTTATTATAGGAGATTTGTGAGATATTTCTCGAAGATAGCAAGACCAATGACCAATTTGATGAAAAAAGAGTCAAAATTTGAGTTGAGTGAGAAGTGCGAGGAAGCTTTTCAGATTTTAAAGGAGCGTTTAACGTCTGCACCTGTTTTGACCCTGCCTGATGGAAATGAGAGATTTGAGGTGTAGAGTGATGCTTCAAAGAATGGTTTGGGATGTGTTCTGCAGCAGAATGAGAAGGTGATCACGTATTCGTTGCGTTAGTTGAAACCATATGAGGCTAATTATCCTACTCATGATCTAGAGTTAGCTACGATCGTGTTTGCCTTGAAAATTTGGAGACATTACCTTTATAGGGCGACCTGTAAGATCTTCTGTAACACTCCGTCCTTTTTATAAACATAAAATAAACAAAATAAAACATTTTAATAAGGAGATGGCGATAGCGGAAATATCGCCTGACGGAAATGTCACTCTAACAAAGGTTTAATTAAACTATATAAAATTAAAACCCAATTAAGATAATCCAAAATATCCATAAGGAGGCAAAACAACCCCATAAACCCACTGCAATAACTATAAATAAAATAAAACGTCTCAAATAAAAATCCTAAATAGCCTTTCTCTCATTTCTCATAACACGAAATAATCACCTGCAAAATATATCAACAAACATCCACAATCAGTGGGGAGTAACTAACAGCTCTCCCAGCCCAATTGGGATCCATATAAGAGTTATAAAAGCCTTAATAATTAAGTCACACAAAAACATCTCAATAGTAAACTTCGGATAACCAAATAAATACTTAAACAAAGATAATAAAACATGCTTAAAAATAAATAGAGTAAAGATAACAAAAGAAACAAAATGGATAAACAACTTATATATATAAACTCAAGTATCAATACCATAAACTATCAAAGTTTAAAGTAATAAAAAATAGTATAATTAGTTTGAGAGAGAGAGCTGAACGCTAGTGGACAACCCACTTCCTATGGTAATGTCAGACAACCTCCAGACAGCCTATAGGTTACGTTCCCTACTGCCTGTTTCTAAGAATGGTCATACTCCCGATGCGGTGTAGGATTACGTCCCCACCGACCTCTCGGACGACGACAAAACCAAGGTACACCTAGGATTACGTCCTATGGTTTGCATGTTCTTCACCTCGGGATTACGTCCCTCCTGATAATCTTGCTCTTAAACAATAATAATAAAATAATTCTCAATCATCAAAATACACGGATGCCCTTAAGGCCTTACACCAGATCAGCAGAAATCTAGGATCGCAGCCCAAGAATTTCAATTCAAAATAACATTCTTCTGAAGACGACGATGACGACGACGACAACAACCAAACAATAGTAATAAAAACAGATAGTAACACTATCTCCAAAGTACCAAAAATCTCATCATGCTAATAACAACTCTTGATAACAACTTATAATAACATAACATTCACAACTAATTCAGTTAACATGCTACATACATCAAATAAGCATATATAAAAAATCTAAGTTATAACTTAGATAAAACATGATTCTATAACTTAAATAATGACGCTACCTACTCATACATTGAAAACGTAAAGACACCACCATATTATACTTTAACTTCACATAGGAAGCAACAACAAGCATGTAAAGACATAAGAAGGATTAGAAACTGAACAAACGAGAAACAACATACTGAGACCTCAACATTTAATTCACGAGCAACACACACACAACCCGCGAGCTGCAACTTCTACTCCAGCCAACTAAAATGCTACCATACTTATTGATCTTCAACCCCTCCCTTAAACTCATGCTCACACTACTTTCATATTTAATCATAAATTTTCAGCCATGGTTTTCATGAAAACAACAACAAAACCTCATCACGAGATAAGAGTTCAAGTAATACATGAATTCTATATAAACTTATCAAAACAGCAATACTAAATTTAAAAATGTGGCTCACAAAAATATTCCAACTAGATCACAAAATTTACAAGTCATCGAGTGTTAAATAACTCATGAAAATTCATGTAAACAAACATATAACATGTAATTTTTCCCACCCAAGTTCCTAAAACAATACTAACCCAACTTAACTATCAAAACTAGCATAATCCCTATACGAATACTAATCGATCTAGGAGAACCGCTAGTTACCTTTGAAGACCTCTAATTGCTTGCATTTTCATTATGTACAGCTCTGCTCCGATCACGATTCCCGGCAATTGAAAGCTCAGATTTAAAATAGCTCCGGTCACAATGAAGGCCCAGATGTCCTAAACGTGCTGAAATCGAATAAATAAAAATACTAGATCAAACACGCATTTTTAAATAGCAGAATATATATAATTTCTCATCAAATAAATAATATAAATATGACATTTTAAAAGTTGAAAATAAATAATATAAGATATGATATTTTTAAGAAGTAAAATATTCTAATTTTAACGGAAAATAATAACTAAGGGAAAATAACTCGAATAAATTATAAGCGAAAAATCCGTGGTGTTACATCTTCACCTACCATAAGAGCTTGAAGTACATTTTCACCCAAAAATATCTCAGTATGAGGCAGAGGAGATGGTTAGAGTTCATCAATGATTATGACCTAGACATCTAGTATCATGAAGGGAAGGCAAATGTAGTTGTCGATGCTTTGAGTAGGAAGTCGAGCCACAGCATGAATGCCTTGGTAGTTCCTCAGGAATTGTGTCAAGATATGCAAAGGCTTAGCCTAGAAATCTTAAATCACGGGGAGAACGAGGCAAGATTGAGTGCTTCGTCATTGGGGTTGTCAGTTTTCAACGAGATTAAAGAGGGTCAAGTTAAAGACGAGCACCTAGATAAGATTAAGGAGAAGATGAAGCAAGGTAAGGAATTTGACTTTAAGATTCATTATGATGGAAGTTTAAGATTCAAGGGATGGTGGTGTGTACCACAAAATGTGATGAGTTTAAGAGACGACTTATGGATGAGAGACGTAATACTCCATATTATGTGCACCCTGGGGGTGATAAGTTGTATAAGGATCTTAAGGAGATCTATTGGTGGCCAAATATGAAGCGTGAGGTCGCTGATTTTGTGACAGCTTTGCCGAAGACGAGAAACGGTAATGATACTATTTGGGTTATTGTGGACCGTCTGACAAAGTCTGTCGTGTTCTTTCCAATTAAAAAGACATGGAAGAAGAAGCAACTTGGGAAGACATATCAAGCAACATGCAAAGACATATATCAAGCATCAGATCGTGATTCGAGATTCCTCTCGAAATTTTGGCAAAAGGTACAGTTGAATCTTAGGACAACATTGAAAATGAGCACTGCTTTTCACCCTATAACTAATGGTCAGACTGAGAGGACTAACAAGATTATGGAAGATATGTTGAGAGCATGCGCAATTGACTTTCAAGGTAGTTGGGAAGATCATTTAGACTTGATTGAGATTTCGTATAACAATAGTTATCATGCGAGTATCAGGAATGCTCCTTTTGAGGCATTGTATGGAAGGAAATGTAGAAGTACCATTTGTTGTAATGATTTTAGCGAGAATATAGTATTGTGGGCAAAAATTTTTGAGTAGACTGTTAAGAACGTCAAGTTGATTTTGGCTAGATATCAAGCTGCTCAAGATAGGCGAAAGAGTTATGCTGACTTAAAGCGAAGAGAAGATGAATTTGCAATGGGTGATAAAGTGTTTTTGAAAGTATCACCAAGTAAGGGAGTGATGAGATTTGGGAAAAAGGGAAAATTATGTGCTAAATATGTTGGCCCATATGAGATTTTGCAAAGAATTTAAAAGGTAGCTTATAAGTTGGATTTGCCAATGGAATTTGAGAATATGCACGACGTGTTTCATATTTCCCAACTCAAGAGATATATCCTTGATGAAAGTCATGTTTTGGAGCCTAAAAAAACTCAAATTGATAGTAGCCTCACATATGAGGAAGGCCTGTGAGAATTCTTGATAAAAAGGTGCATAGTGCATGCAATACAGATGTGAATATCGTGAAAGTGCACTAGGGGAAAATTACGCAAGGGCGGGTCAAAACAGCCCTAAGGGATGCGTTTTTGGTACGCAACCCTTACCGTAGCAGCCCTTCGGCAAAAATGAAGGGTTGTGGTTTTTGACCGCTGCCCTTCTTTGTGAAAGGCTGCGGTTTGGCTCAAAACAGCAGCCCATTATCAATCAAGGGATGCGGTTTGGCTCAAAACCGCAGCCCTTTATCAATCAAGGGCTGCGGTTTTACTTTCGTCAATTGTCAAAACCGCAGCCCTTCATGACCTAATTTTTTTCTTTTTTGCATTTTTGGAGTCCTAAATATACAAAAAAAACAAGTAATTACATATATAAATGTTTTGGATTTGAGCATAACAAAATGAGCCAGAAATTCCGAACATTAACTCCAAACATACAAGAGGTGATGAAAATTCCTCAAAATCAACAACATACAATAGAGTAAATCAAATTAATTCTACAAAATAAAAAAAAAAAAACTAAAATTAACAAAAAAACAATCACAAACCAACAAATACAAAAAAAATTAAAAATTAAAGAAACTAAATCTCGAACCCTAGATGCGAGAGCCCAGCCACCGAAGGAAAGACGAGATAACCGAACAGTGACAGCAGAGGCACCGAAGAGAGAACCAACAGCAGCAACCGCACAGCCACACCAACACGAACGAAGCAGCACCACACGCTAACCACGCGCAGCTTCGGTGAGCAAAAAGACGCGCAGCTTCGGAAGGAGTGTGGGGTTTTGCTTCTTCAACAATTGAATTTCGAATCTAAAAAATCTGATGTCGGTGAGCAAAAAGACGCGCAGATTGTTTTGGCTTCACCCAAACCAGCCACGAAGGAGGAAGAAGAAGGAGCTGTTGTTTGGTTCTTGGAACAGAAAGAAGGAGTAATCATAGAGACGTTTGAGAGAGAAAGATGAGAGTGTGAAGATTTGTGGTGGAGTAACCAGGGAGACGTTTGAGAGGGAGAGGTTTCATTTGAGAGTGAGGAGAGAGAAAGATGAGAGAAAATTTGGGAGAAACGGCATGTTGGCTAGCTAGGTTTCATTTGTGCGGTTAATATAAGCCCATGAGAATTAATTATAAAAGGGTTGCGGGTTGGCCCAAAACCGCAACCCTTTAGTATATAAGGGCTGCGGGTTGAACCAAAATCGCAGCCCTTTAGTAATAAAGGGGTGCGATCTGGGCTAACTGCAACCCTTCATTATCAAGGGTTGTGGTTAGCCTAAAAACTGCAGCCCTTTTTAATCATAGGGCTGCGGTTTTCGACTAATCGAAGCCGTTCACTAATTTTTAGGCTAACTGCAGCCCTTGCGTTTTTTTCACTAGTGGTGATTTGGTCTAACCACGAGTTTGAAAAGGCAACGTGGAAAGCTGAAGACGAGACGAAGAAGTATCCTGAGTTATTCCTTGAGGTGAGTTACAATGACGTAACTCGTTTTCTTTATGGGGGGTAGAATGCTATATAATTTCGCACTTTTTACCTTATTTTATGATATTTTAATGCTTATTTTTGCGATTTACACATGTTAGTGCAAAATAAATTGGTTCTCCATGGAAAATGTGTTCATGAGTAACACTCGTAGTTTTAAAGTTGGTAAAAGTGTGCACATATATGATACAAGTATTTCAAAAATGGAAGTTAAGCCAAAAAACTTCTAAAATTGTGTGAGTTTTCGTGTTAAGTTTCGGGACGAAACTTCTTTTAAGAGGAGTAGACTGTACTCTCCCGTAATTTTATGAATTTTGTAAATATATGTTAATGCATAATTATATATATATATATATATACTAGTATACTTTAGTATTATATAATTTATTTCTTGTTAAAAGGTTAACTATTTGAAAGTCAAAAGAATTATTTAACGGTTTTTTCACCAAATACCCCTGACAAATCAAAAAATTCATAATATACCCTCAATGTTCCAAATATTCACCATATACCCTGACTTTTAAAAAACGTTCACCAAATGCCCTTTTCGTAACTGCCGTTAACTCACCGTTAACTTTATTCACCATTTTGCCACTATTAAGCCCTAACCCTAAAATCTAAACCCTAATCCCTAACCCTAATCTAAACCCTAATCTAACCCACCCTCCCACCCCCCCCACCCCCCCCCCTCCCTCCCATCCACCCTACCTAACCCCCCCCTCCCTCCCCCCACCCCACCCGGCCTAGCGCCCCGCCCCCCCCTCCCCCCCCCGGCCCCCCCCCCCCCCTCGAATTTCTCGCGACCCTTCCCCTCCCTCCTCGAATTCCTCGCCGGCCCCCTCCCATCCCCTTTTTCGCGGCGGCCCCCTCCCCATTGTTTTTCGCGGCGGACGCCTCCCCACCCCTCCCCCTCGATTCTCCGATTAGAAATTAGGTAGGGTTCACTTCAGGGTGCGAACTTCGGGGGAGCAAATGGTAGGGTTCCCTTTTGGGGCTGCGAACTTCGATGACGGAAAAGGGGCTGCGGGGGGGGGGAGAAGGGGGCAGGGGGGGGGGGTGGGGGCTAGGCTGGGGGGGTGGGGAGGGGAGGTGGTGCTGCGGGGGTGAGGGGGATGGGGAGGCCGGTGGTGTGGTTGCGCCCGGGTGGAGGGGAGGGGAGGGGGTGGGGGGCTGCGCGGGGGAGGGGGTGGGGGTTGGGTGGCATTGGGGTGGGGGAGGGGTGGGGGAGGCGGTGGTGTGGGCTGCGCTAGGTGGAGGGGAGGGGGGGGTGGGAGGTTGGGGGTGGGGTGATGGGGAGGGTCGGGGCGGGGGCGCGGGGGATTAGGGGGTGGGGGCTGGGTTGGCGGGGGTTTAGGGGGTGGGGGGTGGGTTAACGGGGGTTAGGGTTAGGGTGGGTTAGGATTAGGGTTAGATTTTAGGGTTAAGGGTTAATTGTGGCAAAATTGTAAATAATGCATACGGTGAGTTAACGGTAGTTACGAAAAGGGCATTTGGTGAACGCTTTCCAAAAGTCAGGGGTATATGGTGAATATTTGGAACATTAAGGGTATATTGTGAATTTTTTTATTTGTGAGGGGTATTTGGTGAAAAAACCGATTATTTAATGATTTTTAAGTAATCAAATATTTATTTAGTCATGGTTTGAAAAACTATTTTATAACTAAACTATTGGAGATGAAGTTAAAGAAATGTAATATTGGGTTAGAGGAGCCCAAAGCTTATAGCTTTTCCTATGAACATTTTCATTAAACTAACCCATCAAAACCCAATTCCTTATTAAACCCCTAATGGAGGAACCTATAACAACCCTTTATTATACAAATCCCCACACGATAAACACATTTATTTTCTCTGTATTCCTCCCTCTATTTTTCAACCCTCTCCTCTTCTTTCCTTCTTCTCTCTCTTTTTCTCTTCCTTGCTCTTTATTTTCTCCTCCTCTTCGGGCCGACCGACGACCACCACTGTCGCCACCACCGACCGGCAGCAGCCGCCGCCACCCTTCCCCTCGTTCCGCCATGTGTCTTTCTTCATTATTATATTAATTATAAGTTGTTGGCAATTTTATAAGGATGCTTATGAGGGTTATGATCAAAGTATGAAATTTTAAGAGTTTTTAACAACTAGTATAGTGGTACTACAATAGGTAGCTTTAATAATTAAGTTTTAATGATGGGAAAGGTTTTTAAACACTTTTAAAAATGGTTTAAAATATCTTAATAATTCTGAAAATTTATAGAGTATTGATTGTGGTAATGTTGGTTATGTTTAGGCGGGGAATTCTCTTTAGGTGACTTTTAAGCTTGTGAAAGTTGCCTTTCGATTTGTCTACACAAGGTACCTACATACCTATGTGTTGGTTGGATTATTATCATGTCCTAAGGATGGGATTTATGTAGTATCATGTATAGGGAACTATTTTTAGTTTATATGTGATTTATATTCAATTGGGTTTGCATGTTTTATGCATGTGAAGCATGTTGATTATGTTGATTATGATGGTTATACTATGTTTGTATGGAAGATTCATGCAAGCATATGGAATTTGGGAACTTTACTTTATTAATTCACACGAGGGATTAATATTATGTTGGTATTAGATCATGATTGAATCATGTTGTCCCCTTTGAATTATTTAATTACTTTATAAGGACCGATGACCTTATTTGTTAAGTTGATTATTACACCTATGAAAGGTTGGTTGGTTGTTGAATTGGTTCAACAAATAAATAAAGGCTATGGACTTAATGTTGGAATTAATCTTTGGGTGTTAAGTTATTGATCACCTTATCTAATCCTAAGATAAAAATGGAAGCTTATAATTCTTTGATGATTATATTATTTGTCCTACTTGTGACTCATAACAAGTGAATAAATTATTAATCATGTAAAGTGAAACGTGAATATCAATAACTTTAGACTTGTGCACGTCTGAAGTGTCTTACAAGTATGAGTTGGAGTACATGGTGGTATCCCATGACTTTTCTTGGGACCGAATTGACCACCGTGTGCTATTTTTTTTTCAAAGGTTATTCGATATCGTAGGTCAGGGAGTACGGAGTCGCGCATGTACTTCGTCTTCTAGATTGAAGACTGATTTTGATTTATACAACTCGTTCCATTGACTATTCCATATAAATTACTACCTCCGTCCCAGAATAGTCTGAACACTTTCCTTTTATGTTTGTCCCAAATTAGTTTGAACACTTCTATTTTTGGCATGGTTCCACCATTAATATATTATTTCTTTTACACATCTTTGGCCCACACTCTACCTTTTATCAATGAAAAGTTACCCAACTTTCTCTCTCCTCTAATAAAAAATACCCCACCAACTCCTATCACATCTACTTTTTAAATAAAATAACATTTGATAACTACACCACAACTTATCATCTTAAACTACGTGTCCAAACAAGTGTTCAGATATTTCTGGGACGGAGGGAGTAATAAACTTATTAGTTGTGGAATTTAGTTCTGTAAAAGTAGTCTGCGATGTTATTATATTATTTTTATCCCTATTTAATATTTATTAGTATCATGTTAGGTTTATTTATTTATTTACTATGTAGTACTCCCTCCGTCCTAAAATATAATTCCCGTTTCCCTTTTTTCACGGTAATTTATGCAAGTAGAATCTAAGAGGGATAGTAAAGATTCTTTGTTTACTTAAATAAATGTTGTATGGGAAAAGATGATTTTAGGAGAGAGAATGGAGAATAATTGGTAAAAGAGCATTAATTGTAACATTTTGGTTGAATAAACAAAGGAAAAAACAAAATTCAAGAAGCAAATAAATGATAGGACACAATTTTTCTAGACAAATTACAGAAAAATGTGGAATTAAATATGGAAATGGGAACTATATTTTAGGACACCCAAAATGGAAATGTGAACTATATTTTGGGACGGAGGGAGTACTCATCTTTGCCGATTACGTGCTTTGTGTGTATGTGTTGATCATGGCTATGCATTATTGATCCTGTGATGACCCAATTGGTGAGCAGTCTCTCGGGATCAATACAACATCGTCGTTTACCGGTTTGAAGATGATGAATCATGGGTTGGGGCATTTGGAGAGCTTGTGTTGACTTTACATTTTACAATTGACTTTATACTTTTTATAGTTGACTTTTACTTTTTGGTTGACTTTTATATTTGAGGTTGACTTTTGACTTTATGTTGGTTTGATTTTTGGTTGACTAAGTGTTTTTTTTTCCAAGTTTTTTTTTAATTATTATTTCCGCTGCAAAATTCTGAATAAGCCGATAGACGATACGTTATCACACGGGCGATAATACTTTGATAATTCTCTAAGTTTTATGTTAAAAAGGTATTTTGAAAAATAGAGAATTGCCTGTTCTCTTCGGCATAAAACTACTGAACTGAACTGAACTGAACTGAACTGAATTGAACTGAACTGAACTGAACTGAATTAAATTATAACTAATTAATAGTAATGATTATCATTTAGGAACTGAACTGAACTGAACTAAACTGAACTGAACTAAACTGAACTGAACTGAACTGAATTGAACTGAATTGAACTGAACTGAATTGAACTGAACTGAAAATAAGCTGGGGAGAACAGGCCCTTAGACCCAAAGAAGATGATGACCATACATGTTTTGAGACATAACAATCTCTGAAAAGATGATTTAGTGTTTCCACCTCTTTTTGGCAAAAAGTGCATATAAAGTCCGCTGGAACTCCTCTTTTACTAAGTTTTACTAAAGTCAGTATTATACTCGATAATATCCTCGACTAGATACGTATTATATAATGTATTTGTATAATCTTATCTACTCTTTCCCTCACTTCTCCTTCCCCTTCCCTTTCCTTCTTTCACTACCACTATGAATTGCACCACTGAAGCCACCACCACCACCAATTTTCCGGCGAGCTTCACATAATCGCCGACCAGTCCACAAATTTTTTTTTTTTCAAAAGCAACTCCACATAAAACCATAAGTTGATTCGCATATACCCATTTTAATTTCCCTCTAAAAGTAGTAAGAAATTTCGCAACTCAGTTTATGATGGTGGAGTTGTAATTTTGAAATTTCTTACTATTTTGAAATCAAATTGTGCGAATGAACTTGATATTTCACAACTCACAAATCAACTACTTCACAACTCCACCGCCCTAAAATTCTGGGGAAAAGAACTGAAATTTTTTACCAAATAAAACCATGGATTATTTTGAAGATAACAACAATCTAAATCAAAGTCCACCATGGATGCTCCTTGAATTAGCTGAAGGTAACAGAAAGAAGCTCGTTGATTTTTTTTTTTTTAAATATGGTGAGGCGTCCACCATGGACGCCCCACCACAGGCATAGGCGTCCATGGTAGGCGCCTACACCTGTGGTGGGCGTGTCCACCATGGATGCCCCACCACTGGTGTAGGCGCCTACCATGGACGCGTATGCCTGTGGTGGGGCGTCCATGGTGGACGCCTCACCATATTTTTTTTCAAAAAAAAAATCAAAAGCAGAATAGAAGAGAGATTACAAAACACCCCAAAGTATGATGATGATGGTGATGGTGGTACGGCGGCGGTGGTGGCGGCCGTGGTGTTGTGGTGGCGGCAACGCCAGTGGTGGTGTGGCAGACTGTTAGTGGTTGTGTGGAAGAAGAAGGGGAAGGTGTGGTGAGGGAAAAGGATGGAAGTGTACATATACATTATAAAAATACTGTATTTAGGGCGTTAATGAGAAATTTTAGGGCGTCAAATAGCAAGACCCAATATTGGCTCCTGTAAAAGGTTTTCTCTTCTACATTTTGTTTGAATTTGAACCATTCCTTCCCGACCTAAAGAAGTTTTACTGAACTTCTTCCATTTTCTGTGAAGGATATAGAGAGAATTTGAATAGAGAGAGAAAGATAGAAAAATGATATTATGATTTCTAAAACTTCTATTACATCAGTAGAACTATTTATACAATGATAAAGAGGTTCTAACCAATTGCTAATTATTACAATGCTGATTAGGATAACAGAAAGCTAATAAAGCTTCTAAGAGAAGCTATCTAACAAACTTTATAACTAACTAATGCTGACGTGGAGTTAGTTATTGCTGCTGATGCTTTGCTGCTGTGCTGCTGGGTTTCCTCTGGAGCTGATGATGATAAGGTATCATCAATACGCCCCCTCAAGCTTGGGGGTGACTGAGGCAAAGTCATACCAAGCTTGGAGATTAAATATGAATGTTGAGCAGCAGATAGAGGCTTTGTAAGAACATCAGCCAACTGCTTTGATGTTGGAACATAAGTTAAGTCAAGGAGACCTTGGAGCACTTTTTCTCTAGTGAAATGACAGTCTAATTCTATGTGCTTGGTACGCTCATGGAAGACAGGATTTCTTCCTATGTGCAAAGCACTTTGATTGTCACAATTGAGGATCACAGGTTGTAGGTCTAGAACATTAAGTTCCTAAAGCAACCTGACAGTCCATGTAACTTCAGCAGCTGCTGCTGCCATGGCCCTGTACTCAGCTTCACTAGAAGACCTAGAGATAGTAGACTGTTTCTTTGATTTCCATGAAACAGGTGAATTACCCAGGAGAAGAATGTATCCTGTAACTGACCTTCTAGTATCAGGGCAAGAAGCCCAATCTGAGTCAGAATATGCTTGCAAAGTAAGATGAGCAGTAGCCTGAAGTAAGATCCCTTGCCCAATTGTGTGAGCTAAGTACCTTAGAACATGTTGTAAAGCTTGAAGATGACTTGTTCTAGGTTGATGCATATATTGACTTAAAGACTGCACTGCATAAGACAAATCTGGCCTAGTGTGAGTGAGAAAGTTCAACTTCCCAACTAGGCTTCTGTAGTGTTCAGGATCAGTATACAGATCTCCAGCATCTGAACTAAGCTTTAAGGTACTAGGAAAGGGAGTTTTAGCTTTCTTTGTAACATCCAAACCACAATCTGAAAGCAACTCTTTACTGAACTTCTTTTGAGTCACAACAATTCCAGTTGTAGTGTGTGTAACTTCCATGCCAAGGAAGTAATGAAGCAGGCCTAGATCCTTAATACTGAAAGTATCATGTAAGTGTTGCTTGAGTCTCAGGATTTCACTTTCATCTGAACCAGTAAGGATGATGTCATCCACGTAGATAGCTACAACTGTGAGAGAATCATTTTGCTGTTTCAAGAATAAAGAATAGTCATTTTGAGACTGCTTATAACCTTGTTGAACCAACTCATCATGTAACCTAGCAAACCACTGCCTCGAGGCTTGTTTAAGGCCATATAGAGACTTGTTGAGTTTGCAAACAAGGTTATTAGGATTGCTAATGCCATTTGGTGCCTTCATGTAGACTTCTTCAAGGAGATTGCCATGCAAAAAGGCATTATTGATGTCTAATTGGTGAAGAGACCATTTATGACAAGCAGCAACAGAGAGAATGCATCTAATAGTTGTCATTTTGACAACTGGTGAAAAAGGTTTCTTTATAGTCCAAACCATACTTCGAGTGAAACCCTTAGCTACCAGCCTGGCTTTAAGTCTTTCAACAGATCCATCTGCCTTGAGCTTCACTTTGAACACCCATTTACAACCTATAGCCTTTTTATGCTTAGGAAGAGGTACCATATCCCAAGTATGGTTAGCATCCAAAGCACTTAATTCCTTATTCATGGCTTCAATCCACCCTGAATGTTGAGAAGCTTCCCAGTAGTTGACAGGCTCATTAATTTCAGTGGTGTGATTGATAAGTGCTTGCATAGTAGGAGGTAATTGACTGAATTGCACTAAATTACACCAATGTTCAGTGACATTTTGTGCAGTGCAAACATAGTTTTCTAGGTAAGTAGGTCTGTGTTTGGGTCTGGTTGAATGTCTAGATGGATTTTGTGGTGGTGGTTCAAAAAAAAATTGGCTGATTGGCAATATCAGATTGAATTGGATGAGAAATAGGTGGAGTATCAGGCTGTGCTGACTGATATGTTGGTGAAATGGATGTTTCAGTAGGGTCAGTAGTAGGGTCATTAGGAAAAGAAAAAACTTCAGGAACATCAAAATCATCATCCAAAGAGAATGCTGTGTTTGCAGGAAGGTATATAGGAGAAGTTGTGTTTTGAGGAGTGGATGAGAAATGAAAAGGGAGATGATGCTCATGAAATATGATATCCCTACTGATGATGATTTTACCAGTTTCAAGAGAAAGAACTTTATAAGCTTTGTGATCAGGGGGATATCCAAGAAAAACACCAAAACTTGCTCTTGGATCTAGCTTACTTCTGTGAGCCTTGAGAGTGGAAGTGGAACATAAGCAACCAAACACTTTCAGATGAGCAAGACTAGGTTTAGTTCCATTCAACTTTTCATAAGGAGAGCTAAAACCAACTGAACTGAGTGGCATTCTATTAATGAGATGAGTAGCACACAGTAAACATTCACCCCAAAATCTAACTGGAACTTTACTCTGAAAAAACAAAGCCCTAGCTGTCTCCAATAAATGCCTATGTTTTCTTTCTACCACTGCATTTTGTTGAGGACTATCAGCACAAGTCTTCTGATGCTTGATTCCCTTAGAGTAAAACAATTCTAATATGTCTCCTTCACATAGTTCTTTTGCATTGTCTGTTCTAAAACATTGTATGCTAGTATGATATTGTGTGTGAACCATGTTAGAGAACATTTTAAGAATATCAACAGCATCATTTTTATGCTTCATTAAGAAAGTCCATGTATGTCTTGAAAAGTCATCAACAATAGTAAGGAACCAAGAATAACCATCATGAGTTTTGGACTTATATGGTCCCCAAGTATCAACATGTACCAATTCAAAACAACTAGTTGTAAAACTAGAACTAGTAGGAAAAGGAAGTCTTGTCTGTCTAGCCTTTGGACATACTTGACAGATAGTGTCACATGCTTCATTATTAGCAAGACTAGGATCAACAAGATGCAATTTATTGAATGGAATGTGACCTAACCTGAGATGCCAGAGTTTAGCATCTGTAGACTGAGTAATAAGAGCTGAATCAATTGATTTCTGCAGAAGTTGTTGTTGCTGGTTATTGACTTCTTCAGTAACAACATACAACCCTGATGTGAGCTTACCAAGAACCAGGGAATGATGGAGAGATGGTTCCTGAAGTAAACATAACTCAGAAGTGAAAATCACCTCACAATGCATATCTTTGCATAGTTTATAGGTAGACAGAAGGTTGAACTTGAATTCTGGTACATGTAGTACATTTTCAAGTACTATGCCATTCCCAAATTGTATTTTCCCAATATGTTCAACCACAACTTGCTTGCCATCTGCTATTGTAATTGTGTTGGGAACCTTGGTGAATTTATTGTATGAACTAAATAAATTCAGATTGGTGCAAATGTGATCTGTGGCCCCACTGTCTATTATCCATTTGGAAGTAGAACAAGTGAGAAGACATATACCTGCCACATTTGCAGCAATGGGAGAAGTGGGAGGTTCTTCAGTTTGCTGAGCAGAAATAAGCTTCATCAAACTTGCAAATTGTTCTTCTGAAATGTTTGTAACATTTTCTCCAGAATCTTCATATCCTTGAGCAACAGCTGCTATGTTTTTGCCTTTATTCTTGATGTGAGGTGGAAAACCAACAAGCTTCCAGCATGTTGCAGCTGTATGTCCCTTCTTCTTGCAATGATCACAGTAAGGCCTATTTCCTGTACTTCCAATGACCACTTTCTTTCCTCCACTCTGAAAAACAAACCTAGCAGGCTTGTAATTCCTTCCTCCTGTGCTCTCTTTATTGCTTTCTGCTGCATTAGCATAGGCCAATTGTCCAACTCCAGAAGTGGTTTGCCTTTGCTTTTCATCTTGAACTAGCAGTCTATAAGCTAAAGATAGCTTAGGCAAAGGCTGCATCATGAGTATGGTAGATCTAGCATTCTCAAACTTCAGATCTAACTTCATCAACAGCTGTATCAATCTGTCTTCCTCCTGCTGCTTAATGAACTCTTGAGTGAGATTACAAGTGCATCCATTACAGGTACACACTGGTAAAGGCCTAATAGAGCTTAATTCATCCCAAATTGCCTTAATTTGAGTAAAATACTCAGCTATTGAAGCGGAACCTTGAGAAATATCAGAGAGATTTTGTTGAAGAGTGTAAAATTGTGGTCCTGAAGTTTGTGAAAATCTTTCCTCCAGATCCTTCCATATCTCAGCAGCAGTACTAAGGTATATTACACTCTTAGCAATAGGAGCTTCCAATGATCTCAGAATGTAAGATATTATGATATCATTACATATTTCCCAGGCTTTGTACTTAGAATCTGTTATGCTAGGATTAGCTAGTGTTCCATTAATGAAACCTAACTTATTTTTTACTGATAATGCAATCATCATACTCCTCTTTCATTCTCCATAACAGTCACCATTAAACTTCTCAGAAATCAGAGATAGTGAAGGATTTTCATTTGGATGAATGAAATATGGTGATGTAGGATCTTGAATAGGATTATTATTGGAGTTGCTATTAGTTTCTGAATTAGCAGACATGATTTGATTGCAAAATTTTCAGATATTGCAAATGATCTTTGAATTTGATCAATTGATTGAAAAATAAAAGAGAAGATTTCACAATCTTCTTCAAAATTTGATGAAAACAGAATGAAAATTTCACAAAAAAAATTCTTAAGAATTTGTGAATAATCTTTGAAATTGATCTTTGAAATTGATCAATTAATGAGACAAGAGTAAGATTTCAAAAATTTGAAGATCAAAATCAAACTATTACAAAACTGACCTCTGTAGTTTGACAATTCCTACAGTAGATTTGTAACTTTCTTGCTGATTTTGAACAGAAATCTTTACGCAATTTTGCTACTGTAATGTAGTTGAAATGAAATCCAGAATCAAAAGATTCTGCTCTGATACCATAAAGAAGTTTTACAGAACTTCTTCCATTTTCTGTGAAGGATATAGAGAGAATTTGAATAGAGAGAGAAAGATAGAAAAATGATATTATGATTTCTAAAACTTCTATTACATCAGTATAACTATTTATCCAATGATAAAGAGGTTCTAACCAATTGCTAATTATTACAATGCTGATTAGGATAACAGAAAGCTAATAAAGCTTCTAAGAGAAGCTATCTAACAAACTTTGTAACTAACTAATGCTGACGTGGAGTTAGTTATTGCTGCTGATGCTTTGCTGCTGTGCTGCTGGGTTTCCTCTGGAGCTGATGATGATAAGGTATCATCAATACGACCCTAATTAAAAATCAATCTTCCCCTTGAAGACTTGAGCAGCTGAAACTGCACTCATCACTACGTATGATGGTCTTGTGACACGTAAGTTATTTCTCGCCAACATCAATGCTAATTGAGAATATTTCACATTCATAGAACACGACTCACAAGTAAACTTAGGTCTTTATGTAACCTACAACATTGTTTGAAAAGGAGAGCTTTGTTTAAAGTATGAAGATCTCTAAAACCTAATCCTCTTAACATTTTTGTTCCTTATTAGACCCGCCCACCAAAAGTTTAATAAGGTATACATTATTTTCCTTATAACATTCCTCGGGATCATGTAAATAGCCATCATATGAGATGTAGTTGCGACAATATTGCGTATTTCCATGAGCTCAAGTGCTTAACACCTAAATTATTTTCTCGATAATAGGTTGAATTTCCTAGAACATTAGATCAACCATCTATACTCATGCGGCAACCTAAATAAATCCCAAATTCTTCTATATTTTTGACACCCAAAGGATACTTGAAATTCTCAATTATATCTGGAGGGGTATTAGGGAAAAAATTAACAAAAGATTTTAGAAAACTAATCAACAGACCTGAAATAGCATAGAAGGTGTCCAATAAATGTCTCATTGATTCAGACACCATCTTGTCGAAGAACAATGGAACATCTGCGAAAAACAGATGTGAAATCAATGGAGATATTTGGCAATTTTAATCCCTCTCAGCGTCCTAGCTAGCGAATTCTGCTCTCTTAATAGCTCTGCCCATTACTTCCATACACAATAAGAATAGATACCAGGAAAGAGAGCCCCATTGACGGAGCCCAATTTTGGCTATAGATTTCCCAAAGGGAGTGTCGTTTACCATTACTAAAAAGGTTACCTTGGACACACACTAATAGATCGATCCAATTAAGCCATAACTCAGGAAATACCATAGGTCTCATAGTAGTTGCAAGAAAATCCCACCGGATTCTATTATTTGCTTTGTTGGTTGACACCTTGTTTTCTTCTTGACAGCCACGAAATTATTTCATGGGCCAACAGGCAGCTGTCCATCATCAGACGTTTAGGAACAAAAGCATTTTGTTCATCCGAGATTAAAGTCTTGCAATATTGTCTTCATTCCATTCACTAGAACTTTTGCTATTATTTTGTATATTGTTGTAGTCCCCGTAATTTTATGAATTTTATAAATGCATTATAATGTTTAAATGATTTATTTATTAAAAGATTGACTATTTGGGAGTCAAAAGAATTATTTAATGATTTTAAGTAAGCAAATATTTTACTTAGTCATACTTTGAAAATTATTTAAATAGCTTAAAACATCTTTGGATTTAGTAAAAAGGATTTTAAATTGGGTTAGTGTAACCGAAGTATGCAAAACACTATACCATTAAATATTATTTAAGCCCAAACACAAATTCCTAAGTGTAGACGTGGATTTTTATTCCTTTAAGCCTACACGCGGTGTGAGCACGTTTATTTGACTACCCCATTGTTAAGGTTTTATTTGAAATTCGTTTTGAAGTCGCCAACAATTCTTTAAATGAAAAATCATAAACCTAATTGGATATTAAAACGGTAGGGACATCTTAGGGACTTATCCAATTTAGTTTTTCCCGTCTAGACTCCATAGATGGTCAAGAACCAAAAATTGAGTTCGGGGGTGAGGGTACAATACAGTCAGGAACTATATTGCCCATTGTTGACCTCTACTAAATATCGATTCATTACATATTTTTATGCAAAAGAATAATCATATAACGTTTCAAACACCCTAAAAATATTTAGTCTAGGTTGGTTCAGGAAACACATATAAAAAAAACTATATTTTTAGTGACAAGTTATTAAGCAATTAAATTACAATGTTACTAACAAGTTGTCCAAATTATCTGAAATAATTAGAACAGTTTTTTAGGTCTTGTTTAGAAATAATAACATGTGGCTGATAAATATCATGCATAGAACAAGTAAGGCAATCAAGAATATTATATACAAGAATAATAAAAGGGTTGGAATTTACAAAGAATTACGATTATCAATTAAAGATCTACATCATGACAAAAAAAACTGTTAGTAACTTCAATATAATAAAATGTAATTATTACCAAGGATCGTCAAGATTATACCTATGCGGTTTAGATCGAAGAGCGTAACGACTTTCAGCCGGAGCAATCGTGGAACCAGAAACGTAGTATGATTAGTAATTGAAATTGATTTGAAAGGGTTGAAGTATTTTGAGATTCGTAATAGTATCCGGAAGTATTCGTAAGGATTTTGTGTTCGTAAAATAATAATGAAAAGCCGTCTTTGATTCGGTAAATCAGCCCGTATTTATAGACAAAAGAAAACTTCGATGCACGCGCGTCCTCCACCAGGCGCAGTCCTACGTGGCAGGCGTAATGACACGCGTTAGGTGCAGATTGGTGTGCCTGACGTGGTATGTCCAATTAAATGCAAACACGTGTAAACGCGTTTTTGAAAAGATAAAAAAAATTTGCGTCTCACACAGGACTTGCGTCAGACGCAGTACTTTGTGTGAGTCACAAGTCCACGTGTCAGGCGCGCTAATGTGATGGACGCACGTAGCGTGCTGAGTGCAACCGCCGCGTCCGGTGCATATTCCAGCATATCCGTTTACTAAAGATTTTACGGGATGAAAAATCTGATTTATGATCAAAGTGTTTACTAAAGATAATAAAAGCATTTATGAAAATATTTATTAACAATATTATTTTAATTGGGCTCTTAAAATAAACTTAAAACATTTTACGATTTTAATTTATAATTAATTATCATGGATAATTAATTGCGCTTTTCGAATATTATTTCAAAACAAACATGGCCTGGTTATTCGAACTGCTCTTCTATTAGGTCGTGCCGACTAATACCGCGATATATTTCATCATTGGACCCTTAAATAGGGAGACACGATTATGTGTCTACATAAGCCCCCAGTTGAATGAGGTTTGGAAAACCAAAAGTCAAAGTACACGTGTCGGGACGGAGAATGATTTCAAATGCTCTGCGATCCAAAATCATTTTTTTACGCCTGTACCTGCAAAACAAGCAAAAGCTTCACGAACAGACATGCGTGAAACATATTTGCAAATTGATTGTAAATTTGCAAAAAATGAGATGATAAGTGGGAAAAAGAAATCATGAGCTATTATGGTCCGCTTATGTTGGGGTAGAGTTTTTGGCCTGTTCCAAGACAATAGAGCCTTTGTCCCGCTCCAAGGCAAAGTAGTGTAGTTGATTTGAAGTGGTCCGCGGACCTAACGGTTTGTGTCCCGTTATTGACGGTTTGTGTCCCGTCATTGATTTTCCTGAGTATTCGTTGTTTCTCGACTAATTAATACATGTTGAAAATTCGTATAATGTCAAGATTGTATTTTTTTTGTAAATTTTTGGAAGTTCGTTGAGTTGTCGCGCATACTGTGCTAACAAACATTTGAAATCATTTGGAATTAAGCGTGTGGGATCTACCTGGATAAGAAGCCCCCAAGCGTGTTGTACAGGACTGTGCGCCAGACGCACAGGCCTACGCTTGGCGCTGAATGATGCGCTGGACGTAGAGATGTGCGTCAGACGCACGTGTTGTCGGTCTGGCGCACATAATGCGCGGAGCGCAGGTCTTTAAATGACCTATAAAAGACACGGGGGCTCCTCTTCTTCCCCACTTCTTTTATTCTCCACCATTTTCATTTCTCTCTCTTTCTCCTTAAGCTTCAAAACTCCATTTTTACATTTCAAAGCTTCAAGCTTTTTACATTTGCTAGTGTTTCTTCTGATCTAGGCTAGAGCAGTGATTATTTTCAATTGGCTGTCATTTTTGTGAACTTTTTGCGCGTATTTTGAGGGGTTTTCAAGGAATTTGGAGCTCGAATTTTTCGACCAATTTTGGTCAATTTTCCGGTGGGATTGCTGCAGTTGCGGTCGGTTTCCGGCGACTTTTAGGTTTGTTATTCCTTTCTTCCTTCTTTGTTTTGCATTTTTTTTTTTGTTTTTCTCTTTTTTTTTTTTATATTTTTGCAATTTTTTTTTTTGTACATTGGTGCGAAAATGTTAAACATTGTTGGTGAGTTTTGGACCAGGCTACAAACGCCAATTCCGGTGAGCTCTGGCGTGTTTTCTAGCAAATTTTTCGGCGAGTTTTCCAATAAAGTTCCTGTGTTTTTCAAGACTTTAATTTATTCCTCACAAGTTTTTTTCATGTGAGTTTGCATTAAAAATTTTGTTTAATAAATCTAGATTTATATTGTGCTTAATGTAGTTTCTAAATCTGAAACCTAGAAACATAGTTAAGGAACTTTGAAGGTGATGATAATTCTTAGATCATGAATCTTAGAATTAGAATTAGCGTAGTTTCTAAATCTGGAAACTAGAAACATGCTTAGGGAATTTTGAATGTGTGGATTTGTTGTTAGTAGAAATCAGGTTTTAGGTAACGATGTATATTCCTCTGCTATAACCTACATGTCATAACTCGAATGGATTCCTGAAATCTCATTGGATGTGATGGTAGTGCTTTTTTAGGAAGCTGCTTTCAAAATTAGTTATTCATGAAATCTAGTAAACTTATTTATTAGAGTCAAGGAGTACTTTTTGAATTTAGTTTTATTTGTAATTTTCAATCCGGTTAGCATGTCGTCGGAAGATTATGGTAGAGAGGACGGTGATAGGACTGCTTCACGTCCTAGGAAGGCGTGGAAAGCTGTGGGATGGACTCACGATCGACTGCATTTTCACCCGGAGCATCACATTTCGCAACGACCGCTCTCGGGCGTTGTGAGTATCCGTTTTATGTCGTCCTCGTTTTAGATTAAAGTGTAGGCACCTTTATTAATTGTACTTACATTTGCACGATGAGGGTAAGACTCATCATTTCGGCACTATCGACTTTGACTTGCTCAAAAAGGTCCGTAAGGTCCGGGATCGAGCTGTCTTGATTGAGTAGGGCGGCCTATCGTGTTTCCTTAATGTTTATGAGAGTATGGGAGACGTTCATTCCTCCCAGATCGTGGTTTTTGGCCTTGTTGGAGTAGTGATGTGATACCACCAACTCTTTTCATATGCGTCGGGTAGAGTTGGCCATCACCTTGCTGGATTTCTCTTTGATCTTCGGCTTGGCTTTTAATGGCGTCCGAGTGTTGTTGGGTGAGTCGTTGTCGTTCAACACGACAACGGTCAAAAAATTGATTGGCTCGGTTGCCGACATTCTTCCTCCCGGGCGCGTTCTATGCTTCTCGGTCATTGGTGGCCAAGGGACTTGTTACGCCGGGGACTTCGAGAAGTAGAAGGCACGCATTGTGCTATGGTTGGCTATATGCGGCCTATTACGCACTGACAGGGGATCGCGTGATTCGACGAAATACTTGAAGCCTCTGGAGGACCTGTCTCGAGTGTCGACCTTCGATTGGGCCGAGCTAGGCTATTGCAGCCTTTTGTTCTGTCTGCGTGCTGCTTACAGGCAGTTAAGGGATAGTGGTTCGGTCTCCCTTTTTGGTCTGTAGAGACCTTCTGGAGGTATGATTTGATACATCCTCCGTCTTTTATTTTGCTATATCTACTGGACCTGATGTGATCTTATCATTGCAGATCTGGTTTTATAACTACTTCCGGGATTGGCCCCGGAAAGGATTTTTGATCGTTTTTTTTCCTGTCGGCCTTTCCTGGGCGCAAAGCAGGAGGGCGCGATATGGCGCTGTGGAGAGTGTTCGGAAGGCAATCCGGCGTGTGAAGGACGACTATGTAATCATAATGAATCACCCTTATCCTTTCGTGTATGTAGCAAATGTTAACTTTTTTTATTCTGCAGGCTACTTTTTATCCTTGGGCGTCGTAACCAGATGTGCCTAATTGGGCTCACAGAGCTTGCCTTTTGACCCATGATAGGGTCATTTTCTACGGGGAACCTAGATAGTCAATGCGTTACTGCCATACTATCCATTAGGAAAATACAAGGCAACGTAAGTTCAGAAACTTAAACATATTATAACATGAAATAAATATGGATCCAACATTAGTCTTGATTAATAGAAACTAAGTTACTAAGCAGAGTCTAACATTAACTTAAATTAAAATCATAAGAGTCTACAACAGTCTAGATATTATATTACTCCTCACTGCTACGCCATCCGGTTATCATCATCAGTACCTAAAAACATAAAACAAAACGTCGTGAGCCGAGGCTCAGTAACATACTACTGTAACAATGTAAATTCATTTCAACTCATTTTATTTATAAACAAGGAGGAGAGGATAAGTAAAACTATTTCATAAACCTATCATATCATATTTCATTATCTTCTTTATCATGTTCATCATCATAATTTATATTATTTGGTAACTTGGCTAGTACAACCAATGGTAGTCTCCCCAAAATATAGTAACATCGTAAACGGGAGGCAGCCACCCGAGGACAATAGCCTTCACTAAACGGGAGGTGGCGTTAATGCCCAGAATATAGAAGTGCGCGGTGCCATCCGAGGACATTAGCCCTCACTAAACGGGAGGTGGTTAACCGGCCGGGAGGTACGTGCACGACTCAGGATAACAGAATACTGCCAAGAACCGTCTGTCACTTGAATTTATCATGTTTCATTTCTTTTAAGCATATCATAATCATCATGAATAATTATATTCTTTCATTTCATCCATAACATCATCATCATCATCATCATTTCGTAGCATCATATCATCATAACCATCATAAAACATTTCATTTCCCGCAATCCATATATAAAACATAATATTAATCATGATCATAAAACATACTTCGAAGGGGAATGCGGGTGTTAGCAGTAGACGTTACCTGAATTCTCGCTTAACAACTTGATAGCCGAGTGAGGCTTGTAATATCCTTTATCCTTTAATCTAATAAAGAATTGAATAATGAGATTCATTATTATTTAACTAGACTTAGACTTTTCTAAAATATTATTTCATTGGTTGTCATAGTACTTATGTTGTTACTCGTATCGGGTCTTTCTAGACATAATAGGCATACTTAGTCGAGAATTATAATTGTAGTCTTGACTTTATTATTATTAAAATATTTAAAACATAAAATCTGCATTGAGTTGGTAATAATAAGTGATCTTAGCTCATAATTCATGTTTGATGACTTGTAAATATGGTTTTCATACTCCAATTATTTAATTTTTTTATATCTTAATTTAAGCACATATTTACTAAGTCACCAACCTTATATAAAACTATAAACATTATTACTACTTATAATTACTCGTCTAGTAATATTATAAACTTATACATGATTAATAATAAACTAAAGTCATTGTAATTCTAATCCTTTATCATGTTAGTAAATAAACATATTTTAAAGTAACTTATATAATACCAATAATTATAATTTTGACTTTAACAAGATTCACAAATTTAAACCAATGAATAAAAGTTAGCATCGTTATCAAATTACTCGTTTACGTTCTTATATCGTTTTTGGCGTGATAACTCTAGCATGAATATCATCATTAATCTAATCACCCAAAATCAATATATATATATATATATATATATATATATATATATAAAGGAGGAACTTTTCGGGAGCATAGGGAGCTCCTCAAGATTTCGAGGCCATAGAGCGTGCCACGTAGGATTGTCATGTCATTAATTATTATTTTTATTTTTTACAAAAATAGAGTTCTACAAAAATTTAAATACGTATAAGGAGTTCTGGATAAGCGAAAATTAGAGTTTAATTTTGAATTAACAACCCAAATAATTATATTATGTAAATTGCGTATCACTTTTGCTACGTAATTCGAAATATTATAATTTTTGTACCATTGGATAGTGCTCGGAATATGCTCCAAAATAAGATCCATTTACAACATAGTTCTACAACTTATGAAATATAAAGGGCCACATAGGATTGCCATGTCATCAATTTTTTTTTAACAAAATAGACTTGTATATAGATTTAAATACATATAAGGAGTCTTGGATATTCAGAAATTAGAGTTTCCTTTTGAATGAACAACCTAAATTATTATATAATATAAATTGTGTATAACTTTTGTTAGGTAATTCGGAATATTATAATCTTTGTACCGTTGGATAGTGCTCGAAATATTCTCCGAAATAAGATCCATTTACAATATAGCTCTACAACTTATGAAATATAGAGCGCCACATGGATTCCCATGTCATTAGTTTTTATTTTGAATATTTGAAAAAAAAATGGAAATCTACATATATTTAAATACATAAAAGAGTTTTGAATAGGGGAAAATTAAAAAATAGACTTCTACATAGATTTAAATGTATATAAGGAGCTTTTGATAAGCGAAAATTAGAGTTTGGTTTTGAATTAACAACCTAAATTATTATATTATGTAAATTGTGTATAACTTTTTGAATATTATAATTTTTATACCATTTGAGCGTGCCACGTAGGATTGTCATGTCATTAATTATTATTTTTATTTTTTACAAAAATAGAGTTCTACAAAAATTTAAATACGTATAAGGAGTTCTGGATAAGCGAAAATTAGAGTTTGATTTTGAATTAACAACCCAAATAATTATATTATGTAAATTGCGTATAACTTTTACTACGTAATTCGAAATATTATAATTTTTGTACCATTGGATAGTGCTCGAAATATGCTCCAAAATAAGATCCATTTACAACATAGTTCTACAACTTATGAAATATAAAGGGCCACATAGGATTGCCATGTCATCATTTTTTTTTAACAAAATAGAGTTGTATATAGATTTAAATACATATAAGGAGTCTTGGATAATCAGAAATTAGAGTTTCGTTTTGAATGAACAACTTAAATTATTATATAATGTAAATTGTGTATAACTTTTGTTAGGTAATTCGGAATATTATAATTTTTTGTACCATTGGATAGTGCTCGAAATATGCTCCGAAATAAGATCCATTTACAATATAGTTCTTCAACTTATGAAATATAGAGCGCCACATAGGATTCCCATGTCATTAGTTTTTATTTTGAATATTTGAAAGAAATGGAAATCTACATATATTTAAATACATAAAAGAGTTTTGAATAGGGGAAAATTAAAAAATTGAGTTCTACATAGATTTAAATGCATATAAGGAGCTTTTGATAAGCGAAAATTAGAGTTTGGTTTTGAATTAACAACCTAAATTATTATATTATGTAAATTGTGTATAACTTTTTGAATATTATAATTTTTATACCATTGGATAGTGCTCTAAATATGCTTTGAAATAAGATCCATTTACAATATAGTTCTACAACTTATGAAATATAATAAAAAAAAAAAACAACAATGTAAAATTGACAGTCTGATTTTAAATAAAAAATCTAAATTATTATACAATGTAAATTGATTATAACTTTTGCTACATAATTCGCAATAGTATAATTTTTTTTACCATCGGAGAGTGCTCGAAATATGCTTTGAAATAAGATCTATATACAATATAGTTTTACAACTTATGAAAATGTATTTATTTAGATGAACAATAACATATTATTTATTCTTTATTTTAAATACATGTAAAAATAACTATAAAAATAGCGTATTGTACATGACAATACTAATTATGTCTTTAAAAATCATAGTTTTAAAAATTAAGTTATATAAAGATAAAAAATTCATATCCATAGTTTTGAACCTATAGCATTCCATGATGGCATTACATGAAGAATCAAATAAAGTTTGTCATCGAGATTGTAGAGGTATTATGCAATTAACTAATTATTTTTATTCCTAGAATATTTATTGCATACATAATTATTTATGTTTTTTTTCCATATATCTATATGTCAGATCTTATTCTTTTCTCCATGAATTTAATTCTACTAAAACTATTTGGAAATCAAGGTTCGCGTTTCTTGACTGTTTAAGGTCACGGATCATAAAAAATGGGGAAGTTTGATAAGTCTTTATATGGTCATGATTGATGAAGAGGTACCTTTTTCTCTCTTAAATAGTATTTTCAATTATTAATAGAGGTTAGTTTTACATTTAATTAATTTTATTCATTATGATCTTCTTTTTTGCTTTCCCATCTTCCATCGATCCTATATGTGTTAGTGTTTATGTGCTATATTAAAAGTTGAAGTTGTGGCTGACACTCATGTTTTCTCTATTATTTACGTCCCGCATCTATTAAATTATTACCCTTGCTCTAGTTTCTTAAAGTATCATTCAGATATTATTCATGTTAAAACTGTGTTAATTATTGTTAGTCATACCTATTATTAGGATACCATTTAATAATAGAGTTAGTTACAATATTTAATTGGATATTAAAAATTAGAAAATTTATATATCGTAATAACAAATCTAGAAATTATAGTATAATGACAAATACTTTCTCTGTTCTTTTTCTACTACAACAATTTGTATGGGCATGGTTTTTAAGGAAATAAAAAATGGGTAATTTAGCATAGAGGTACCCCTTTAGTTATCTAGATAGGGGATAAATAATCCTTAATAAAGTAAACGCGAATTTATGAGGCAATTTGGATAATTAATGAGGGTTTTATTAACATATAATAAAGGCAATATTGTCAACAATAGTTGCTTTTGTTTTACAAAAAGTGAAATGGTTCCAAAAGATGAAACTACCTAAAGCGGTAATTGTTGTAATAGAAAAGGAATGGAGGAAGTAATAAATACAATAGTGTTGAAAAATCTCATTTCACAACAACACAAATTGACAATAATATTAAAAAAAAATTTACAAAAAGATAAATTAAACAACAACCCGTGCAGCGCACGGGCTTCATAACTAGTATTTAAATAATTGTTATAAGCTCATGAATGAATATTAAGCCATTCTACAACTTAAATATTCCTAATGTTTATTCATAAATTTCAGATTAAACTCAGTGAATAACTAATTTAGCATAGCATAACATAACTAACTTTAGTTCAATCCATAATGTAAATCGGCCTACTAATTACTAAGTGAAATAAACTTTTAGGCCCAAAACTCAAACTAATTAACCATAGCATTAATTAGACTTGGACTACAAACCAAAAATCGGAAAACTAAGAGTGATGGGGAACGTCATATACCTCTCAGTGAGCAGGTCGACAAACGCGATAGAGGGAGGAAAAGGGTCGAAACTCCAGCGAGTAGAGCATTGCGGATGGTGTGCGACACGGTGGCAGTGGACTGGCGACGGCAGCAACGAGCAGGCACTAGTAGAAGCCAAGCACAACGAAGCAAAGGAGGGAGCGAAGGAGAAGAGCAGTTGCGTGGCACGACAGGGCTGCGAGGTGCAGCGCGGGTCTCTAAAACTCGGAGTTAGACGGTGGAACTGGTGGCTCGTGCAGGTGGTGCCGAGAGAAAAGAGAGAACTTTTTATTTTTACGGTTTTTTCACCATATACCCCCGACAAATTTTTTTTGCCTTTGTATACCCTTTCAACTTTCCAAATTCACCATATACCCCTCACTTTTCAAAAAATACATCAACTTACCCTTAATGACTAACGGTGTTAGACTTCCGTTAGTCATTAGGCCCTAATCCCCCTCTAACCCTAATTAACTAACCTAATTTACCCCTAATCCTAACTAACCTAACTCTAACCCTAATACCTTAACCTTAACCCTAACCCTAACCCGCCATCGCCACCCCCACCCCAGCCAGTCCCCCTTCCGCCATCCCCATCACGCAGCACCCCTCCCCCGTTCTATGGATATCTCGCCGAGCCCCAATCCTTTCTCTCTCACGCACCTGTTCTCCCATGCTCGATTCGTTGATTTTGACCGTTGCTCCACCGACGAACACCGAAGGGATGCTCCCTTCTAAAAACAGAGACCGGCGATCCCCCCTCCCACATCCCCCCTCCTCTTCGAAAAACGAGAGACCGGTGAGTGAAACAGAGGAGAGCTTCGAAAAACAGAGGTGCGTTTTTCCGGCGAAACAGAGGTGCGAAAATCCGGTGGGGCGGGGGTCACGAAATGCGAAAATCGGGTGGGGTGGGGTCAAAGGTGTGAAAATCCCGGTGGGGTGGGGTGGGGTGCGAAAATTCGATGGGGTGGGGAACGGGGTGAGGGTGGGGGGCGAGGCGAGGTTGCGGGGGTGGGGGTGGTGTCTTTGGCGAGGTTGCGGGCGAGGGGTGGGGAGGTGGGCCGGTGGGGGGGTTGTTGGGAGTGGTGTGTTGGGGGGTGGGTGGTGGTGAGTGGGCTTTTAGGGTTAGTTAGGTTTTTATGGTTTGTTATTGTTTTTAGGGTTATTTAGGGTTTAGGGTAGCTAATTAGGATTAGGAGAGGATTAGGGCCTAATGACTAACAGAAGTCTAACACAGTTAGTCAAAAGGGTAAGTTGATGTATTTTTCGAAAAGTGAGTGGTATATGATGAATTTGGAATGTTGAAAGGGTATACGGTGCAAAAAAATTTGTCAGGGGTATATGGTGAAAAAACCGTTATATTTATCTTTGCTGATTTTTGTTGTGAATTTGGGACTGAATCTCCATGGCTATTTATAGACAAATTCAAGGGGACAAGGTCATAAAAGAAAAGGAGATGAGTGGTGAGTTGGGTCCTTGGGCAGCAAGGTGTCTTTGGGCATCAATGGTTTAGGGGACATATCCAAGAAGAGAGGAGAGGAAGAAGAAAACAGGGGGGAATGGAGGGGGTGTGTGCCGTGGGTTTTGGGGGAAAATTCATCTTTTTTTTATTTGTTCTAATATGCCACTCTAATTAATCCATGTTATTCTTAATCTAGCACTTAATAAAATTTTAGTTTCATTTTAATGACTTAGATTCGTAAATATATTCAATTAACTATTCATTATTATACAGCAATTTAACCTTCTTAATTACTTAATTAAACACGTTTAAAGGTTTTAGTATATTACAGAAGACGGCCCTGTGTCGTACTTCGGTGAGAGAATGACATGTCATAATGACGGTACGCTGTTGTTATTCGTGCCTTAGGACCCCCCGCCACTATGATGGACAGGGACACCCTCATTCGGGATGTTGATGGAGGGGCAATGATTCGGGCGAGCTACCACGACTTTGTTTTTCGCAATCGTGACTACCAGACTGACCTCTTGACTTGCTTGGCTCCTCCTGTCAAGTTTAACGAGGTATGAATTTTCAATTTGTTATTTTTGCTTACTTTGACATGATCAAAATATTGACTGCTATTGTTTTCTTTTGCAGGAAGCTTTAGCGGCTCATGTCTCGTTCGTTCCGGATCTGCGAATCGGTAAGTTGGGGATTCCGGGCCCGTTGAGGAGATGAGTGATGTTGACTCGGAGGCGGGCGGCACGTTGTTCGTGCTATACCAACCCATGTGAGCTTGGTAAGTGTTGAAAGTCGGGAACTTTCGCTTATTCATTTAGTTTGTAGTGACTTATGCATTGTTTATTTTCAGGTTCCTCGGGAGACTATCGTCCAGATTCTCCAAGTGGATGACTTGCTGAAGCATGGGATGGCGAAGCTAAAGAGGAGCATGTCCTGTCATCGTAGCAACGCGCATAGCCAGGTAGACTGACATGTTGTGCTTTGATTGTTTTTTTTCTCTTTTGTTGCACTTGTTTTATTGATGCTTTGTGACATTCTGTGCAGCCTCGTCCTCATGAGAGTGGGCCTCGTCCCGAGGCGAGGGTATCGATTCGGTCCTAAGGCTTCGACCTATGCTCCTTGGGAGTCGATCTTTGAGAGGCCTCGAGATGGGCCCGTTTGTTGGGTTGTCCAAGCATAGGAAGTATGGAATTTGTAGGGGTGTCGGCCCGATCCATGTTCCCCGGCCTTCTCCTATGTGGATGCAACGAGATGTAGCACATGTTACGACGCAAGAAAGACATGTCATGACGCAACAGATGCCTCCTATGTGGCGAATATCGCCTATGCATCCTTCCATGCATGCTTTCGAAATATGCTATCATCTAGAGGAGTCGAGTGGGGTACGGATTGAGGGGTCGGAGGATTGCTCTTCGAGGGAGCGGGATCCGCCTTCTTCTTAGACTTCGTGTTGTTTTTCTCTTGTGTAGTGTGTCCAAAGACTTTTGTTATGATACATATATTTGCCACATTGATATGTATTGCGCGTTTTGTTCAAACTGTCATTTCGTTGATGTTGCCTTTTTGTGTTGTGATGGAATTTTGCTAGCAATGTGACTCCTATCCTAAAATGTAACGTTTGGATGCATGAAAACATTTTTAATATGCTTTACGTTATTATGGAATGCGACTGGCTCAAACGAAATATGTTTTTTTTTTTAAAAAAAAAAAGTGTGAATGAAGCATAGCCCACCTTCTCTCAACAAAAAAGAAAGAAAAGAAAAGGACAAACAAAAGGGGTTGGGCGGGTGGTTTTTAAATGAACCAAAAATGTAGGAGGAGTGGTCCAAATCGTGTGACATGCATGATACCCTATCAATATGTACTAGGAGATATGTGCGCTTGGCGCATGCGTATTGTGTTTGGCGCATGCTCTGGCGCCGGGCGCAATATCCTGCATCTGGGGCACTATCCTGCGTTGGGTGTTGGTTTAGCGCGTGACACATTTTCCGTCTGCTATGCTGTATCCTAATCCGCTTAGGGTTGGGATGCGAAGTTATTATAAATAGAAGAATACGTGCGTTATTTTAGTATTACGAGTTCAGCGTTATTTCTTTCTGTACTTTTTCTCTACAATACTTCCCTACAAATATCTGACTGTTCCCTATGGTGTTCGAACCATTGTTGAGTGGGTGGTTGTCTGCGCTGACCAATGCGGAGAAGCACGAATTGGAAAAGCGACACCTGCATGTGCTGGCATCCCTTAGGCTTGTGGAACTGGATTATAATTTCCTTTATGCAGCTGTGAATTTTTGGGATGTTAACCATCACTGCTTTTTATTTGGAATCATGAACTGACTATTTTGCCTAAGGAATTTTGTGTCATAATAGACTGACCTCGTAGTCAACTACCTTGTGTCCCTAGTTTAGATAATTATTTCTTTAGGGATTTTGAGCGATACATGGATCTAAAAGATGAATTGCTGTTGAACATAGTGTATGGGAGGCGGGTGAATTTAACAAGACTGACAATAGTGTATAGTCTTATTACTAACAGGTCTAGGCAGACATATCGTATGCGGGCATTGGTATTTTTCCTACTTACTCGTTTCCTGTTTGTGAATTGGGGACAATGGTGCTGGCTTTTCTTCCCTAGTTACTGTAGTAGAGCAACTGGAGGTAGGGTGAGCACCCATGCCACTCTGCGTAGGGGAGATGGTTACTAGTCTAGATGTTGTAAAGAAGGACCTGAAAGGGCAATTTTCAGGGAGCTCCTGCTATTGCAGGTAAACATATTTTGTTTTTTAGTCATGAGCTAAAAAACATTTTGTTTTATTATTATACCGAGAATAAATAATGGAATTATGATATTACATCCCCATAAAAAAAATGAAACAACAAAAGATCGAACAATAGTGTGTTTCGGGCACGGCGAGTTGTGTCTAGCGCACGTTAATATTTTGCGTTTGGCGAAAAGTACAGCGTCTGGCACAGGGTCGTGCGTCGGGCGCACGTATGGTTCGCCGATTATTCTATGTGAATCGATATGTCGAGCTTGTAATAGTGCTTGTTGGGAAACACTGTTGCGCATATTATTACTCTATAGGAAGCAATAATAAAATAGTACATTATTTGTATTATTACTCGTTACGAATAAATAATAAAGTAGTAATGTATTTGTATTATTACTCGTTAGAAAGCAATAATAATGTTATGTTGATATTATTACTTGTTAGGAAGCAATAATAAAAACTAATATTGTATATGTTGATGTAGATTTGGCTGATGGAACACTTGAGGTTGATTGATCCTCCAGAGAACATGGAGAGGTATAACAAAAAGGGGTTCGTTGGTAGGAAGAAGATTTTCACTAAGAAATCTTTCGAAGACTAGACCCGTTTCTTTGGAGATGCTGAACTAAGTGTCAGATGGGTAGTACCGTGGTGGATGATTGGTTCCATGCTAGCTGGCCGTGGAGGTTCTCCTTACGTGAGATTGTGTAGCCTGTACATTTTGACTTACTATTTTCCATCGAGGGTAATGAGACAGTATGGTTACCGCCAGCTGATCCCTACAGAGGACACTATTCCTCCTAAGATATATGGTCTAACTTGGAGTGGGATTAGTAAGTGGGAGAAATATTGGGGAAAGCATCCTATTTGGTATACCCAAGAGAGGCTAGAATCTAAGAAAGTCTCCAAGAGTTATATAGTGTGGATGTTGACTCAGGACCCTGCTATGAGGAAGGAGATGAGAGAGAAGAATCCACTTAAGTGACTAAAAACTGGAAGTTTACTCCGTGAACCGTGGCGAAAACTTTGGGAACTGGGGATGAAATGAGGAGGAGGCCAGCGGTGAACCCATCGTCGGAGAGTAAGAACCCTAAACTTGCTACTAGAACTTCTTCAATGAAGGATCGTTTAGGGCATAAGGTACTACCAGTGCAGGAGAGACTTGGACCACGGGTGGCACCGACGAAGAGAAGACTGTGCTTGGCAGGGGTGATCATTAGGAAAAGGACTGACGCAAACAGGCCGACTCGACAGACAGACGCTCCTATGGGCAAGGGAAAAGAAAGTATGGTGTTCTGGAAAAAAAGGAAGACTCCTAGACTAAAGCTGTAGATGAAAGGGGAGAAACTTCTGCCCAAGGAAAGGAAGCGGAAGAAGCTAAGAAGGGGAAAGAAAAGAGGGACTGATTGCAACAATGTCTCCTATTAATATATTTGCTTTTTAGTTATTGTTTTTGTTTTAATTCATTGCTTTCAATACGGCTTGCATGCCACATAATTATTTTAGGGCATTTATAACTTATGTGTGATGTTATTATTTTTATGCCTCAATATTAATAAGAAACTAATTTTTATTATTTTTATTTAGACTGATGTGAGCCTAAATATGTCGCAGAATATATATTAATGCAATTTAGCATTGTAGCGAATGCCAGAAGAACGATCGGGCCAATTGCATGGCAGGGTAGTGCGCTAGACGCGATATGGTGCATCCGACGCACTGCACTGCGCTAGGCGCAGCTCGCATGCGTTTGGCGTAGGTGATAAACTTGGCGTTTTACTTTTTATTGATTAAGCTTATGTTAGACTCGTATGGATCGAAGGAGGTTTTAATTATTAAAAGGGCCGAAACTTGACTAAGGTTGCCTACGAATCCAAATAGGAATCAAGCCGCACGTAATTCAAGCTAAAGAATTGGATTACTTTTTACCAATCAATGAATTGGTTGTGCATTACACATAAATTTTTTTGAGTTGATCAAGATTGGTTAGATCATGAAATTCAGTGTCGTCTATGTCAATAAGTTGGGCTGCACCTCCAAATAGGATTGTTTTGACAATTTATGGACCTGCCCACGTAAGTTTGAATTTACCTCGTGGATCTAAGACATTTTTCCTTAATGCCTTCAGCACTAAGTCACCCTCTATGATGTTTCGAGGTTCGACCTTATATTGAAAGATCGTGCGATACGATTTTGATGAATTTGCACATGATGCAAGGCAGTTAATCGTCGTTTGTCGAGCAAGATAGGCTCTTTGAATCTCGCTTTGACCCAATCAACTTCAGGGATTTGACTTTCCAGGTTGATGTGGAGGGATGGTATTTCTAATTCGATAGGTTGGACAGCCTCTACTCCATAAACAAGGGAATAAGGTGTGGTGCCGGTGGATGTATGTTCTAATGGAAGTAAGAGCAAAATGCAATTTGTCTGGCCAATCCTTATAATTTTCATTCATTTTCTAGATAATGACCTTAATATTTTTATTGGCAGCCTCTACAGCACTGTTAGCATGGGGTCAATATGGAGAGGATCGATGATGTTGGATGCTATATTTGGAGAGGACCTTTTCACACTTAGCTTGGGAATGGCTGCCTTGGTCACTTATGATCTCGTGGGAAACTCCATAGCGACAAATAATGGTCTTTTCTATAGGCAGCTACATGTTTGCCCGTCAATTTGGCATAGGATGCTGCTTTCACCCACTTAGTAAAGTAGTCTATGGCTACAAGGATAAATTCATTTGACAATGATATCGATGCCCCAAGTAGAGAATTGCCAAGGTGAGGTAAAGGTATATAATATTGAAGGTGGGACGTGTTGTAAGTTAGCACATAGTTAGCATATTGGCAAGGTTTTGGCATAAAGGTAACAATCTTTTTCCATTGTGGTCCGGTAATAGCCTAAGCGAATTATTTTTTGGGCTAACATGCGTCCGTTCATGTGTGTGCCACAGATTCCACTATGGACTTGATCCATAACTATTGTAATGCCCGATTTATCAATACAAAGCAGGTGTACATCTTGTGGTGTTCTTTTGTACAATATCCCATTATATTCGACATATTGGGAGGCCATAAGCCTTAAAGCAAGTTGGGCTCTTGTTGAAGCTCCGGGTGGATATTCTTTCTTAGTTAGGTAGTTTAGTATGTCAGTAAACCAAGGTTCAGAAGGAATAGGATCAAATTCAGTATCTAGGGTTTGAATATAAGCGGGCACTTGCCTTCTCTCAATGAAAAGGGGCATTTCTAGCATGTGGTTGAGCGGGACAAAACGTCGGCAAATTGATTTTCTTTTCGGGGAAGATATGTGTATTGTATTTCAGGTATTTACTCTGCTATGGCTTCTAAATAGTCTTGATATTATTGCAAGAGGCTTTCCATCGTTTAGAGATTTGATTGATGATCAAAGACGAACCGCCACATACCCTTAATTTCTTAATGTCGAGGGATATTGCGGCCTGGAACCCTATGATACATTCTTCGTACTCGGCTGCGTTATTGGTAACATCGAAGTTGGTTTTAACAGAGAGAGGAGTGTGTTCGCCTTCAGGTGATACTAGGAGTACCCCTACGCCACATCCCTTTTGGTTGGAAACACCATCGAAGTATAGTGCCCAACTTTCATTTTCCGTCATGCGTAGGTCTTCATCAGGAAATTCGTACTCTTTGCGAGATTCATCGACTGGAAATATGCTCATAAGTCTTATACATCATTGCCTTTAATGGATTTGTGGGGAATGAATTTTAAGTCAAATTTGGTTCCAGCATTACTACCCAGCGGCAGAGTCTACCATTTAGGGCTGGCTTTTCGAACAAGAACTTAAAAGGGTCTAGTCGTGACACTATATGGATTGTGTAAGAAAGCATATATTGTCGAAGCTTTTTAGTGGCCCAGGCTAGCGCGAGGCAAAGATGTTCTAAAGGGGTGTAGCGGCATTCATAGTCTAAGAGTTTTTTACTAATATTGTAAATGGCGCATTATTTTCCCTCAACCTCTTCTACTAACATAGCCCCAGCTGCGGTTTTAGTCACAGTCAGATAAATCCTTAAAGGTATGCCTCGCAAGGCAGGTGCTAAGACAGGTGAGTTGGATAAATACTCCTTGATTTTTTTTCAAAGGCTTTTCGTCCCACTCGGTAGCGACACTCTTCTTAAGCTTTTTAAAGATGGGCTCACACACCATGGTCAATTTAGGGATGAACCTAATGAGGTATTGGATTTTACCTAAGAATCCCCTAATCTGTTTTTCATTCTTAGGCGGAGGCATGGTCATGATGGTCGTTATTTTAGTACGGTCAATTTCAGTACCTCTAGAACTGATGACATAAGCTAGAAGTTTCTCGAAAGTGACCCCAAAGGCGTACTTTTGTGGGTTAAGTCTCATATTGTATTTACGAAGTCTCATGAAGAACTCCTCAAGGGAGGTATGATGTCCCTCTCTATCTTTGGACTTAACTATCATGTCATCTACGTAGACTTTTATCTCTTTATGCATCATGTCATGGAGAAGGGTAGTTGCGATTCATTGAAAAGTGGTCCCAGCGTTTTTTAACCCGAAAGGCATAACAGTATAGAAAAAGATCCCACACGGTGTGATGAAGGTAGTCTTTTCCATATCCTCTTCGGCCATTTTTACTTGATTATACCCTGCATACCCATCCATAAAGGAGAGAAGGGCATGATGTGCGGTGTTGCCTACTAGGACATTTATGTGAGGTAGGGGAAAGTCCTATTTAGGACTTGCTTTATTGAGGAGTCTATAGTCAACACACATCCTAACTCTCCCATTCTTTTTTAGGCATAGGCACAACGTTAGCAATCCAGTCAGGATAATTTGCTACTCTTATAAAACATGCGTTAAGTTATTTAATGACTTCTTCTTTAATTTTTAGAGCCACATCTGGCTTCATTCTGTGCAATTTTTGTTTTTCATCCCTTGGATTAGGGCAATTCTATGTTGGGCAATTTCTCGATCAATGTCTGGCATGTCCTAGTATAACCACGCGAATACGTCGATATATTTAACTAACGTTTTGATTAATTGAGTTCGCTTGCATTCGTTTAAAGTTAATCCAATTCTTACCTCCTTTGTTTCATTATCGTCAAAAAGATAAAAAATTTCGATTTCTTAGATAATTGGAGTCTTGTTTTCATGTTTTTCCACTGTTTTAATTATTTCTTTTTCGATTCATTGTTGCAATCGAAAGGACAAGGAAGAGAGGAAGTAGAGATAGTGCACAAGTCATAAGCAAATGAATTCATATTATTGAATTCAAAGAATGACTCATCGGAATTTAAAGACTCTACTTGGCCACTCGAATCGACAGGGCTTAGACACAATCCCAATTAGGACACTAGACTCAATAGACTCGGACTCAAACATCGGTCCTTCCCCGGTGGTGAAGATCATCTTCTTTCCGTCTAGCGTGGTCAGCTTGATGGTCTTCCTCCATCCTTGTAAGGTGCCACTTGCGGGAGTGATTAACATAGCGAGTCGAAGTCCTCGTTCTCGCAAAGACATCCTCGGATATGAGCAGAATTTTGGGCATTCGACTCATTCTTGACTGAATAGAAGTCCCAATGCCTTGTAGTCTAAACAGTCTTCCGTGAACTGTTTAATTTTAGGATCAAGAATCCCTTCTTCCGTAGAAAGTGACAGTCCATAATTATTTCAAATTTGGGGTAGATTACTCCCTCTATAGCCTGATAGAATGGATTAGGGAATTCGTAGCGGGGATAATCCTCTTCTTCCCTTAGAAACCGACCATTCAAAGTGGGTTGATACGGAGGAAAAGGGATATTGTATTTGTCCTCGCCTCCTTGGTATTGCGATACGACATCTGTTGTGCAATACGTTCTCTAATCTCCTTCCATGTGGGCTTGTATCCTAAGCCAAACAAATTTCATACTAATTTAGAATCAGTGACAGGAGGTGCTTTAGACTTCTTACTACCTAGTGACATGCCTGGGAAGTGTCCTTTCCTACGCATGATGTAGTTGATTGCTAGGTTAGAGAAGCAATCAATGTCAAAGGGCGCTAAGTCATCATCAATGAGGGCTACCTCTTCGGGAACAAATCCTCGAAGGTCTTCATCCTCTTCATCATGGTCTATGTGAATGAGAGGTTTGTCGATTACTTGAACCTTCATTGTAGAGGCATCGAGAGTTATGGGAATGTCGTCTACAATCATCTTCGACCTTTTGATGCAAGGAAGATGGGACTGCACCAAGCTCATGAAGCCATGGTCGTCCTAATAGTAGGTTAAATGAGACCTTGATATCAATGACCTGAAAGATTGTGCGCTTTTCTAATTACCCCTGCAGAGATGTTTAGGGTTATTGTTCCTAAGTATTGATGACGGGAATTATCGTATACTCGGATGCCTTGATAAGAAGGACTCGAAATCCTCATCTTTGAAGCCTAGGCGGCGCGCAGCTTCCCAATGGTCACACACATGAATGGCGGATCCATTATCTACTAATTTCATGGGGACATTCATACTCATGTAAGATGCGAGCCTTGTTGTGCTTGTTTCCTTCAAAAGGAAGGTCATCATAAGTAAAGGAAATATTAAGGTAGTGGTAAAGCCTTCATTGTTATCTTGCTTGATATTTCCAATTCCCTTAGTGAGGTTTGGGTTGCAGGTGTTATGTTCATATTGCTTCATGAACTCTCTAGTGATATCACCCTATGTTTCAACATGTTTGGGGTCCAAGGAGTAGAACCAGTTTTGACGGGCAGGGTCCAATGACATCGGAAATACCATTGGATTAAGTTCAGGGACCACAGATTTAATGATCATAGTGGCCTTGAAGTTACTCTAGTGGTACTTGGGATTATCAGTAGGTTTGAACTTAGGAAAGTCATTCGTGGAAAAATTTCCAGGCAGCTTTCCCTTGAATTTGTTGTTCTCATCCAAAATCGAAGTAGGACTCCTTATTGGTGACTTTTTGAACAACGTTTTCCATTTGTTTAGTGAATACAACATTTTCACCACTTTCAACTTGGTGCAAACGGAGGGTGACCTCCTCCAATTCTTAGCCATTCGTTTGATGACATCGGTCGGCTCGGAACCTTCTGTCACCCATGCTTGCTTCAATAATTAATCGTGTCTCACCGCTTGAACAGATCGAAACTTTCGCGCACGTGAACGAGCTATTGGATACGTTTTCTCGACATCGACCCCTGTTTGACAATGACACATTGACTTAGGAGTCGCTCCAAAAATGGATAGGGTAAGAAATGAAAATGAAGAAGAAAAATGTTTTCGAAATAGATTTTTTTTTTCAAAAGATCTTTTTATTTGTTCGAAACTCTTGTCAAAAGGAGAGGATATTTTTGGAAGAAAATCTATTTTGTGGAGGGAAATGGATAATGATATATTGGATTTTATGGGATGTTTATGTAAGGGAATTTATTTTATAGAGGGAAACGGATAATGATATATTGGATTTTATGGGATGTTTACGGAAGGGAATTTATTTTGTGCAGGAAAATGTATGATGTCATATTGGATTTTATGGATTTTAAGGCAAGCGTTATGTGGTGATGTTTGTGTGATAATGATGATTTAGCACGAGCCTTTCACTAATCAAAATGAAGTTTCAAAATGGGAAGGATGAAGTTTTTAAAAAAAAAATTGGGGTAAGTTGTTGGGAGGATAGGAATATCCGACTTTCTTCGAAAAAAAAAAAAAAAACCCGAAACATGATTGTTCACCTAGAGGAGACCTAATGAGAGTGAACTCTAAAAGAAAACAAAGATTCTCTTTTTTTTAGGTGAAGTTAGACGCAAGGCGTTCTGAACAGTCAATGACTCTAATGCATACAATCAAGAATATCACACGGAATTGGTCACCACATTGCCTAAAGTGACGGAAAACGAGAGATGCACAACAACACGCCACGTAGCAAGCCTGTGTGTGGCTGATGTTATGGTTTTATATAGAGTTTTTCCCCCTACTTATAAGCTAAAAAGGATGTCAATGGTGCTCTTATGAGTCATTTTGTGCTAACTTTCTCCATCTAGTTGTGGTTTTTTGTTTTGTGTCAAATTGCAGGTTTTAGGGAGTTATATCTCCCTATTTTCTACTACTATTTGACCACTACGCTGGACTGGAGAGCTTTTATGCGGAGTTTCAAAGTCCCGAGGATACTTTCCGGGACCCTTGAGCAAAGGAAGAATTGAAGACTTGGCGTTCAAAGCCAAGAAGGAAGTAATGGAACTGAGCCCGATCTCATCGGGCTTCACACGCCCGATCGGGCGCTCAAAAGCAAGTTATTCAGTTTTGTTGCGGGCCCGATCGGGCGCTATCGCCCGGTCGTTAGTTCGCTGAGGAGCCCGATCGGGCGGTTCGGCCCGATTTCATCAGGCGTGCTTGGGTGATGGTTTGGACATATGCTGAGAACTGGTGGGCCGCCCGATTTCATCGGGCGTGTCGGGCCGATTACATCGGGCGGGTGCTCGAGTGTTGCTGTGTGCGTCTTCGGAACTCGCGCTGAACATCGACTAGCCCGACTTCATAGGGCGGATGATCTTTTGACTGACCCGACGCAAGTTTTTAATGATTTTCGGGCTATTTTTCTAAGACTTTTCCTAGTTGTTTTAGGGTTAGTATAAATAGCAAAATCAGAATATTACTATTCATCTTGGTTTTTAGCCCTTATTTTCTCATAGTTTCTCTCAAGAACCCTAGTTTTACTACTTTTATTGTGGATTCAAGATCAAACCTTTGGATTATTCGCAAGTTCAATATAGTTCTTCAGTTTGGTAATCTTCTTTATTGCTTTCTCTATTATTGATTAGATAAATTTCTTAGTTATTTGCAATAGTTCAAAGTATGAATTTTTACATGGAATTTGTTATTGTTTTCTCAAGCATGAGTGAGTAGTTTTATTTCTAGGATTGTGGGGATCTATGTATGCAATGAAGGATTGATAGATTAGTATAATTACCCTTTATTTCAATTGTTTCCTGCGATTGAATCGTTCATGCTAGATTTATGAATTAGGCCTGATTTGTATTTCTATTATCGCGATATTGAATCTACTTCGAGAGGAGAGATTTCGTATAGGCTTTCAATCATTAGGCATAGTGATCCTTGACCATGCGAGAGCGGCTAAGTGATCTTTGATGGAGGTAATGTTCGAGAGAAATTACATGTGCCCTATATAAATTGACTTATTGGGTGATTATTATTCGTCTCTGATTTCCCGAATTGTATGCATAGTGATCCATAGTCCTAGTTCTTTATTAATTGATTCTTACCTTCGTATTTAGTTCTGTTATTTGCTTAGTTCAGTAAAACAACCATTTTCATCTGATTTAGTTAGTATAATATTAGAATTCAGATACAATAGTATAACTTTATCCCTGTGGATTCGATCCTGACTTCCCTGACTACTTGTTAGTGGACCTTAGGTTATTTTTGATAAGGTGATACGACTTTAGCCTGTCAATGGCGCAGTGTGGTGCTTCTGATGCAGGACCGACGCGTCAGGCGCATCCTCATGCGTCTAGCGTGTTGATCCTACACACGTTTTCATGACAGTTTAGGCGATGTTTTGACAAAATTGGCATAATTTTAGGACGCGGAGAGTGACGCACTAATTATATCGAACCGAACATACCAAAGAAAAATTGACGCAAAGTGTTGACTCGAACAGAGGTCAAAAGACCAATATGCATAGGACAAATAGAATGTCCGTCATGCAACTGATGTGCGCGACTCGCAGGCTATGCGTCTAGCGCAAGAACGTTGCATCAGGCGCAACTTAATGCGTTTGGCACAATGCTCTGCGGCATGCGTATTGGTAAATTGAAGAATGTTCGGGCGAAAACGACGATGGTTTTTAGATGCAATTTGTATTAGTTTTTTAGGCGCAATACATATAAACATGTTAATAAAATATGAGCATGCAAAAAGTGCAATCACACATAAATGTCATGGACGCAAAAGTGCTCAACCTAAAGTCCAATTCTACATTCAACTATTGGTCAGGTTTAGGTTAAGGCTGAAAGAGTCCATGACTAAGAGATCGATCCTATACTTCGAACCTTTGATTAAATAGGTGGTCACGTGTAAGACACACTCCATTTCTCAAGTCAGGAACAAGAGAACAATGCCATGGTCTTGTAGGTTTGCTTATAACTAAGATCCAACACTATCACTCAGGAAGCTTTTTGGAAGGACAAAACACAAACCCCCCCGAGGGTGGCCTCACACATAGAACATGTGCTAACGAGGCAAGTTAGATTGGCCTTATTGTGGCTGAACAAAAGCCATGCATATGCAAAACTGTATTATTCTAAGGCAAAAAAGAAGAATGAATCGTATTTTTCAAGTTTCACCTATTCATTTAAAAAAATAATTTTTTTAGAATCCTCCCCAGTGAAGTAGCCAAATTGTAATGTGTGGATTTTTATTCCCTTAAGCCTACACGCAGTGTGAGCGCGTTTATTTGACTACCTCATTGTTAAGGTCTTATTTGAAATTTGTTTTAAAGTTGTCAATCATAAACCTACTTGCATATTAAAACGGTAGGGACATCTTAGAGACTTATCTAATGTAGATTTCCCCGTATAGACTCCATAGATGATCAGGAACCAAAAATTGAGTTCGGGGGTGAGGGTACAATACAGTTAGGAACTATATTGCCCATTGCTGGCCTCTACTAAATATCGATTCATTACAGATTTTATGCAAAAGAATAATCATATAACGTTTTAAACACCCTAAAAATATTTAGTCTAGATTGGTTCAGGAAACACATAAAAATACAATATTTTTAGTGACAAGTTATTCAGGAATCAAATTACAAGGTTCCTAACAGGTTGTCCATATTATTTGAATTAATAAAAACAGTTTTTTAGGTCTTGTTTAGAAATAATAACATGTGGGCGATAAATATCATGCATAAAACAAATAAGGCAATCAGGAATATTATATACAAGAATAATACTACCTCCGTCCCAGAATAGTCTGAACACTTTCCTTTTATGTTTGTCCCAAATTAGTTTGAACACTTCCATTCTTGGCATGGTCCCACCATTGATATATTATTTCTTTTACATATCTTTGGCCCACACTCTACCTTTTATCAATAAAAAGTTACCCAACTTTCACTCTCCTCTAATAAAAAATACCCCACCAACTCCTATCACATCTATTTTTTAAATAAAATAACATTTGATAACCACACCACAACTTATCACTTTAAACTACGTGTCCCAACAAGTGTTCAGATCTTTCTGGGACGGAGGGAGTAAAAGGGATAGAATTTACAAAGAATCATGATTATCAATTAAATATCTACATCATGAAAAAAAAAACTGTCAGTAACTTCAATATAATAAAGTGTAATTATTCAAGGATCCTCAGGATAATACCTATGCGGTTTAAATAGAAGAGCGTAACGACTTTCAGCCGAAGCAATCGTGGAACCAGGAACGTAGTATGATTAGTAATTGAAATTGATTTGAAAGGTTTGAAGTATTTTGAGATTCGTAATAGTATTCGGAAGTATTCGTAAGGATTTTGTGTTCGTAAAAAAATAATGAAAAGTCGTCTTTGATTCAGGAAATCAACCCGTATTTATAGGCAAAAGAAAATTGCGTTGCACGCGCGTCCTGTGCCAGGCGCAGTCCTATGTGGCAGGTGTAATGACACGCGTTAGGCGCAGATTGGCGCGCTTGACGTGGTCTGTCCAATTAAATGTAAACATGTGTAAGCGCATTTTGGAAAAGATAAAAAAAAGTTTGTGTCTCACACATGACTTGCGTTAGACGCGATCTGTGTGAATCACAAGTCTACATGTCAAGTCTACATGTCAAACCCGACGTGGCGCACGAGGGCAGCCCGCCGCTCTAGCGCATATTCCAAAGATATCAGTTTTTTATTCTTCGCGTGCTTTGAAGATGCTATTTTTATCCCTAAAAATCCGGATATTGAATTTTACGGGATGAAAAGTCTGATTTATGCTCAAAGTGTTTACTAAAGATAATAAAAGCATTTATGAAAATATTTATCAAAATAACAAATATTCAATTGGGCTCTTAAAATGGATTTAAAACATTTTACGAGTTTAATTTACAATTAATCATCATGGATAATTAATTGGGCTTTTAGAATATTATTTCAAAACACACAAGGCCTGGTTATTCGGTTTGTTTTTCCATTAGGCGTGCCAACTAATATCGCGGTATACTTCATCATTGGACCCTTAAATGGGGAGACACGATTATGTGTCTACACTAACCCCAAAAAAGGATAACTATATAAACCCTAAACCCCCAATTTTTTCCGATTTTTATTTTCTCTCTCTTCCTTCTCCTCTATTTTCGACCCCCTCTCTTCTTTTTCTCTCTTTTTTTTCCTTCTCTCTCTCCCAGTTTCTCCCTCCTCCTTCGGTGACCTCCATCGACGGCAACTCGTCGGCCACTGTAGACCATCGTTGCGCCAGCGCGCCTTTCCCCCTTCCGCCTGTTTTCTCCCTCCTCTTCTTGTGTTTATTTCTTCCTCATCTATTTTTATTTCATGTTAATGTTTATATTTTTAAGGATTGATTTATTGTTTTCATGATTAAAGTTTATAGTTTGATGATTTAAATATAAATTTCAGAATATGTAATTTTTATATGAAGTAATTAAATTTCAAATTTATTTATTATGTTTAAACTAAGGTATTAAGTATCAAAGCATGGGTTTTTAGGGTATTGTGAGTTGGAAAATCATAGCAGTATATTATAGTTTGTGAAATTGAGTACTCTTATGATTTTGCTTATGTTTAAGTATGTTTTAAAGGGTTTAAAATACATTATAAGTTGCTGAAAGTTTTATTAGTATGCTTATGATGGAGTTTTAATTATCAAAGTATGAGTTTTTGAATGTTTTAATAACTAGTATAGTAGAACTATACTAGGAAGTATTAATAATCGAAGTTTTAATGATGGAAAAGGTTTTTAAACTCTTTTAAAGAGGGTTTAAAGTATTTTAATATTGCTGGAAATTTATAGAATATTGATTTGTGGTTATGTTGATTATTGGTGGGCGGAGAATTCTCTTTAGGCGACTTTTAAGCTTTTTAAGGTGGCCTCGAATTTTGTCCACACATTAGGCGACTTTTAAGCTTGTTAAGGTGGCCTCGAATTTTGTCCACACAAGGTACGTACATACCTATGTGTGGGATGGATTAGTATCATGTCCTAAGGATGAGATTTATGTAGTATCATGTATAGGGAACTATTTATAGTTCATATGTGATTTATATTCAATCAAATTTGCATGTTTTATGTCGTTCTGTAAAGCATATTGAGTATGATGATTATATTATGTTTGTATGGATGATTGATGCAAGCATGTGGGATTGGGAACTTTGTTTTATTAATTCACATGAGGGATAAATAATTATGTTGGTATTGGATCATGAATTGGATCATGTTGTTCCCTTTGAATTATTTTAATTACTTTATGAGGATCGAATGCCTTAATTGGTAAGTTGGTTATGCACCTATGAAAGGTTGTTTGCTTGTTGACTTGGATCAACAAATAAATAATGGTATTGAAATTTAATATTGGAATCATTCTTGGGTTGTTAAGTTGGTGATCACCTTATTATCTAATCCTAAGATAAAAATGGAAGTTTATGTATCTTTGATGATTATATTGTTTGTCTTACTGTGTGAGTCATAACAAGTAAATAATTTATTAATGGAAAAATTGACAGAATTAATCCCAACTATGACCGGTCCGCTCAAAATAATCCCAACTTTGGGTTATTCTAGAATAATCCAAACTATTTGGGGTACCTTCCCAAAATAATCCAAACTTTTATTTTTCTTACCTTCAATGATCCCTTTTAGGTCTATTATATATAGGATAATTAAAAGTTTGGATTATTTTGAGAAAGTACTCCCAATAGTTTGGATTATTCTAGAATAATCCATAGTTGGGATTATTTTGAGCGGAACGGTGATAGTTTGGATTATTCTTGTCAATTTTTATTAATCACTTATAGTGGAAAGTGAATAGCAATAGCTTTAGACTTGTGCACTTCTGAAGTGTTGGACTAGTATGAGTTGGAGTACATGGTGGTAGCCCATGGCTTTTCTAGGGACCAGATTGATCACTGTGTCCTATTTTTTATTTAAAAGGTTTCTCGATATCGTAGGTCAAGGGAGTAAGGAGTCGCGCCCGTACTTTGTCTTCTAAATTGAAGATTGGTTCGGTTTGGACAACTCTTTCCATTGCCTATTCCATCTAATTTAATTAACTTATTGGTTGTCGAGTCAAGTTCTGTAAAAATAGTCTGCTATATTATTATTATATTATTTATCCCTACTTAATGTTATTAGTATCATGTTAGGTTTTATATTGATTTATTATGTAGTACTCAGTTTTGCTGATTACGTGGTTTGTGTGTATGTGATGATCATGGCTATGCCTTATTGATCTTGTGATGACCCATTTGGTGAGCAGTCTCTCGGGATCAATAGAGCATCGTCTGTTACAGGTTTGAAGATGATGCATCATGGGTTCGGGAAGTTGGAGAGCTTGTGTGACTTTATTATTTTATAGTTGACTTTTACTTTTGTGGTTGACAATTGACTTTATGTTGGTTTGACTTGGAGTTGACTTTTGGAGTTGACTTTTGGTTGACTAAGTTTTATTTTCAAGGTTATTTATTATTATTATTTCTGCTCCAAAATTCTAAATAAGTCGATACGTTATTACACGGGCGATAATGCTTTGATGATTCTCTAAATTCTATATTAAAAAGTTATTTTGGAAAATATAGAATTGTCAGGATGTTACAATTGTATTACATAAACTTATCGAGCGAAACTGAGTTACCTGGTGGGCTTGTGCAACTTTCGGTATGAGAATTGTTATTGCTGATTTTTACAGGGTGACGTTGACACAATGACTTGATGACCTTGACATTATGACGTGAGGTTAGCCGCAGTATTGTGACATAGAGACTGAGTCAATGGAACCAAGAACCAACATTCCGATAAAGGAGGAATCAAGTTAGATTATGCTAAGCTAACGGAAATAAGTACAAGCAGCAAGTGCACAAAACAAGGAAGTAGTTACAACAGCTTGTGCATAGCGTGGAGAATCTCCTATATTCCGGCGAGACAACCCTTGTAAAATGTTAGCATAGAATTAGAGTATTTAAGCACAGAAAAAGCCATAAAGAAGATCACTTGAATGATCAGAGAAAAATATACAAGAAAAAGGCAATAATTATCTTCATTCAATCATACAACTCGTGTACTTATATCTCAAAGATAGCTTGTAACGATTGTTGTTCATCTGGAACGACGGTCACTGATAGTAGATTGGTGGAATCATCTCCACCTGCGGTTTTTACCCACCTTCAGTGGGGTTTTCCTCGTCACCATTTCCTTGTGTCATTCCCCTGAATTTTCCCCCTTGCATCAATTTCTTACTTTGCTCATATAAACATCTGGTTGTTGTGTCCCTAACTTTAATTCTATCGTAAGGCAAATTTTAGCATAAACAATTTGGCCCTCACCGTGGGGCCACAGCCAGATCAATCACTCTCTCTCAAATCCCATCAAATGGCTGAAGCAACGAATCTCAACGAGATGCAAAGGCTCTACGATCAAATGAAAATAGAGACTTACTAACGTGAAAAAAGCTAATGAACGTCTATCCTCTGACTTCTCCTCGTCCCAAGAGAAAATCCAGAAGTTGCAAGAAGAGCTGGCCTCGTCGAAGGCATCCAAGGAAAAGCGTCGTGCCAACATGGAAGAAATCCCTTTCATGCAAAACTTCACCGATTCAGACAACGTTGATTCCGAAGGCGACGAAGAGTTAGAAGAGGAGGATCCCCTGAACGACTCCGAGAAAACCCCCGAAGCAGGAGATGCAGATCCTATGGCAAAGCGAATGATCCTGATCGAGAAGCAAAATCGGCGCCTGATGAAGCTTATGTCCCAGCTCCCAGGGGCACCAACACCAAGCATCGTCGAGCATCCTGATGGCTATGCAGAGTCGTCGTTCGTGGAAAGGATTTCAAAGGCTGCATTCCCCAAAAAGCTCAACCTGTCCGTCCTCTTCGCCACGTATGATGGTTCAACCAATCCAGTCGAGCATGTCGCCCAATATAGCAGCGAATGTGGCAAGCGTCAATCCCCTAGTATCTCGTGGAAGCCTGCATGTGGAAATCTTTCGGAGCCACGCTGACTGGTCCCGCTCTCAAATGGCTCGAGTCCCTCAAGCCGGGAAGCATCGGCAACTTCTCCACCTTGGTCAACAAATTCTACGATAAGTTCGAAGGCAGCCGCAGCTTGGAGAAGCAGAACAGTGATCTATATGGCGTCGTACAGGGACCAAGAGAATCCGTCCGCGATTATTATAATCGCTTTAACAAAGAAATGACTAGTATTAAAGACCTTGACACTAAAACTGCCATTGAATGTTTCAGGAAAGGATTGATTCTCCGATCGAAACTCTATAATCGCCTGACGAAGTATCCATGTCAGACGTTCGATGAAGTCAAAGCCCGAGCGTTGGCACAGATGCGATTGGAAGAAGATGACGCTATCCTCAACACTATCTCCACACGTCACACACCTGAAAGTTCTCGCGATCGCAAATCTTATGCCTCAAAGAAGAACAACTGGCGAAGCCATTCTTACAACCGTCCAGGTCTGGTACATAACGTTACTGATGTTGTTGACAATGCAGGAACTGACGTAAAGACGGAATAAGCGACCTATCCCGACCTCGAGTCTTATGGATTCTCTGTTGATGTCAGAGGCGTTGTAAATGCGTTGACCAAGATAGGAGCACCCATTCGTTGGCCGCGAAAGAGCGATCGCCCAGACGCACAGAAGGACCAATCAAAATGGTGCCAATTCCACCACGACCATGGCTATAAGACGAGAGAGTGCATTGCACTGCGTCGTGAAGTCGCATTTATGCTCAACAAAGGCCATTTGCATGATCTGCTGAGCGACAAAGGGAAAGCATCCTTCGAAAGGAAACCTGCCAAACCTATTCCACCTGCGTCCCCGACGCATGTAAAGGTAATCAATGTGATTTCAAGTGGATCTGATGTATGTGGACTAACATATTCTGCAGCCAAAAGGCTAGCAAGAGAGGGACCCCCCTCGTCCGCCGTTCATAAATCTTGCAGGTTTGAGGAAGAACGCAGGCTAGAGGCAATGGCGATCACCTTTGACGACGACGACATATGTGAAGCGGAACATCACGACGGCCTAGTTATCTCTTTAACCATCAGCAATTGCCTACTACGACGAGTGCTGGTCGATGGAGGCAGCTCAGCCAATATTATCGTTAAGAATGCCCTCGAAGGTATGGGGTTATGTGAGATAGATATTACTAAAAAGTCTACTGTCTTAGTTGGTTTCAGCGAAGAAGCCCAACGTACTGTCGGAGAAATCACGCTGCTAGCGCTGGCCAAAGGCGTCAACTTGCCTACCAGGTTCAATGTCGTAGACTGCCCGTCCGCCTACAACATCATCCTTGGGACCTTGGATTCATAAGATGAAAGCAGTTCCATCTACCTATCAACAGACGTTAAAGTTCCCCACCAAATGGGGCGTCCAAGAGTTAAAGGGCGAGCAGAAAACCGCACGAGAATGCTACAGCTCATCACTCAAGCCGCCAAAAGCGTCAATCTAGCAATTAACGGACGGATCAGCGCCCGACGCGCCCGATGAGCAAGACGTAGACGAAGTGGTGCTCGATCCAACCGTTCAAGACCATGTCGTCCGAGTTGGAGCAACGCTGTCACAAGAAATGCGCGACCAGGTAATAGATTTTTTGAAAGTTAACAAAGACTACTTTGCTTGGTCCCACGAGGACATGACAGGTATCAGTCCCGACATCATCACGCACAAACTCAACGTCGACCGGAGCATAAACAGATTAAGCAGAAGCGACGAAAGTTTGCACCAGAACGCAATTATATCATTAATGACGAGGTGCAGAAATTGATCGACACAGGTAAGGTGCGTGAGGTAAAGTATCAAGAATGGCTAGCTAACGTCGTGGTCGTGAGCAAAAAGAATGGCAAATGGAGGGTTTGTATCGATTTCACGGACCTCAACAAGGCTTGTCCCAAGGATCCATTTCCCCTCCCGCATACAGACGCAATGGTCGATGCCACGGCAGGGCACGAGCTCCTAACGTTCATGGATGCGTACTTTGGCTACAACCAGATTCTGATGCACCCCGACGATCAAAAAAAAACGGCGTTCGTCACGGTTAAAGGTATCTATTGCTATAAAGTTATGCCGTTTGGACTGAAAAATGCAGGTGCAACATACCAGCGTTTGGTCAATCAAATGTTCAAGGACCAGTTAGGCGACACGATGGAAGTATACATTGACGACATGCTGGTGAAGTTAAAGCAAGCGAAGCATCACATCCAACACCTTTTAGAAGCCTTCGACGTCCTTCGCAAATATGGTATGAAGCTATCCTACTAAATGCACGTTTGGAGTTGCTACAGGGAAATTCCTAGGATACGTCGTGACGCAACGAGGAATCGAAGCCAGTCCATATCAAATTAGTGCGCTAGTCAATATCCAGTCTCCAAGAAATGTTAAGGAAGTGCAGAAGTTGACTGGGCACGTCGCTGCTCTAAATCGCTTCATATCCAGGTCATCAGAGAAGTGTCGCTTGTTCTATGATGTATTGCGAAAAAATAAAGGCTTCGATTGGACCCAGAAACATGAAGATGCATTGCAAGCGCTCAAGCAATATCTCGCATCCCCTCCGCTGTTGTCAAAGCCGTGTGACGGAGAGACGTTGCAACTCTACTTGGCTGTGAGTAATGTATCTGTCAGTGCCGTTTTGACGCGAGAGGCAGAGAAACAGCAGCTTCCGATTTATTACGTCAGTAAGTCTCTGCTAGACGCAGAGACCAGGTATTCCTCTTTGGAAAAACTTATTTTAGCTATAGTCGTCGTTGTCATTATTTTGAAACTCACACTGTCATCGTAATGATTAATTATCCATTAAAGTCTGTTTTGCGACGACCAGAATTAACAGGACGCATGAGCAAGTGGGCGATAGCAATCAGTGGTTACGACATCTAGTACTGTCCTAGGACAGCTATCAAGTCGCAAGCGTTAGCCGATTTTGTGGCAGACTTTAGCCCAGAGCTAGAGAAACTTGCAGAGGATGAAGTCGCCGAGATTAACCATATTAACCAAGACGCTTGGATTTTATTTGTTGATGGATCGTCTAACTTTCGTGGTGCAGGTCTAGGTGTTGTGCTAAAGTCGCCACAAGGGGACAAGGTAGTACGAGCCATCTGTTGTGAATTCAAAGCGGCAAATAATGAAGCCGAATACGAAGCATTAATAGCAGGGATGACCCTGGCAAGCGATTTGGGGGCAAAAGCGTTGAAAGTTTACAGCGATTCATTATTGATAGTCAGCCAAATCAAGGGCAAATTCGCAGCAAAGGACTCCAAGATGACGCTGTACCTGGAAATAGCCCAAGAAAAAAGTAAGATGTTTAACCCATTTGATATTTTGCAGATCCCGAGGGACGAGAATACTCAGGCAGACGCGCTAGCCAATCTCGGATCTTCTTTAAGAGATATATCCTTCACTTCTGTCCCCATAGTCCGTTTGGCAAACCCAGCAATCACCAAAGACGCTAATAAAATCGTCGCGACAGCAGAAGAGCTCGTCATTAGTGATGATGGAGATGACCTTGTTGCTTGCGACAACGACCCTGCTGATGATGTCGCAGTGACGGAGAACCCTATCAATGAGGAGGTAAGTGTTAGTTGGACAACACCATTTTACGATTTCCTTACTAACGACATACTCCCAGCATATAAAGCAGAAGCGCACAAAATTCGCTTTAAGGCATCAAGATACGTCATCATCCAAGGGGTGTTGTTTAAAAAGTCAGTCTCAGGCCCTTAATTACGTTGCCTATAAAAGAATCAGTGGGGCAAAGTCCTGGAGGACCTGCACGAAGGAACATGCGGAAATCATTTGGGACGCAGTCTGTCCAACAGAGCGTTGCGTACGGGTTACTATTGGCCAACAATGAAGAAAGACGATATCAGGTATGTCACCAAATGCGACAGCTGTCAACGACACGCAGGTATGATGCATAGACCTTGTGAAGTTTAACATCCTTCTTTAACTCCATGGCCTTTCATGAAATGGGGAATGGATATAGTTGGTAAACTACCTCCAACCCCAGGACAGAAGGTCTTTATGTTGGCACTAACCGATTACTTTTCTAAGTGGATAGAAGTAGACTCTTTTCAGCAAGTACGCGACAAGGAAGTTATTTCTTTTATATATACTAACATAATTTGCATGTTTGGTGCCACGTCTAAAATAATATGCGACAATGGGTCTCAATTTATTAGCGACAAGACGAAACACTTCTGTGACGAATGGAACATCACATTGCTAACGTCAACACCTAGATTCACAGGCTAATGGAGAGGCTGAATCTAGCAACAAAACAGTCATTGACACATTAAAGAAACAACTCACTACGAAGAAAGGAAAATGGGGAGAAGCGTTACCATCTATCCTATGGGCAAATCGCACAACTCCCCGCACTACGACAGGACAAACGTCATTCTCTTTGGTCTATGGATGTGAAGCTGTCTTAACATCTGAGGTAAGCGTCCCAACTGCTAGGTATGGTTTAATGATAGAACAGCAGAATCGCGACGAGCTCTTCAACGACTTGGATACCATAGAAGAATTGCGGGACGCAGTGTTGGTACGCATGGCAGCCCAACAACAAATCGTCGCAAGGAGTTTCAATAAGAACGTCCAAGCTAAATCGTTTGTCGAAGGCGACTGGGTCCTAAGAAAAGTATTTCAGAACATGCAAGAGCTTAATGCTGGTATGTTAGGACCTAAATGGGAAGGACCCTATCAGATTAGCAAAGTAGTGGGCAACGGTGCCTACCAACTGATCTGACGCAACGGGAGCCCAGTACCACGTAGCTGGAATGCCACTCATCTTAAGAGATACTTGTTCTAGCTAAGTAACATGCATTTTTTTATTTTATTCATAGCAAAGAAACGACAGGCGTTGTCATGTCGATGTTGCTAACTTTCAACGACCTTAGTTTTTATTTCACCGTGCGTTATTTTTTCAGGACGCTTCATTTATCATTGTTCCAATAACGTCATAACGTTATGATGACGCGACGCATAAGTATTTACTCTTTCAAGTACAATAAACGTGGATCATGGGTGACATCATAAACGATCTCCTGTCTTTTCTCTTCAATAAATGCATTACGATGACTCTTCCACAAACGACTTGCGCTGGTTATTCATAGTTTTACAAGCTTGCCTTGCCCATTACATGTAAGTGCTTGTGTATTCCTTTCGAATGTTTTAAATCATCATCCTGATGAGACAAAAAGTCTACATCTGAATGACTAAGATAGGCTTACTAAGCGCCTGATTATGCCCTAAGAACGTCAGAATAACGACAGACAAAGAAATGCATGAAAGATTTAAAATATCAAAGTAAATTGTCGTCTGAACGACCAAAACACATAAGTATCAAAGTTATGGTTACTCCCATGAGTGACCCAAAAGTACAAAGATAAAAGTCACTCCCATGAGTGACCTAAAACATAGTTTGTTAAATTATTCTAAAGTTCAAAGGATAAACAGATGGAATAAAAAGACGAAGAACTACGCGTCGGGAGTTTCATCGATTCCTTCTCCACCGGTACAGCAGACGACGGAACGACAGCCGGCAGCTCCTTCTCTGTGTTCGGATCAGGAGGAACATCTGACGCATCAAAAGCGGCGCAAGACGCAACCTTTTCATCGACGCTTGGAGGAGAATCTGCCGTGGCCACCAACTCATCCGGTTCCATCAAGTCTCGGATGCCCCCAAAGCATTCAAGAAAAAGGTATATGTCTTTCTCTGCGGTGTCCATGACGCGATCCTTATTCATTAAGAATCGGTGCATCAGCTTCGCCCTCACCCTTGTGGTCACCTCAGCTTCAAGCAGATCTAGCTCATTTTTCTGAGCGTCAACTCGAGCCTAAAGTGCCTCGATCTCCCTACGTGACGCTTTCTCCAGGTCATTAGCTTTCTTTCTTATCTCCTCCAGTTCTTCGTTATTCTTCTTCAGCGTTTCCTCCATCTTAACCAACTCCGCTTGGTGTTTCTTCAATTCTGCATCCTTGTTCTTTACTTCGAGCTCACATTTGTCAGCCTTCAGCTTCATTGTCCGATGACCCTTCAGCATTGTTGACATTTCCTTCTTTGCCATGAGGAAATTTTGTGACGCCTGCATAACGACGATATTTATATGAGTAAGCGACTGTGATTTATTCTTTACGATAGTATGATGAAGATAAAAGTAAAGAAAACAAGCCTGGAAGATGAGCTCTAAGCCATCTAACATCATGCGTGGGAGAGTATGTTCTTTTATCCTCTACTTAGCGCAAGGAAAGAGAAATCTTTCCGCCTCGGGCCAAGTAGACCTTTCTAACGACATGAAGTCGTTAGGCACCGTCACGGTGTATGATGGCCCTTCCTTATCAGGGGGAGCCATAAACTCAGTCCTGCGCGTCTAAGGCGCAGTCTCGTGCTCATCATCCTCCAGTTGGACGATGATAGTGGTGTCATTTTTGCTTGACGTCGTCGCAGACATCGTCACAGCTGATGCTTCTCTCTCTCTTTTCCTTCTGCGTAGCGTCTCCGCTAGTTCTTGGCTGTCCATAGAACCTCTGGGGCGCGATTGGGAAGAACCTGCCAAGGACGTGAAGTCGTTACGACCGCGAAAACTATGGCAACAAAAAAATACTAGATGACGCAAGATGAACTTACCAGAGGCCATCGATGAGCAGCTTTCTTGGTTGGCGAACAAGATTCTTCTGAACTGTCTTTCTTCTTCTGATGCCTCTAAGAACTTCTCACACAGCCGCGTAGATTCTTCGCGATGCGTCAGTAACTTTGGGTTTAAACCTGCAGAAAGAACGATGTTAACGACGCGACGTGCTAAGAATATATGTTTAAAACAATACGAACCTTCTGTGCTCCAGCCACCAATTAATGTTTTTCCGACTTCTCCCAGAGACGATTTTTTCACAAAGACATATCTATTTTTCCAGCCCCTGTCGTTTGACTGGACTCCACCAACCAACGGTTCTAATCTTGCCTTGGCGTGAAGCGCTACCCTATTCTTCGCTTTAACCCTAATTTCGTAACAGAGTAAGAGATCGTGGAGGGTAAAAGCTTCCTCCCATGACGCCGTCACCCTGTCAATGACGCTCAAGATTCTCCAGACCTGGGGCATTATCTGTCCTGGGCTGATTTGGTAGATTTGCATGAGGTGCCTAGCTATGGGAGAGAAGGGCAATCTAAGGCCTATTTTGAAAGGGTACTCATAAAGGACTACCCAAATGCTTGGGCACCTCTCGGGCTGTTCTTGAGGTTCAGCGTTCCTAATGACAGTGTCAGTGGGGAGATTTCCTAATTCTAGAAACTTCATCATTCTTCAGACATTGTGGACTGTTCGTCCTCGTTTTCTCCTCTCTTCCGAGCTTGTGTTGCTAAGAAACAAATATAAACCGGATATCATGTTCATTATTGAAACAATGACTTTGCGCCAAAATAGTCAAATATTCTAAAAGCTTTACATTTTGATAATAAATTAATTATTGACCCCATTAATCATTGTGGTGGTCTTTGGATCGTTTGGAATAATAATAATATTGATGTTACTTGCCATAACACCACGAATAGGTGTGCGCATTTAAATATTACTTTCAAGCCATTGAATCAAGTGTTTATAATTACTGGTCTCCATGGACCACCTCAAGAACAAAATAAACCTGAGTTTTGGCAATATTTAGCAACTTTTATTCAATCTTGTACTTTGCCTTGGCTTGCTCCGGGCGACATTAATGAAATGCTATCTTTTGATGACAAGTTGGGTGGTCGTCCGCTATCTCCCAACCAATTAACAAGACTACCAAATCTACTCTCTAACTCCAATGCTCAAGACATCCCCGTTGCAAAGTTCGTTTTCTTGGAAAAAAAGTGCTTTACAATTAGTGCATTTATGAAAGGTTGGACCGTGCAATAGCCAGCCTATCTTTTTTAGACGCCTTCCCGCACTGTCAAACATCTTATAGTGCCTTCACTAGTTCAGACCATGCTCCTCTTATCTTTGATTCCAAATTCAATGTTGTTTCCAAAGCCCCCAATTTTCGGTTTCAAAATGCTTGGGCAATTGATCATCAATCGCATGAAATTGTCAAAAAAGTGTGGGCTCACTCCGTCCGAGGCTCACGATTTTTTAGAATACAGCACAAACTTTCGCAAATCAAGGTCCATCTTAAGAATTGGTCAAAGCATCGGTATGGTCACACGAACATCAGATTAACTGAAAATAATGAGAAAATTGTTGCTTTAGAACAAAGATTATGGGTTCAACCATCGAACCCTTTCCAGGTTCAATGAATTAATCGTCTCATTAGGCAAAGAGAACAATTGCTTCTGTTTGGCCAGTCTAATTGGGGCAAGTTTAGCCGCAAACAGTAGTTTACTCAAGGAAATCGTAATTCACGATTTTTTCACAACATAATGAGAAAAATACCTGTCAACACTATTATCTTCCGTCTAAAGAACGATCTTAATCAATGGGTTGATTCGTCATCTTGCATTAATTCTCTTCTCACTTATTCTTTCAAAGAACGATTTACTTCTTCTTCCAACTCTGACCGGGAGTTTGATCTCTCATTTATCAATCCTTTTGTCACCGATCAAGATGCAGCTAACCTCATAGCTCCATTTACGGATGACGACATTAAATCATTCTTATTTGAGATGAATCCTCATAATGCACCAGGATCTGATGGATTTGGAGTAAAAAAATTTCAAGCTTATTGGCCAATTGTGGGCCCTCAAATTTGTCTTGCTATTCATGGTTTCTTTTACCATGGTTGTTTACCTCCGTCTTTAAATCATACGATCATTACACTTATCCCGAAAATTACCACTCCGGAAACGCCTAACCATTTTCGGCCAATAAGCTTAATTAATACAATTCATAAAGCCATTTCTAAACTACTTGTTCAAAGATTATGTCCCATTCTCAAAACAAATTAGCCCGCTGTAAAACGCATTCACCCCTGACAGATCAATCCATGATAATATCCTTATTGTTCAGGAGATTCTCAACTCCTTCCAAAAGTCCACTAGTAAAATAGATAGGTGTGCGCTTAAACTCGATATGAAAAAAGCTTATGATCGCATTGAATGGGATTTTTTATGGAAAACTTTAATCAAATTGGGCTTTACGTGCAAATGGATTCAATGTGTAAAACAGTGGTACTACAATCTCTTACTCCCTTAAAGTTAATGGTTGCACCACGGAATGGTTCAAGCCTTCAAGAGGTCTCCATCAAGGAGATCCTCTTTCTCCTTATCTATTTATTATTTGTATGGATGTTCTCATACAAAAGTTAGTTAGTGAGAGTGCCCAACCCTAAATCGGGGTTGGGGTAAGATTTGTCCGAGGGGTTCCCAAATCCCTTGTTTAATGTTTGCCTATGATAGTCTTGTGTTCTGCAAAGCTACATCTACAGCTTGTAACAATCTCAAAAGATCCTTGATGATTTCTGTCTCATGTATGGTCAATTGGTGAACTTTCATAAATCAGCTTTGGTCCTTTCAAAGAACATCCCAAATGCTCGAAAAGCGTCTCTTGCTGGCGATTTTAATATGACCCCCAAGGCTTGTCTTGGTAGGTATCTAGGACTCTTTTTCAGTTCCTATTATCCAACAGAAAGTGACTATAGTCACATACTGGCTAATTCTCTCCACAGAATTCAGCATTGGAAATCTGGCTTTCTCTCAAAAGCTGGTCGTCATACCCTTATTCAGTCTAATCTAGAAGCTCTTCCAGCTTATACTTGCTCCTCAACTCTCATCCCCTCTAATATCAACAAAACGATCGACTCAATGCATCTTCAGTTTTACTGGCGTCAAAACAAAGATAAAAATAGCACCCCGCTTATAGCATGGAATGCCATCTGTTCTCCTAAGTCTCGAGGTGGACTGGGACTAAGACGAACTTTACAGCTCAATAAAGCTTTCTTAGCTAAGTTGGGTTGGAATTTGCTCTTTCAAAAATAAACCTTTTGGGCAACACTTATCAAGGAAAAATATCTATCAAATAAGTCCTTTGAGTATTCACCTAAAACCAATTATTCTCATATCCGGGAAAAAGTTCCTAGCACCACGTTACCTTCTTAGAAAAGGCATTAGATGAAAAGTCGGAAAGAGTCATTGAATTCTTTGGCTAGACAACTGGTTATGCCATGATAATCTATGTGATATACTCAATATAGATCGGAGTAATATCGATCTAGAACTGAAGGTAGCCCATTTCATCACAACAGACCATACTTGGGATATCAACAAATTAGCTCTCATTCTGCCTCATCACCTCCTTGTCAAAATCAAGGGCATTCCCTTCCAATCAATGACATCCCCGATGTTCCAATCTAGGGACCTACTTCAAGTGGTGAATTTTCGGAAAATATGCCACTTAGTTAGCTCACGATCTGCCTAAAAGATCTCTGTGGCCTTTCAAATGGATTTGGAAGCTGGATATTCCTCCCAAATTACAACTTTTTGTTTGGCAAATTTGCCACAATGCCTTGCTGTTAGAGCTATGGCGTTTAGTAGGAAAATCTTGCCGACGAATCTTTGTCCTCGATGTAATTCGCAACCTAAAATATTGACCATCTGCTTTTCAATTGCCCAAACTCCCAAATATTTGGCAATTTGTGGAGGTTACTTCTTGGTGTGCCCCTGCCAATGTCCTTCCCCTCCACTTTAGACTTCTTACAAGATTTCAAAGATAATCATACCTTGCCGAAATGCATCTTTCTTTTCTGGAGCATATGGAAAGAGAGAAATTCTATTATTTTCAACAATGAAAGGTGGTGCCCCCAACGTGTCGTTCACCGAGCTAAATTTTCTCATGAGGAATGGCAGTGCCCATTGCAAGTGGATACTTGTCAGGCTATTGATTTTCCTCTTAGGGGAGCACCACCCCCTTCCCCTACCCCCCTTCCCTCGACTACTCTTGTAGCCTAGGATCCTCCACCTCACTCATTCTTCAAGCTAAACTTCAATGGTTCAGTTCGTGGTTTGAATGCAGCTGCTGGTTTCATCATACGTAATCATGAAGGCCAACTCCTTCACGCCAAAGCCTTCAATCTTGGCCACACTTCTGTTCTCATTGCCGAAGCCACTGTACTAACAAGGTATCAAGATCGCTTTGCATTCGAATATTCACAACATCATCATTGAAGGGGATAACATCTTGGTCATCAACGCCATTAATGATCTTTGCTCTACTCCATGGAAGATTGCTTATATTCTTGCTGATTGTAAGCACATGCTCACTCAATTTGCCTCTTGCCAAGTCGAGACATGTGTTTCAGGAAAGTAAATTGTGTTGTTGATTGGATAGCCAATGTAGGACATTTAGTAATGTCCAGTTTCGATATTTCTCCTTGTAATAACTCTTCTCTTGCTTCCATTCTTGTATCCGACACATTAGGTATTCCCCTCAAGAGAAGGGTAGCCTAATGTTCTTTTCTTAGCTTTCAAAAAAAAAAAAAAAAGAAGACTACATAATAATTAAACATTATCGACTTGATCTTACAAAATATATAATTAGTACAAACTTTAAACGGGGTTCTTTGAAACATTATCAGTCCAAGACAAAATCAAACTCCCTTTTTGAGCTTCCCCGTTCACTCCACAAAAGTTTGTAAGACCTAGTAGTATTTTACAAAACATTGGACCTAGATCATCGAGATTTACACATAATTTCACTTAAAAAACTATATCCAAGTTGTTATGAGATAACAAAAAAGTAATTTATGAAAATTAGGATGCCTCGGACAAAACACCCTACGGTTCCAACTTAGAAGCTTCATCGACCCTCCGAACGTTGTTGAGGGCCGGTCGTGCCACTATCTACGTGAGCAAAAAGAGGTAGGACCAAAAGCATATCACTAACCTTTAAATCACTTCACGACCATTTTAAGCCGAACTCTCGTGTTGTGCAATCTCCTTCCCTTTGTATATATTTATCTTTTAGAGGAGTTTCCGCTAAACAAAAAATGCGTAGTATCGTGCACAATACAATCAAAAGATGTTTGCCTTTTTTCACCTACATTTATTAGTATTCGAGTTTAAAAAAATTCTAAAACGCCATTATTCTTTTTCCAAAGTCCATACTTAGTCAAATCGAAGAAAACATATACCTTCCTTCCTTTCAATTGTAAAAGCTTTCTTTAGTAAAATTAAGAAGGGTTAATGCATCATCAAAACTCACCTACTACGCATACATATTCTCATTCGCATTCAAATTACTCATCTTATTAGTGGTGGGGATAGGAGAATGTGTCGGTGGGTGAATGTGAGTTGAGTGTATAGCCAACTCACTTAGATCTCCGTTCAAGCCATCGGAGCTAGGCGAGTCGAAAGAGAAGTAGGTGTTGTCGCTTTCATTCCAATCTCCAAAAGACATGGATTGTGGGTTGGCCTAATGTATTAGTTGGTGGACTGAGCTTCATTCTTTCAGAAATGGTAGTAATTAGTAAATATAGGCAATGATGTTAGGTCCACATCAACTAGGTCAATTTTTGAAAAGTGAAGGTTTGTGGAGCAAGCTTTCTGCTTTTTATGTGCAACTTGGATAGATCTTACTAAGACAAGTTTGGGCCTCGAACAGGTCCAAAGCATCAACAATTACGATTCTCCATGTTTTTTCTCTCCTCCGTCTCATCTTCCACGTCACTTTTTAGTAACTTTTTCATTTTACAATTCCATACTTATAGTTCCCTATTTACCTTCTCTCTCCTACCTTCCCATACCACACCACTTTTTTTTTCTTACTTTCCCATATCCCGCCAATATTGGCATGCCACATGTTGGCATTCAACTAGAAACCTGAAATGGGAACCATATTTTTTGCTGAAGGTGTCACATTATATGGGAAGAGTCCAATAATCATAGATTCTCCATTTTAGAAGAAAGAGAGTTAACTAAAAATAAAAATATTAAATGAATCTAAACATTAATTATATCAATTAACGAGTGATTACGGAATGCATTCTAAGATTTTTAATCTAAGGCGTATCCAACACCCTTAGACATCCGTTAGCAAGATCCAAAAATATAAGAAAAGAGATAAAATGAGGAATTTCGAGAAACATATCATATTAACTTGCTATAAAGATAATAAAGATCATGCAGAAATTCTTTACACGGTGTTGAAAGTAGATGGATACTTTTGAATGAACAGTTAAATTAGGCAACAAATTTTAAATGACAAATAGAATTCGGAAAATTGGTTGAGCAGTTATTTGTAATATGAAACAAAAAATATTTCCAACTATTGTCACCACACGCCACTGTCGAACCATTTCTCCTAGATCAATGTATTTATGCTGTCATGTCATGGTGAGACCTAGCCCCTTCAAAGTAAGAGCACAGCAACAGTAAAAAATAACATTTGAAAGTTCTCAATTTGATCGCAACACTTCCAAACACTTTAGTGCACGCCCAACACACAATCGGTCTTCCATTTTTCAGTTTTACAAGGGTCGCACTGACATGTAACTACAGGAATCACTACGCAACCTCGAAGATACAATGAGTAAACAAAATGAATAAGGGATACCCTCAACATTTTTACATGGTATGCACAAACTAAAGCTAAAACTAAGGCTTGTCTATCAGAAAAGCACGCCGTAATAATTCTGAACACTCTTTTGCTGAATGGGGAGGTACGGGAGGTTATAATACAAACCAAATGAAGATCTTGACTCTTGAATGCTTGAAGAATTTTACTTGTGCCCTCGGAAATACATGTAAACTTTCTGCAAAGAAGCAAACATAATATTATGTCAGATAAAAAGGAAAACACAAATGGAATAGATTAGAAAAAGCCAAGTTTGCATATCTAATTAAGTAAATGGTCGCAGAAACCGATAATATCGTGAGATTTTGAGGGTTTTAGCCACTGTAGCAGATAAACAAGGCGGAAATTTAAGGATAGGCATATGTTACAAGAGATCTCAACTACATCAAATTACCAAACTCAAACTAATGACATCTTCTACTGAGCTTCTACATAAAGATTGAAAAAATGTTACGAGGCCAAAAAACTATTGATACGACACATTATCCCAGCTCCTAGTACCTCTAAGGCTCTAACAAGGCTCTGGTGAATGGTGAGGTGAAAGGATTTCAGATGTATGCAACACTACAGCACAAAAATCCAAAAGAGGATCTTCTAGCCTTAGCTCTGCAATTCTGAAGAGGTGATTTTCTATAGCCCCTTGATCCAAAAGACACTCAATGACTTGATACTGCGCAACGAGTAAGTATACATTTGACAAAGTCCGTGTTCCATTGAAACCCAAAAGTATATAATTGGCCATTAGACTGAGATTCTTTCAACTTCCCTTTGGTAACTGGTGAAGGCTAATCAAAACCGTAATATAGATAATAACACACTGTGAGAGAAAGCAAGACTGTGATGTGTATTCCATGCATCAAAAGGTTAATTTAAGCAGATAATCTACTTTCCCTTCTATCACCATATATCTGAAGCAAATTTTTATTAATATACCTGTTCCAAAAATAGTGTCCACCATTCTATTTGCTTCGTCCATTATGTTGTTCACTTCAGTTGATAAATGCATATTTTACTCAATCAATGGTGTCTCTATTCCCACTATACTAATATATTATCGGTTAATGCTCATGATTATAATCAACATGAATACTATGGAAAAATAAATCTTGGGAGGGGGAACTGGGAAGTAGTACATCTTTTCTCCTCTTCCTTTAATAAACGTGGTAAAAGGACTAATACTGAGGAGTAAGGAAGCATACAATGAGTTTGGTTAGCAATCATGGAGGGGACGGGACGGGAGGGGAGGGGAGGGAGGAGAGGAGAGGCAAAAGGAAAAGTGGGTTTGTATTTTCTTTCCAAATCTTTTGGTGTATTAAAAGGGGAAGAAAACGTTCCTCCATTTCCCTTCCTTTCCCATCACATGCAAACAAGGGTAACTAGATCTCTCCCTATACATTCCCTCCCCTTTCACAAATTCCCCCATTCCAAAATACTAATGGCCCATTTGGTAAGAGGCTATAAATAGTAGAAATGGTAATGCAGTATAGTGTAAATTTGTACTAGAAATCTAATGTCATTACCTATGTTAATGCTACTTCATCCCAAGATATCCATTTTCTTCCTAAAATCTCATTACTATCCATTACTATCCATTACTACTTGGGAAAGTGGTATTGGGCGGTAATGGAAATTCATAAAAGGAAACCAATGTTTTGTGATAAAGTTTCATTCCCATGGTTATTGACATGAGAACTTAACAAATTTACACTAAATTTTATTACATTACCATTATTTACGATCACTAACCAAACGGACCGTGAAAGTCTGTTTCATCTACAAGATACAGGTAAGAGGACAGCAAGCAGATTATACAACCGTCTAAGCAATACGTTCATTCTTCTTCCACCTTTTCCCTTTTATATCTACTTCAGCAACTACCCAATCAATTTTCTGAGACGCTTTTCATAAACTGGAATTGACATCTGAACTAAACTCAATTTGTTGACAATACTGTTAGATATTGTATATTATTAGACGCAAATTTCACTAATATACTACAATAACATGTCAACTATATATACACAAGATACGGTTTCCATGCAATGATAACAAGGGACGTGAATTGCATATTGGACCGAAGTAGTTTCTGTTTAATGACAGAAATGCACATGTAATTAAATGGACAGAAGAAATCAAAGATATCTAAATTCAGCTAGATCATATTTCCTACATGCCGTTATAGTCTAAATAATTCAAGCCTACGAAGCCTCAACCGGAGTTGAAGAAAACAGGCCCAGCAGATATCTTAAATAAATAAAAAAATACTGGGTCCCTTTACTTTTTCATGGGGTAATGAAACACAATCATCAGCCACCAGAAAACAAAGGGGTCATTTGCACATCTTCTGAAACTTTTTAACAGTGTTACAGAAGCGTGACCAAGGAACATAAGGAACAAAACTGGTAGCGGTCCATCCTAGACTTAACACGATACTCAAAGACAAACAAATGGAAACAGTTTGTATCATTCTCACCTGAAGAACCCACAAGCTCAGAAGTGATTCCAAGCAAAAGAAGGCAAACCCAATCAAGTAAAATATCTGTATATGCAATAAGATCAAACAATATCAGTTCAGGTCTGTCACTCTGCTGGCTGCATACCAATGAAAACAAGAAATAACAAACTCGAAAGAAGCCTATAGAATATGATAACATTGCACAATTTACTGCAATAGACTAGAGAAAAGCTATGAATTTCAAATTAGAGCTTATGACTCCCAGAGGATAGATAATTAGAAGAATGAATAATACCAAAAAAGGATGATTAGAAGAATAAGATTTGAATTTGATAAATTGGAAAAATATAAACTCCAGAGTTAAATCTATGACCAACATGACAGTAAAGATCAAATGCACTAGAGGGAATAAACATGCATAAAACTTCGAAGTTCGAAACATCATTTCTCATTAAATTGATGTAATACTAAGTTGTTTGATGGCTTCATGAATACTGCAAAAAGTATTTCTTATACTTCCTCTGTTTCGAATTAAATGCAACAAAAGAATATTTTATGTCTCACAAAAAGTACCTCTTTGTTGTATTTAATTTGAAGTATGAAAGCTTGGCACATGAAAGATATGAATGCTTAAACAAACTTACCCCAACCAAAACACTATGAGGAAATACATCGATAGCTGCAAGGATACCCCTGAAAATTTGTAAATAGAGATGCAAAATTGAGCAAGTACCAAATACCAAATATAAATAAAATTCTGAACATGAAGACCAGTAAAGGGAGTCTTCAGCAGAACTAATTATCAATATATAATACTCTCCCAAAGATAAAAGTATTCACATCGCAACCAAGACAAAAATCAAAACTGAGAAGACTACCTTTGATATAGAAGATGCAAACGAGATGTACAACGAATTAAACATGAACAAATATACTTACATATATATTTCCTCCCCAGCTTTTCTCTACCTTACTTTAGTGAGATTGGGGATTGGCCAACAGGAATTGAAAGTCAATTACCCATCTTCCCAACACCAAAAAAGGAAATTTCTTACATCACTAGTGAACCATAACAATTGCTATCCCCAAACCTAACCTTATCCCATCCACCCACCCATCCCCTAACCAAAAGAAAAAGAAAAGACAGAGAGAGAAGCGCGAAAAGAACTGAAACAGTCGAAAATGAGGAAAAGAAACTTGCTCAAAATACTACAACTTCAAGTAATCCTCATTAATTATTCCCACGAAGGAGAAACATCTATAAAGATTTAGCATTACATCCTCACAGATATTCCTATTTAGTGTTGTAATGTAGACCTATTATGACAGAAGGTATATAATTTCCACTAAAACCTTAATAGCCATCAAATTATTAGTTTAATCACTACAATAAGATCATTGTTTTTGGAGCCATTTAACAGACGTCCATAATTAAATATTTTGGTAAATCACACGACCACCAAAACAATCATCATGATAAAAATAGCATAAACATTCTGTCTGCTTTTTAATTGGTATCCGCCTCTCTATAAAAATTGTGCCACTTCAATGGAACCCAGCAATATTAAATCTGATTATGACATTATTCCAAACAAGATATTAGCTGATATATTCCTTGTCAAACAAGAGCAGAAAACTTACGTTAAAGACTGCCCATGGAACACAATTGGGGGAGCAATTGCAGCAAAGATACAAAAAAGCATATGGAGCTGCAGGAAAATGGTAACATTACATTAATGTTAGACACCAGATATCCAGCACACGCAACAGCAAAAAGGTGTAAAAACATTAATGTTGAAAACTCACCAAGTATGTCAGGAAAAACCAGCCAAACTTGAAGGCACTGTCCGTCCTGGGAGGGGAAAAAAGGAAACTAACATCAATGTCAAACAGCTCCCCCAGCCACGTCATAAACTATCCAATAGTGTATTTTTACTATTATTTTCCCGTTCCCAGAAAGGGGACTCAATACAGAGGAATAGCCATCTGAAAGCCCAAAATACATTCTGGAAGACTGCAGATGGTGTTTACTAATGTGTCATGAATCATGATGTCAATGCGTATTTGTGACAATTCCAAGTTTCTATACGAAATCACAGTAATTATCTCTTATGGATCCTGCTTCAGGAGGGGAGATACTTGTTCCTAAATAGTTCAGGTATGGCCCCAAAGTTTAATACCCACATTTTGCCATTATGGGCATTCATTTATATTCAATATATATCTAAGTCATCTTTTTTATAAATATAGCTGCAAAAGTAGAAGTTAACTTTCTTGAATTTATGTTCTGAGGACATAAGAAAACTTGTTTTTACTTTTTTTCATTTGGTAGTCCATCTCAAAAGAGAATTTAATGCCCATAACTTGTTGTTAGAAACTTCGTAATTGGAGATCAATTTTTGGCAAGAATTCCCTAATTTTCGTATTGAATATCAAATTTAAAGGTTTCTGAAATATGCATCTAATCATTCAACCTACAAAAAGAAAAAAACTAGAGATTTTAAAATAAACAAAGCCCAAAAAACAAGCACCTTAAAAAGATTTATGCATGTTCAGCTTTTGGCCGCAATGAAGAGGTTGCATATTATATAGGGAGAACATACATGTGCGCACATATATACCCATTAGAGAGAGAAAAGACAAAAAAGGGGAGGGGGCAGAGATCAGGCACATTCAACTACCTCATTGCACGATAAAGTGGCCGATACCACAGCACATACGACAGTGGAACACCGAGTAAAGCGTAAATTGATGCAAGAAAAAAAATCTTGGCACCTAGAATACAAAATGTCATCAGATTTCCATAGGACATAACATAGCAGAATACCTTAATTCGGAGAATGAAACAATGATTTAGTCATTACCTCCTCCCTTGATCCAACAGACGATTACTGCAATTATATTGTATACAAGACAAAGAACTAAACCTGTACAAAGAAGAAGTTGAGAAGTTAAACCAAGATATAGAAAACTGTCAACGTTCAACACATAATGCTATTATAGATTCAACCTAAGAGGGATGGAGGGAGGGGAGGGAGGGAGGGGAGGGGGAGAAGTGCCTAGTCACAGTATTCCAGAAGCAAGGATCTCAAAGGGGTAAAAAGCATACCTAACCAACTTGCAAATGCCATATACTGCAGCTTTTGAGCATGGACAGGTATTTCATTGGCTATATCATGGTGTATAAGTGGAAAGAAAGGTGGCCAATTCCTATCATCTGCAGGGACACCAGCTGCATTGAAATAGTAACCAGTTAGTAAAGGGAAAGTGGAAGAACAACTAAACACATACTTGATTGAAGCACAAGTTCAGATATTGGTCATGGCCAAAAGATAAGATAAAAATAAGCCTTCAAGACGGGGCTATCATTTGACAAACCTGCAGACACAGCATCTTCTCTCCGCTTTATGTCCTGCAATAGATTCCGGCCAAAAGAAATTTAAATGAGATGATAAATATTCTTCTTCCTCAAGATAGAAACATATTAGCAACAACTAAAATAAATTTGATCAGTCTCTCTTCACTTAAATAATGATAAAACTAACCAGCTCTCTCCTTTTGAGATCTACCTCCCAATCAGCAAGTTCTTTCTCTCTGTTAGGATCCTGCATAAATTCATAAAGGAAACCTTTGACAAACTTCCAAACATAATCCAAAAGCAATCAGTTAAGCCTTAAAGCTTCCTTACATTCCTGGTATCCAATGATACGTCATCAGTGGCATCATGTTTCTGACCAAAACCAAAGTTAGGGAGGCGGAACTTCGAGCCAGCAGCACTCGAACCATTCTGTGAAAAATGACAGAAGTTACTAATAAGGAAAAAAAGAAGGGTCTATCACTGACATAACACATAAGAAATTATTATTTCAAGGTCTTACGAATTTAAATATGGACATGCATAAACCAGAAGAAAACTCTCACTCTGCCTCATGCTTAACATGCAAATTCTCTAACCAGAACAAGAAGGGCACCACGCATATCATGACAACTATATATCCTAGCACAGCGTTTTACCAAATATCTAAAATATTATTTGCCTAATTAAGATCATCAACCACTAACACATTGTATAGAGGAATTTCTTGTTTTCTTCAATCTACAACCTTAAAAGTTAAAATCATCTTAAAGAAAAGCATATACACATTATCTCAGCACGATTAGCAGGTTCACGGAGATGCAACAGCAAATAAACACTAGACCTGAAGTGACTTCTAATTGAATACAAAAGCTGTGCATCTAAAGGGCAGCTATTACATTTCATTCCCTTAAAAGCTAATGAAGACTTTACAGTATCTATCAACAGCAAATGTATCCTTCAACAAACGTTCCGAACATTATAACAGGTACGGTAGCTCACTACAAATAATGCCCAGTTATTCTTAAATTAATGTACAGATATTATTTTCACTTCAAAATTTAAACAATTTATGATCAAAGTTACTAATCTTTGACAGCTAATGCCGAAATCGGACATGTGGCCTACTATTTTAGGACAACGACAGTACGAATTTCCTTTTCAATTTTTTGGAGGAGAGTACGGATTTCCTTAAATAACATCCCGAAATCATGAAAGTATACAGTTTAAATTTTGAACTTCGCTAAAAAGTGTCATTAAACCATGAGAGATTGAAAGTGTACAGTTTAATATTTCGAACTGCTCAATTTGAGAGCTAGGGTTTCCAGATCCAGATCAAACAAAAACAAACACATTACCACACCGACATAATTAAATTAACATCTACATTTTACTATACAAATCATACCAGAAATATAAAAAAGGACGAAATTAAAAGGGAAAAGAAAAGGAAGAACAGATCTAAAGTAGGAAGTGAGAAATAATGAATAAATACGAAAATTACAGCAAATGGATTGACGTTTTCCGGCTGAGAACTCATGATTTAGTTCGTGATATGCGTGTTTCTGAAGAGAGAAAATTGGGGTTGGGGAGGAATTGTGAGCTTCGAAATGTGAAATACACCGAACGATGAGATGATGGAGTGAGAGTGAAGAGTGAGGGAGTGAGAGGGAGCAGAGAGAAATGCGGAATAAGAAAATATAGATATACGCGGGGATGTCAAATTAGCTTCAAACGGTGATAATTAATAAATAAATTTAGAGGTGGGCATGGGCCGGGCCAGCCCGGCACGGTTTGGGCCCGGCCCAGCATGAGCCCGCTCAAGGCCCGGCCCGGTCCGTTGTCCGCTCCGTGGGCCGTGGGCCTGCCACGGTCAAGAAATTTTATTTTAGCCCCGCACCGGCACGAGCTCGCTTATATGGCCCGCGGGCCGAACGCCTCTTTTCTTTGTTTTTTAGCCTAAAATTGCCAAGAATCCTAAAAAACAACATAAAACACGGGCCAGGCCCGCAGGAGGCACGAGCCCGGCCCACGGACCCGTGGGCCTGGGCCGGGCCGTGGACAAAATCTAGAAATTTTAGGCCCGGCCCGCCATTTCCTCAAGCCCGCGGACCGAGCCCATGAACAGGCCCGGCCCGCCATTTCCTCAAGCCCACGGGCCGAGCCCATGAACAGGCCCGGCCCGCCCCATGCTTAGGTCTAGGTGTTATGTTTAGACTTGTAAATTGTAATTACGCGTAACTACAAACCTGCCATTCTCTAATTGCCTAATTGATAGGTTACAAATTTGCTTTGGGTTTTACTTCGTTCTCTATTTCTCATAAGCGGGCGGAAAATATTGTTGCACGTCTAATTGTTAGGTGGGACTCCGGTTCTTTTTCACAAGTTGCATGGCTCGAGTCTTTCCCTCAAAGTATTTTAGCTTTGATGATTTTGACTTGATTTTATATATTCAACCACTTTTTCTTTCAAAAAAGAAATTTGTTACATTATAGGAAAAATGGATCAGACTCATTGGGCCGTCCACTTTTGATAACCCCAATTATGAGTTGTTTTTAGGGCTTTGCTAAATGTCGCCCTGTTATTTCTTACTAACACCCTGTATTTTTGTACAAAAATACATGGGTTTGTTTCCCCATTCTCTCCTTTCCCCTTTCCCTTTTCCTTTCTTTAAACCCCTACATATGTCCCATGTGTTTCACACTAAACCCACCCCACTTTCTTTATTCACTTTCATTTTCTCTTAAGATTTCCGACATTGACCACGGCGTTGACTAGCTTGACCGGCGTTGACCAATCAGAAACAACCAATTCCGTCGTCATAGCAGACAATGTATGTTTTTTTTCGCCTGTAAACGTAGTTAGGCGCCTATTGAATCTGGCGTCTAATTACCAACGGATCTGAAATTTTTTATTTTTCTTTTGTAAAAGCATTGTTACTATTGTTTTTACTGATAGATTTTTAGCTTAAAATTTTGAATATATGTAATACAATAATATGTTCACATGATAGAATTTACTATCTTCGTATGTAGTAGAATATATGTAGTAGCTTAAACATCTAGATGTATTATATAAATTATATCTAGATATTTAGCTAATTTTTTTGAAATGTCTATGTATTTGATCTAATAAATGTAATTTTGTTGAATAGCTGAAAAACTTTTGAATATTTGTAGTATAATGTAACTGAAGTTTATAACTTTGAAAATTATAATATAGTAGACATAAATTATTTAAATAGTGAAAACTACAAGTAAATAATATATTTTGCATATTAGAGTAGTATTAAGTTCGCGTTAATTAAAAATGCATGAAAATATAGGCATTATATTTTTTTCGCCTAAAAACATATATAGGTGCCTAGTTTAGACGCCTAGTCCGCGTCTAAGATAGGCGACTGCTCCACTGGTTAGCTGCCTAAGTTAGACGCCTGACCAATGGTGCAGGCGCCTATATTAGACGCATGTCCAATGGATCATACGTCTTTTTTGGGTGTCTGCATGTTTTAGGCTGTTTTTTTTGTTTCATTTTATCACTGGATATTTACTGTCTAGTTTTCATCTATAATATATTAAATAGTTGAAAATATATCTAAATGGTAGATCTTACTTGCATGCTCATTAATAGGTTCCATACTCGAGCAATGATGGGGACGGGGTAAATTATCATAGTAGATTTAGGATAAGTAAAGAATTCAAAACAGTTAAAGAGATAGTTGATCATCTTAATGAAATCGCAGTTTCCATAGGGTTTGAATTAGTTGTTCACTCGTATAAGCAGAATGCTGGAGCTCCCTCCATGTGCTATTTGAGATGTTTTTGGGGGACGAGATACAAGGGGAATAAGGCGGACCCGAGAAACATGAAATGACCTAATACATCAACAAAGTATTGTGGATGTCGATTTAGGTTTAATTTGATTTTGGAGGCCACAGACGGACTAGTGTATAAGTCTCTGTTGATTCCCATAATTAGATATGGGTTTCACAACCACGCGTTCATAGTGTACAAGGAGGGCCACAGACGGACTAGTGGACTCGATGTTGATGCTAGGCGGATGGTTCGACAAATGACTGATGCTGAGATGGCACCGAGAAAAATTCAAGTTGCTGTAACAGAGGCATACCCTCATCTTCACCAAACGATAAAGCATATATACAACGAGAGGTATTTTTACAAGATAGAAGGGCGTGAGGAGCGAACTTCTGAAAATTTTATGCACCTTGCTAGGCTGAAAAACTACGTGTCATGGACATTACAAGACAATGAGGGAGTTATTACTCACGCATTCATGTCTCATCCTATTGGTACGAATGCATTTCGTACATATCCTTGGGTAGTTGGCATCGATTCAACATATAAGACGAACCGATACGGTATGTGTAGACACATAATCGTGTCTCCCCATTTAAGGATCCGATGATGAAACATACCGTGGTCTTAATTGGTCCGACCCAAGGGCAGAGTAGTCTGAAAAGCCATTCAAAACCATTTCGAAAAGTGTTAAAGTCCTATTTTAAAGTCCAATTATTATCCATGATAATTAATTGTCTTGAGCCCAATTATTTGAAAAGCCCAATTAATTGATAATTAATTGATTTATTTTAATAAATAAATATTTTCAAAAGATATTTTTTATAAGTCAAAATCAGTTTTTATCCCGTAGAATCAGATATCCGTAATTAAAGGATAAAAGAAATCTTTTAAAACGCGTTTTAAATAAAGCTGGCAAAGGCATAGCAGGAGCCAGGCTGGTGTGCCTAGCGCACCAACCTGCGCCTCGCGCAGGGCCTTGCGCCCGGCGCACGTCTGTGCGTCAGGCGCAGCTCTGTCCACCTGTGTCAGGTGCACTAATATGCACTTGACACGTGGATTTCTGACTCATTCAGAGTCTTGTGTCAAGCGCGACTCTCTGCTTGAGACGAGGATTTTCTTTCTTATCTTTTTCAAAAGCGCATACCACGTGTACGCTTTTTACTGGTCATGCCGCGTCATGCGCTTGCCACGTCAGCTGCATCTGGCGCAACCAGCGCGTGAGGCGCAGTGCCGTTTTCCCTATAAATAGGCCTGATTTTCGTACAGATTTTTCACATTAACACACTTCGAACTCGACGAATACTTTACGAATCTCTCTACAAACTACAAAACTTCCCTACAAAACTCATACTTTCAGACATTCAGATTTTCAGGCTTCACGATTGCTCGTCCCAAAGGTTGTCAATCTCGCAGATCCAAACCACGGTATAATCCTGAGGGTCCTTAAATAAATTATTTTTATATTGAAGTTACTAACAGTTTTCTTTCCTGATGTAGATCTTTAATGTAAAATCGCTATACTATATATTTTAACCTCTTTTCTCTTTTTTTTTTTTTTTTTTTTCATTACTATTATACTTGCCTGACCAATATGTGCATGCTATTATGATTGTCCTGCTTTAATGCTTTCATCACCCACATGTTATTTTTGCTAATCAAGACCTAAATAAATGTTCTAATATTAATCAGATTAATTTGGATAACCTGTTAGGTTCCCTGTAATATTGATTGCATAATAACATGTCACTAAAAAATAGTCTTTTTATGTGTTTCCTGAACCTACTTAGACTAAATATTTTTAGGGTGTATAAAAACATTATTTGATTATTCTTTGGCATAAAATCTGCAATGAATCGATATTTAGTAGAGGCCAACTCTGGGCGAATGTGGTTCATTATTACTATATTCGTACCCTCACCCCCGAACTCAAACTCTGGTTTACTTTAACCATCTATGGAGTCAGGACGGGAAAATCTACATTGGATAATTTGTCCCTATGATTTTCCTATATCCAATTAGGTTTATGATTCTTCCTAAAAAGAATTGTTAGCGACTTCTTTCAAAACAATTTTCAATAGAACCTTAACCGTGGGGTAGTCAAATCTAATACGCGCTCACACCGCGTAGGCGAAAATAAAACACGCCTACAATTTGGTGACTCCAATGGGGAGGATTTTTAAAAAAAATTAATTTTTTAAATGAGTGGGTGAAACTTGAAAATTACGATTCATTCTCCTTTTATGCCTTTGAATAATATACAGTTTTGCATATGCATGGCTACTATTCAGCCACCATAAGGACAATCTACCTTGCCTCATTAGCACATGTTCTATGTGTGAGGTCACCCCCGGGGGGTTTGCGCTTTGTCGTTCCAAAAAGCTTCCTGAGCGATAGTGTTGGATCTTAGTCACAAGTAAACCTACCCAACCATGGCATTGTTCTCTTGTTCCTGGCTTGAGACTGGAGTGCGTCTTACACATGGCCACCTCTTTAAGCAGGGGTACGAAGCGCGAGATCAAGCTCTTAGTCATGAACCTTTTCAGCCTTAACCTAAACCTGACCAATAGTTGAATGTAGAACTGGACTTTAGGTTGAGAACTTTTGCATCCATGTTACCTGACATTTATGTGTGATTGCAATTTTTGCCTGCTAATATGCTTTACGCCCGAAATTATTACAAATCGCGTCTAAAACAAATCGTCGTTTTCGCCCGAACCTTCGTTAATTTATCAACACGCGTGCCGCAGAGCATTGCGCCAAACGCATTAAGTTGCGCCTGGCGCAATGCACCCGACGCCAGACGCATAGGATGTGCGCCGCGCGCACCAGTTGTGTGGCACACAGCCTATTCGTCCCATGCTTATTGATCTTTTGACCTTTGTTCGAGTCTAAGATAACAAGTTTGCATCAGTATAATATTAAAAAAAAGGGGTCAGTCTTTTCATGCAAGGTCGAGTCTGTCCTAAAAAATGCATCTAGAAAAAATGGTCATTATAGAGTTAGAGTTGTAATGCATGTCTACCTCTTCCCATTTCCTCCTTGCTGTTCAACTAATCTTCTACCTTTCCATATGCAAAAGCTTACATCTTTTCAAAATCAATCCTGCATCCTATCCTATTCTACATTTTTTCAAAAGCATTTACTAAACATCATCGTACCATGACATTTAAAAATAAAACATTTTCAAAATTAATCCATCATCTTTTCCTAACAAAAGATAAAACAAGGGGTTCCTTTCAAAAATAAATTTCGAATTCTAAGCTCATTCCAAACACCTTCAATCCAATCGACCCAATTCACTTGCATTCATTCTAGGCCATATGCATTACAATCCATTTTGCATTCATATAGGGTCCATCTAATTCGAGTCCATGCATTCATATTAGGCATGCTAGCATTAGAGTCCATCTTCGACCCATATAAGACTAGCTCCTGTCAAAATCTAGGCCCCTTTGCATCTTTATGTGAACCCTAGTCTGTGTCAATCCTAGTCCAAGTCTAATCCAACTCTATTCCAATACAATGTCAAGCCCATATGCATTTTCAAGTCTAACTTCAAACCAATATAGGACTAAGTCCAGAATTAGGTCCACATAAAGCCCAACTCATTTCCAAAGTCAATCCAGTCCAATTCCAAATCCATATAGGACGAAGTCCAAACCATTAAGTCTAGCGAAGCTAGCATCCCTGTAAGACCATAACGGCACCCCTTTGACTTAGCTAAGCTAGTCATCCCTGTAAGACCATAATGGCACCTCTTTGACCTAGCTAAGCTAGTAATCCCTATGAGACCATAACATCACCCCTTTGACCTAGCTAAGCTAGTCATCCCTATGAGACCATAACGGTACCCCTTTGACTTAGCTAAGCTAGTCACACGTAAGACCATAACGGCACCCATTGATTTAGTAAAGCTAGTCACCCCTAAGACCTTAAAGGCACCCTTCGAGTTTAGCGAAGCTACTCCTATCTTACATCTATAGCAATATCAAATCATCAAGTCTGGCGAAGCCAATTCCTTCCTAAGCCTAGCGAAGCTAGCATAGACAATCCTTTTGAGCCTAGTCTATTTGCCAAGTCTAGTCCAGTCTACTTGCATAGTCCAGTCCAATCCAGTCATTTGCATCTGCATATAGTTAGGCCCATGTCACCATCATAACTATAATCATACCCATTGATAAGTGCATTTCTAACGCACTTTATGCACTCCTGTTTAGCTCATTTTGAACCTCTTTCTCCCCTTTCTTCCCTCTTTCTTCTCCCTTTCCCCTTCTATTTCATTCACTTGATCATTCTTGATCATAGTGACATTTTGCTAGATTTTTAGTCATTTTTGACCGAATTTCTAGTACATTTGCTTTCACCCTGTTTTGCCATGTTCTTAATATAGGTGGAACTAACTAAGATGGCTACGAGCTATAGAGTCGGCCAAGAAAGCAATGAAAATAGCACACGTTGATAAATGGTGCGCTCACACTATGCCCCACGTCCGCTTGCACCAAGGAGTACATTGCACAATAATATCTTTTACATCGAACTTCAAATGAACATAACTTTCAAACCACAAATCAGATGAAGGTAATTCGAGTTGGAGGTGAAAGCTTGTTTCGATAGCTTTCCAACAACTGGTCATAAGCTTGATTTGGATCTAAAACGAAAGAGTTATGCTCGTTTTAAGTTGAACTGTCCGACCAGATCAGAAAGAAGGGTGCGCCCGCACCTTCATCTGGTGCGCCCGCACCATTTGACGAAGAGAATTCCACCCTGAGACAGAAGACTCAGGTGCGCCCGCACCTGAAGTCTGGTGCGCCCGCACCTGAGCAAGGTGCGCCCGCACCTCATTTTGGTGCGCCCGCACCTCACGATCCGGAAAGAAAACATTCGATCATTAAACCCTCTTTTCGAGAGGAGTAAAGGACGGACGCTTTATTCTAGTTTCTACACAATATTCTAGGTTTTGTATTAGAGAGAAAACACTTTAGTTTGATTGAGATTTGAGAATTGTTGATCATAGTTTGTGATTTCCAATACATTCAAGGTACTTTTCATTCAATTCAATTCAAAGTTTTAGTTTTTATTTCATTCTCTTGGTGTTTGTTTATGTTCTCATATTATTTAAGATCTTCATTCTCTTAGTTTAATAATTGCGATTTCTATTAGTTTAATAATTTCTTAATCATGTTTAACCTTAGATTAGTCATAGATTCATTGTTTAATTGCTTTAACTCCATGATTAGTGAGTAGTTTCATATCTAGGGTTAGGGTTAAAGTATGAATTAGGGTTTTAAAAATGTTGTTGATGTGATTGTGATGTATGGAGAAGCTTATGCATTGATCTTGGTGTTTTGAGACCTTAGGATAGATATTGATCACATTTATACTTTGTTATTTTGATTTCAAATGTTCATAAATCGGATTTTGAACTCTTTTATCATCCCCAAGAATCAACTTAATTTCTATACCAAGATATTGGGTGGAAATTAAGGGGATCCTTCATTAGGGGTTTTCCAAACTTATCGAATCTCTTAATCAATTAACTAAAGACCATTCGAGAGAGGATTTAGTTGATAGATTAAGCGATTACTCTTGAGGACCATTCGAGAGAGGACTCAAGTATTTTAGAGGAGAACTAAACCTTGCATAATCGTCTTTGTTGCTTCACAATCGCATTAACAATCATCATCCGTTCTTATTCATACTAGTAGCCTTAACTCTAGTGTCTTTATTTGATATTTAAACTCGTGATTTTTGCTTGTTCTAGCTGATAGATAGTCTTAATTGTTACCAAACATCTTTTAAACCCCCAAATACCTTTCAATTAGGTAGTCTAGACTAGATAGACTCTAATCAATCCCAATTTCCCTGTGGATCGACCCTTGACTTGCCCTTACTATTCTCTTAGTAATTGCTTGTTAGGACTACAAATATTGTTTGGGAAGCGGTTTTTAGTGCCTTAACGACACACTAAAAACCTCTTATCAAAATGGCGCCGTTGCCGGGGAAATTGTGCTATTGATTGAAGTTTTTTTAGTTTGAAATTGCTTAATTGATATTTTTTTTTTTTTTTTTTTTTTACTTTTCTTTATTGGCTTTTTTTTTTATCTTGTTTTATATTATTTGGTAAGTGTCGTGTATATGAGTCTAGGAATTTGTATATATATATTTTTTTTTTTTCTCCTTTTTAAGAGAATTCCAAAAAAAATATGGCAAACATCTTTTTCCCTCAATATGAGGATGAACCATTTTGGAATTATTTTCAGAGATTTGAGAACACTCTTCTAACTAAGTATAGACTTGAGATTTGGGAGATGTGTGAGGTGATGTATAAAGGTCTAAATATGCATACAAGAGAAGTGGTGGAGTCTATGTTTAATGGTGAATTTCGATGCCAGCACTTTGATGAAGCATGGGGTTTCTTTGGGTGGCTATCTAGAGACACTTATGAGTGGGACCATGGAAATACTACTTTCTCAAATTTAGAAGATGTCTCTAGTTGTGAACTACATATATATTCTGAAATTCTTGATTCACTCAAAGAAAATATGTGCTTGTTAAAGAGGTGTGATTCTATGATGGAAAACTTTGTCGAATCTAGTAAAAGATCAATTGAAACTTTGGGTCGAATTATCAACAATCAAAATCACTCTTGCACAACTATAATCAATGAAGATGATGATGATTGGGATATGGATGAGAACCCCGTAGTAGAGGAATCATTTGTTGAGAAAGTTTACACTATAGAGTCTAATGATGTTGAAGAAGTAGTTGATGAGACTTTTGTTTCTACTCGTCCTCTTCCTATTCCCTTTTCAAGGAAACTCGACTTAGTTCCTTCCTTCCCCGTCTTATTCCCTCTCCTCAAAGTTTCACCATTGGAAGAGCCTTTGGCCTCTTTAAACCTTTACAAGACTCAAATGGAAGTCATCGAGGACGGGATCGAGCTTAAAAGTTGCAAGGACCATCAAAAGGAGAACTCATTGTTTTGTTCTTTTTATTTGAATTTTGATGTTTGTTCTTCATACTTTCCAGGATTCTCTCGGAAATTTCATTATTTTCGACACTCATCACTTGGTAAGCATATAGACCCATTGAAATTCGTGCATGCTGTTTGTTTATGTCATACTTATGTGATCCATTTGTGAAATGTGTGCTAATGCTTATGACAAACTATTGAGATCTTTGTCAAATTATTTAGTGGTAAGGTCTAGCTAGAGATCCTAAAAGAGCACTTTCGGCGGGTATTATGAGACATTTCTCCTTATCTTATTTGGTTTGGATTTTTGCTTGATTTTGTGCCCTTACTTCCTCCCTTACTTTCTCTTTCCTTGTCAACCCTGAGGACGGAGTTTGTATTAAGCTTGGGGGAGTTAGCATGTATTCTCTCTATCTCAACATTTTCTTCCTCCTTTTTGTAATTAGGTTCATATTAGTATATTTGCATGTTAGGTTTGCATAAAAGAAACTAACAAAAAAGATTTTCTTTCTCTTTTCGTCTTTTTTTCCCCCATTTTTATGCATTTAGATTAGTTTGGTTGCATGCATGATTTGTGGCTAAGAGTGTTCATAACTTGATTGGAAGACCTTCCTTGCATTCGACTTGATGGTTTTGGAAGCCTTGGTGTGACTTTAGGTGATCTTTGAGAACGATAACTTTTGGTAGAGTCTTTTTGAAACTAGGCGAGTTGGTTGATTGGATTGCCTTGTCCCTTGTGCGGTGAACCCCAAAGGAGGGCCACGAACCCGGTAAGACTCATTTACAACCCTCGCCATTGATCGCCTAACTTGTGACTTGCATTTTAGCTCCCCAAGATTGCATAAGATCGAGCCTACGTAAGAATGATTTAGGGCTTTTCTTTTTGCTAGAAATAGGAGCTCAAAAGCCAAAAAGCTTTTATACCTGCATAATTATCCGCTTCTCAACCCATTTGAGCCTTTCTATCCTATCTTTGCTTAACCCTCATAATAAGTCATGGCCAAACTTTCCCCAAAGTGGAGTACATGTCTAGTTTGTGTTGAGTTGTTTTGATACTAAGTCTTTGGTTGAGAGTGAAATAATGTGCGTTTACATTTGCAAAAGTTGAGGAAAATTTTGAGAAAGGAAATAAAAGAAAGAAAGAATGCTCTTAGTGCTTCATTTGGATTTCTATTGAAAAGAAAGAAAGAGCAAATAATTGAGAAAAAAAAAAATGTGTTCCAAAAAGTAAAAATCAAAGTGATAATCAAAGATGTGTGAGATTTCGATTTGAGTTGGTGTTTGGACTAGCTTGGGGAGTTTTTACCCCTAGTGTACTCCACTTTACCCTTTTTGCACCACATTCCTAAATTGTTATCCACACCTTTAACCTAGCCCCGTTACAACCTAAACAAAGTCCCTTTTGACTTCTAGATTGGACTTGGTCAACTAGTAGTGGCGGGTGAGATTTTGTGCAAGTCATGATGTGGGTCATCAAAATGTGGTAGAGGCGAGCTATTATGGTTGAGCATCCCTAGGGGGGAGTCAAACTCGGGACTTGGAAGTGGAGAGGAGTGAGAAATCACTCTTAGAAAGCCTATTTTTCAAGGGGACTCGGTTGATTGGTGGATTAGATCCCTTAAGTCACTCTTGTGCTTCCTAGTCATCTTTCCTCTTGTGTTTGGTTGGTCTCCTAAATCTTATTATGAACTCAGTTAGCTTGCATGTCATGTTTGTAGCTTAGCATATAGAGCATTTAGGTTGGTTTGTTGCATGGTTTTTCTTTTTCATCTTTTTCTCCTCTTCTCTTGCTTCTTTCTCATTCTTGTTTTACTTGAGGACAAGTAAAATGCTAAGCTTGGGGAGTTTGATAAGTGCATTTCTAACGCACTTTATGCACTCTGTTTAGCTCATTTTGAACCTCTTTCTCCCCTTTCTTCCCTCTTTCTTCTCCCTTTCCCCTTCTATTTCATTCACTTGATCATTCTTGATCATAGTGACATTTTGCTAGATTTTTAGTCATTTTTGACCGAATTTCTAGTACATTTGCTTTCACCCCCGTTTTGCCATGTTCTTAATATAGGTGGAACTAACTAAGATGGCTACGAGCTATAGAGTCGGCCAAGAAAGCAATGAAAATAGCACACGTTGATAAATGGTGCGCTCACACTATGCCCCACGTCCGCTTGCACCAAGGAGTACATTGCACAATAATATCTTTTACATCGAACTTCAAATGAACATAACTTTCAAACCACAAATCAGATGAAGGTAATTCGAGTTGGAGGTGAAAGCTTGTTTCGATAGCTTTCCAACAACTGGTCATAAGCTTGATTTGGATCTAAAACGAAAGAGTTATGCTCGTTTTAAGTTGAACTGTCCGACCAGATCAGAAAGAAGGGTGCGCCCGCACCTTCATCTAGTGCGCCCGCACCATTTGACGAAGAGAATTCCACCCTGAGACAGAAGACTCAGGTGCGCCCGCACCTGAAGTCTGGTGCGCCCGCACCTGAGCAAGGTGCGCCCGCACCTCATTTTGGTGCGCCCGCACCTCACGATCCGGAAAGAAAACATTCGATCATTAAACCCTCTTTTCGAGAGGAGTAAAGGACGGACGCTTTATTCTAGTTTCTACACAATATTCTAGGTTTTGTATTAGAGAGAAAACACTTTAGTTTGATTGAGATTTGAGAATTGTTGATCATAGTTTGTGATTTCCAATACATTCAAGGTACTTTTCATTCAATTCAATTCAAAGTTTTAGTTTTTATTTCATTCTCTTGGTGTTTGTTTATGTTCTCATATTATTTAAGATCTTCATTCTCTTAGTTTAATAATTGCGATTTCTATTAGTTTAATAATTTCTTAATCATGTTTAACCTTAGATTAGTCATAGATTCATTGTTTAATTGCTTTAACTCCATGATTAGTGAGTAGTTTCATATCTAGGGTTAGGGTGAAAGTATGAATTAGGGTTTTAAAAATGTTGTTGATGTGATTGTGATGTATGGAGAAGCTTATGCATTGATCTTGGTGTTTTGAGACCTTAGGATAGATATTGATCACATTTATACTTTGTTATTTTGATTTCAAATGTTCATAAATCGGATTTTGAACTCTTTTATCATCCCCAAGAATCAACTTAATTTCTATACCAAGATATTGGGTGGAAATTAAGGGGATCCTTCATTAGGGGTTTTCCAAACTTATCGAATCTCTTAATCAATTAACTAAAGACCATTCGAGAGAGGATTTAGTTGATAGATTAAGCGATTACTCTTGAGGACCATTCGAGAGAGGACTCAAGTATTTTAGAGGAGAACTAAACCTTGCATAATCGTCTTTGTTGCTTCACAATCGCATTAACAATCATCATCCGTTCTTATTCATACTAGTAGCCTTAACTCTAGTGTCTTTATTTGATATTTAAACTCGTGATTTTTGCTTGTTCTAGCTGATAGATAGTCTTAATTGTTACCAAACATCTTTTAAACCCCCAAATACCTTTCAATTAGGTAGTCTAGACTAGATAGACTCTAATCAATCCCAATTTCCCTGTGGATCGACCCTTGACTTGCCCTTACTATTCTCTTAGTAATTGCTTGTTAGGACTACAAATATTGTTTGGGAAGCGGTTTTTAGTGCCTTAACGACACACTAAAAACCTCTTATCACCCATCTCTGACTATCTCCCGCTTCCATTTCATCTTCCATTTTTCATCCCCATTTCTACTTTCATCTTCATTTCTCATCTCCATTTCTCCATCCCTAATTTCCATTTCTCATTTCGAAAGCATCATTCCTAAAAATTTACGAGGTCCATTCGATTTCTGTTCAGGATGGATCGTGAGATTATAACTTGGGAGCGCCCGACAGAGAGGATACAAGGTTAACCTACTCCTAGACTCGTCAAACACATCCTCACATTTTCAGACGAATCCTTCGACACTTCTGAATCATCATCTAAAATGGGGGACACTAATGAACAGCTTATTGCCATTATGGTCCAACTTCAATTGATGAACTCACGTCTTGAGGACCAAGACAAATAGATTAAGGCACTGAGGGAGAAGCTAACTGAAGAGGACAAGCAAGGCGACACTCCATCACCAATCAAGACCAACACAGATTTGAGGTTTAAAAAACTCGAGCTATTGATCCAGTCAATTCCTGCACTTGAGGGTCAGGCTCATGGCCAGAACATTATTGATCCTGAACTGAGGGAAAAACACCCTAAAAAGGTAACATTGGGTGACCTCCCAAAATTCAAGGGGGTCGAAGACCCAGATGACCACTTGAGAGCTTTCTCCATCTCTATGGCTCTCAAGGGCATGAGCAAGGACTTGTTTGCTTATGTCTTTCCCTTGACCTTGGATGCACATCCATCCAAGTGGTTCAAATCATTGAATAAGGCCAAGCTGAATGATTGGGACTACATCAGAGAAGAGTTCCATAAACAATACATCTACAATACTCAGCTTCCCATTGGCCTTCGTGAGTTGGAATTAACTAAGCAGAATTCCAACGAAGATTTTGTCACCTTCCTTAACAGATGGAGGGAAAAGGCTGCACAAATGACTAACAGGCCATCCTAAGAGGATGAAGTCCGATTGGTGATCCGTAACCTGCAGCCCAAGTATGGGGATCATATCAAGTTCCAACCTATAGTCTTTGACGAAGCTCTATAAGGTAGGCCTGCTGATTGAAGAAGAGGTACAGGCTAATAAGAACAAGGGTTCTAACAACAACAACTCTTTCAAGAAGGGTAATAATAACCCTTCTACCTCTAAAAGCAGTGACATAAATGCCCTAACTACTGACAAGAGAGGTTATCAAGGACCTCAAAGGATATTCACTCCCTTAGGCATGTCTCTAGAAGAAGCCTTCACTAGGCTTCATGCAAAGGGAGCACTTCAGCCTCTTGGCCCCACTCCGGACCCTGCTCTTGAGAAGAGATCTAGTAGATGGAATCCTAATTCCTACTGCAAGTACCATCAAGGAAATGGGCATCTGACATCACAATGCTGGACTTTGAAGCATCATCTACAAGATATGGTTGAAGATGGTAGATTGCCAATTCCGCCTGCAGCAAAAGTCAGCAATAACGGCAACTCTTTGGGAAGTCCCTAAATAATGCTGGGGCATAGTCATTTAATGCTAGTTTTCTAGGTTGAGTCGGAGAGTCCCTCCCCTAGCTCCTTCATTCCCTTTCCCATCGAGTCTATGTCCTTTAGGACTATAATGTTTATCAGCCTTGTTTCATTCATTTTCAATTAATAAAATAATTGCATTTTCTTTTCATTTCATTGGACTTCCATCATTTTTATTTATGCTTCTAATTCAATGATGAAACTCGAATCACCTAATGAACTTGACTAATAATAACAAAAGAGATCTGAAATAAAAAAGAGAAGAATAAAAAAAGAGGACATACTTTGGATCAGGAGTTATTCCCCCTTCCTTTCTATAACCTTCCATAAGCCATCCATGCAATCCAATCAAAAATCCTTTAAACCATCATCTCCATTAACCAAATAACCTTTCAAAATCAAAGCTCCGCAAATAACATTCAAGCCTTCCACTATCCTAAACCAAACTTGTGTGCAAGCCTTACTAGATACAAAAAAAAAAATCAATGCCGGGCAAAAACAAAATAGTGAAAAAAAAAAATTCAAAGTGCGAAAAAATGAAAAAAGCAAAAGGAAACATACAGGATAAAAAGAAACGTATTCTCACATAACACTCGAGGAATACTTTACGAACCTCTCGACGAACTACAAAACTTCCCTACAAAAACTCATACTTTCAAACACAAGTACATTCAATCTACATACTTTCAGACATTCAGATTTTCAGGCTTCAAGATTGCTCGTCCCGAAGGTTGTCAATCTCGCAGACCCAAACCACGGTATAATCCTGAGGGTCCTTGAATAAATTCTCTATTTTTATATTGAAGTTACTAACTGTTTTATTTCATGATGTAGATCTTTAATATAAAATCGCTCTACTGTATATTCTAACCTCTTTTCTATGTTTTATCTTATATTATATTTATTCATGCCTTTGTATATTATATGCTTGCCTGATCATTATATGTATATTATATGATTGTCCAGTTTTAATGCTTTTATCACCCACATGTTATTTTTGCTAATCAAAGACCTAAAGAATTGTTCTAATATTAATCAAATTAATTTGGACAACCTGCTAGGTTCCCTGTAATATTGATTGCATAATAACATGTCACTAAAAATTAGTCTTTTTATGTGTTTCCCGAACCTACTTAGACTAAATATTTTTAGGGTGCTTAAAACATTGTTTGATTATTCTTTGGCATAAAATCTGCAATGAATCGATATTTAGTAGAGGCCAACTTTGGGCGAATGTGGTTCATTATGACTGTACTTGTACCCTCACCCCCCGAACTCAATCTTTGGTTCATTTTGACCATATATGGAGTCATGACGGGGAAATCTACATTGGATAATTTGTCCCTTTGATTTTCCTATATCCAATTAGGTTTATGATTCTTCGTAAAAAGAATTGTTGGCGACTTCTTTCAATACAAAACAATTTTCAATAAAACCTTAACAGTGGGGTAGTCAAATCTATTACGTGCTCACACCGCGTAGGCGAAATAAAAACACACCTACATTGAGTTAACTGCTCTAATTAGCGATTAATCGAGGATTGAAATAACCACCTTAATTAGTGATCACGTTTATGATTTTTAAGAGGTCTTAGAAGAAGAGGTTTGCTTCCTAATTGAAGGCTTTTGAGAAATAATCTTAATTGAAGATTATTAAATCATATAGAGAGAAATGATTAATTTGAGTTCAAATTTGGAGATCGTGTTTAGCTAATTGGAATTTGGCCATTTAAAGCGAGACACGTGAAATGGCCTAAAATCAATTCGGATATCAAAATTACTAATCTAATTATGTCAAATTATATGATTAATCCATTTGAATATGGAGAACACATTTTTAAAATGTAAGATGGATCATCATACAAATTAATTAGTTACATTTGCAATTTTTCCTCTTAATTGAGATTGGGTCATTTGATTCATATACTATGATATATTGGGCCCAACATGCAAAATTTATAACATTGGTTGCTCATTTTATAAAAAAAGAGTTGTGGAATTATTTATGAAAATTATGCATAAACATCTCCATGTTTTTTTTATTAATGTGATGTAATAACTATTTACAAAAAACTACTATTACAATAGTATGTACAAAATCTATGATCTACACAAATCTTCAAGTTTGATCTTCACCATGATGCTCCTTGATCTTCATCTCCTTGAATGAGCTTTGGATTTCATGTTTATTTGTAAACTTGTGAAAAATTAGAGATTAATTAACCTATTTGATTTTGATTTTTTATGACAATTTTCACTGATTTTTATTTACATGATAAAATGAGACATTTTAAGATAAACCTAAAATTTCATATAATTAACATTTTGGTATGAAGAAAATAATTTTTTTTTTTATGAAAGTTGAGTTAATCACTTTATTTCATTTTTCAGATTGCACTTTTGTTCTTGTACTGAATTATAAAAATCATAACTTTCAGTAGAAAGCATTAAATTAAGCATGTGATACATTTATAGATAGTTCAGTGAGTTCTCTATGTTGTACCAAAATTTCACAAGCTTTTAGTGACAAATTGAATTATGATGAATTTTATACTCAAACTGGTCAAAACAGGACCTTTATTAAATTTGTTCTTTGAAACCTAACTTATTGAACTTATTTTAAAGTGAATTTTATTATGAACATACTAGACACTTTGAAGAACTAGATTGAAAATTTTCACTTGAATTGGACACTTTTAAGACTATTTTTGGTTTGTTTTCTTAACTAAAAAGAAAATCAGTTTTCTGGAATTTAGTGATTTACATGAACGGTTTTGTAAAAATGATGTAAAATTGTATAAAATTCATATGAATATGTTTTTATATTTTTGAAATTCTACTGATGTCTAATTCAAACTTGATGTTTTTATTTTTGTCTAAATGATTTTTATTTTGAATTTATTGACAAAATAAGCTTAGGTGGTACTAGACAAAATCAGTTTTGCACAATAAAGTTGTATGATTTTTAATTATTTTAAAAAAAAGTCTTTTTAAAGAAATTCCAAAGCCCAGTTGCTGGAAACATATTTCACTCCATATTAAAAATATTAAATCCTACAAACTATCTGATAATACAGACAAAAAATGCAATGAAGTACGAAATTAAAACGATTATAATTACAGCATCACATTTTCTTTTTTATGGAGAAGTTTATGCACAACTTGTCTTGAATTTTTTTATTAAAATATTTTTTGGTGATGAATAACAACTTGATTAAGGAAAATCACATAATCACATTATTTCCTAAGAGTCTCCCCATTAGAGTTGACTATTCTAGGTGGGGTGATTTAAGGTTGGGATCCTATTAGAACTTCCTCATACCCAAATCACTCCAAAATTAAAAAAATGGTAAGAAGAAACAAGAAGAAAGTTAGTAGATGATTGAGGAGGTAATAAAAAAATATAACAAAACCTTCAACTTTACCTTGCTAGCTCAATGATGCACTTCCTTTTTTGCAAATTTTTCTACCTTTTTTGTGATTTTCTTAATTTCTAAGTGAGTTTCTAAATCCTTTTAATTACTAACTTAAACTCTTTTTTTTCTTTTGATGAACTTCTTTACTTACTAATTATTTTCCTAACTTTTACTTTCTTTTCCTTGAATGAGATTTTTTAGAGGAAGGAAGTAGTAGAGAAGATGAGAGGAGTAATGAGAGAATTAGTGAAATTAAGTTGAGTTTTTTTCAACTTGGTTTTGAAGTAAAAAAGGAGGGCATTTACACGAAAATGAGGGAAATGAACTAGGGTTTCATAGAAGTAGAAAATCAGATTTTTAACCTAAAAAATCTGATTTTTCTCTTCCTTAATCACCCTAATGACATCACTCTAATGACCTCACCCTAATGACATAATCAAATATCTTTGGAAACACAAATATTCTTATTCTTTTTGGATTTTCTCATAAATGAAGCAAAATAAGATTTTCAGAAAATATACTTCACTAAATTCACCCTAATACGTAAAAAAAATCGAAAAACGCGCAAAACAAAGCTGATCAGAACGCTGCGCCAAACGCAGGAGCCTGCGCTAGGAACAGCGCAAGGCTTTGCGTCTGGCGCAGGCCATGCTGTGCGCTAGGCGCACGATCATGCGTCTAGCGCATGATCGTGTGCTTGGCGCACACTCGATTCTTCCGGAAAAAATCCGGATTCTTGACTTCTTACACATGGGATTTGATTCTTATTCTCACTTCTTTTCATGATTCTTATTCCCTAACTAATGGATAAAGGATGTGATTAGTGGATAAAGAATATATTCTTATTCTTTATTCAATGAACAATGACTTGACCATCAAGAAAACTGATTAATGCCGGTTTTGGGATACGACTAAAATCCCGACGCCTAATCGCGACTCGTTTTTCATTTTTCTAAAAGACAATTAAAATGCTTGCCGCATGAAGCTGGTTGGGGTCATATGGTTGATTGGCATGGAAGAGGAAAAGGTGGCAAGGTTGGGGGAGGGGGTGGTGTGAAGAGGACGGGGTTTCTCTGTGGGAAGGGGTGGGGGAGGAGGGAGAAAGAGGAAGGGGAGGGGGACTGGTGGTTGAAGAGGGGGAGGAAGGGGAGGGTGGGGTGATAAAAAAGCAAAATAAAAAATACGGTTTTTTCACCAAATACCCCTGACAAATAAATTTATTCACCAAATACCCCCACTTTTTTCAAAATACACCAAATATTTTCCCATTCTTGTAGATCTTATCCTTATTTGAAGTACCATCTAAACAATCCTCAAACCCAGGCTCATAAAGCTCATCATCACAGAAATCAATTTCTTCCTCAACAACAAACTCAGAACTGAAAATAGCATCTTCATCTGAGTCACTCTCACTTTCCTCAACCTCAAAATCTTCATCTGAGTCACTCTCTTCCTCTCTTTCCTCATCAGCATTAGAAAAAGCAGTGCCATTACCCCTTGACCTACTGCTGCTATTACCCCTAGAATAACTGCCCCTCTCTTTAGGCACATAAGTCCTTAGTTTTTTTGTTGTGCTCTTAGGAACTTTAAAACCAACTAACCTTGTTCTTGGGGGTCTTTTAGGCTTGGTTGTAGTGGAAGTTTGTGTTGGGGTTTGTGTTGGTTGCAAAGGGGTTGGTCTAAGTTCCCTTGGTTGCTCAGGGGGTGGTGTGGGTAGTCTTGGTGAGGCATTGGATGTATGGGTTGGTGAAGGCTCCCTCACAGGTGAGGCAGAGGATGTAGGTGGTGGTGAAGGCTCCCTAACAGGTGAGGCAGGGGATGTAGGTGGTGAAGTTGGGTCCCTCACAGGTGAGGCAGGGGATGTAGGAGGTGGTGAAGGCTCCATCAATGGTGAGGCAGATGGTGTTTGTTGTTGGGTAGGGGGATTAGGTTGGGAATCTCCAGGGAAGAACTCTTCTTGTGATTGGTACACCCTCATGTACTCACAAATGATAACATTATCCACTGAGAGTACAGGTACCTCAACTGAAACTAGGTATCTCCTAGCCTCCTCAGCTTCCCTCTCCTCTTCTTCTTCTTTCCTCAGTCTCTCCTCTTCCTCTTTCTGTTTCCTTTCTTCCTCTTCCCTCTCTTTCCTCAATATCTCTTGCACCCTCTTAATGTTTTCAGCCTTCTCTCTCTCAACCTGATCCCTTAGATGTACATATGCCCTAAACACTTTCCCTGGGTTATCTGTTTCCTCAACCCACATCTCTATGGTGTCAGTTCCCCTCCCAAAACTCCATACCTTCCCTAAATTAGTATTAGTACTTATCTCCATCTTCCTATTAGTCATAGGGTTATGCACCAATATCTTAAAGGATTTGGGGAGATATACATTCTGTTTAACAGATTCCTCTAAAATATCTTCATATAATCCCATTAAATGGCACAAGTCTGTGTCCTCCACCTTTACATCAAAATCATGCCCATTATAATGGACAAGCAACCAAATTGAGGCTATCCTAAACAAACAACAAACAACCACAACAAAACCTAAGTAATTGAACTACCACATTCCACTATCAAATTTTTACATGATCAAAAATAGGTTAATCGCAAAATCAAAATAAACCCTACAACGAACTAACCCTAATAGAACACAATTGCAGTTCAGTTAAAGGTTTTAAGACAAAGAAACACTAAATGAAGTTACTTGCCTTCAAAGAGAGTAGAGATGATTTGGCGTTGCAACCCTCTTTTTGAAATTTCAAAATCGCGTTTTTTGGTCCTTTGAAGAACACTCACTTCACGTATGTTGTGCAGACCTCTTTGTCTTCAAATTTCGCAGCTTTTTGTTAACAAATCTTCAAGGTTGCAGTAGATTTTTAGGGATCCTTTGATGCTTCAACACGCATGAACAACAGAGCAAGAATGGGAGTTGAAAGGGCGTGGTTTTTTTTTGGAAGAAGTTTTATGTCAGGTTATCTCACCAACATAACCATAATGGCGCCACAAATTAAGGGCATACTTGTAAATAAACGCTAACGGAGCACTAACGTCCGTTAACAATAAGGGTATCTGGTGAATTTTTTTAAAGGTCAGGGGTATTTGGTGAATTTTGAAAAAAGTGGGGGTATTTGGTGAATAAATTTATTTGTCAGGGGTATTTGGTGAAAAAACCGAAAAAAATAAGTAAACAACCAATAAGAGCACGACAATTGACATTTTTAACCTGCTTAACCGGTTCTTTCAGGTCACGGTGCATTTTGGGAAGGCATCCCACATAGTTGGGATTATTAAAAAATAACTCATAGTTGGGGGTATTAAAAGTGGACGACCAAAGTTATGTTCTGATCCATTTTTCATACATTCTACACCTAACGGCCAAAGAGTATGATGTGCAACACGCTCTCGTTTAACAATTATTTTTGAAAAAGTAAAATTTAGGTTTGATTATAGAATTAAAATATTCTATTTCTATCTATCCAAAAACCAAAAAAATAAAACCAATGCATTCTTCTCTTCAACTTCTCCTTAGTTCTCAACTCACCACTCATAATTTTCTCATTTCCCTCCTTCGTTGGTTTCCAAAACTATCCAGTTTGATAGTTGAATATCATTTTGGTGCAAGCATAGTCCCGAAATGTTGATAAAAATCGATAGTTATTGGAATGGAGATATAACAAAAGAAAAAATGTAATACATCAAGGCGAATATGAGAGCAGATGATCATTTAATGATATTAGAGAGTTTTATAAAGAGAATATTGAAGGTATAATAATTAGTGAGATAAAGGAAGGAGAGAGAAATAGTTATGGATGAAGGAGGAGATTGAAGGTTAAAGCTCCCATGATTCTAATAATATTGATGATACAGAGAAATGGTGAAAGACAACTAGTTTGGGTAATTATATAGTGGGTTAAGTATTTGAAATGACAGGGTATTTTTAATATTTTGAAATCCTTTTTGTTTATAGGCCTAGGTAGATCATTTTGGAAATTGAATAAATTTTGAAGTTGAAAGTCTTTGGGCATTCAAACACTTTTACCCAATTCCAAAATTTCAAATGGAACATATGTATCCGAACATGCCATAATGTTCCTTCTTATTATAGTTGTACTAAAATAATTTAACACATTTGTCATTGCACAATTTTGAGCATTAATATTGTTTTTGACTATGCACAAGTAAAAAGATTGTCTTAAGAATGTGATGCGCTAAATACTTACAACAGTGACCCAAATTACCTAAATGCTCCCTGTTCATACTCCCATTTTATTTTATCGTGTGTTATTCTATGAATTGTAATATCTTTATGAATAGAAAATGTGATATTTTCAGTTATTATACTATTTTTTCTCTGAACTATCTATATTTTTTCGGAATCATGATGCACTTTAAACTCATGTTTTATAATTTGATTTGCGGCCATGTGCATATGTTGGCAGCAAAATAAAATAATGCGCCGAGACACATCCTCGCAATTACTAACAATTTCATGCAGTACTTTATTGCTTGAAATCTCCAAAATGTCTTTCCTTCCTCCACAATTTTACTTTATGCAATAGATGTAAATTGTTTCATAAAAATAACAAACTAATTCTTTCACAACAAAATTTAATAAATTTTGAAATTTAAATATTAATTTTAATAATTAATATGAAATTGTATCTATACAAATATATTAAAAGGTGTTCCTAAACAAGGAACTGTACCACGTGGTGCTATCCCTTAGAGTGTGCGGTTCTTTTACTCGGGGCGGACCCAAGTGGGGTCTGGGTGGCACAGGCCCCCCCCCCCAAATTTAAAAAAAATTGTGTATATTGGGTATTGGTATACTGTATTACTAGCTTTTCAAATACGAAAACCTGAAATTAGAGGTACTAGTAGACAGACTAGACATTGTAATTGCAGGCAATTGCTGACGGCATAGGCCAACCACATAATACTTTATTAACAATAGCATATTACACGTCACATGGTCACGGTAGGCTCTAGGCTTTGCTATATGCTACCACTCTCATCATGTTAGTTGGCTGAAGTTTTTATTTTCATAAGTTTTATTTTTTTGTTTTCCCATAAAACAATTTTTGCCTGTTTGCTATTGTGTTTTGGAATTTCGTGCATATATTTGTTGTTTTGCTTAAGTAGTTTATTGCATTATTAACACTTTTATTATTCTTTAGTTGATATTTCTTTTATATAAGTTTGTTTATTTCATCATGAAATTATATTACTATGAATAATGAATAGAATACTCAATTTGTCAATAAATGCAATAATAAGTTGGATGTTAATTTATAATTTGTAAAGTAATGTAATATAATGATAAAATGTTAATTTTTTGGTCCACCAACCAATAACCATCAACTCATAAAACATATAATAATACTTAAAATCAAAGAGATAAAACATAATTTAGAGTCAATTTAAATCTTGAGACTCAAGCCCTTCAAAAATAGAGAACCTTCAATAAGTACTTTCGATACCTCGATTAGAGAACCTTCAATAAGTAATTTCGGGGCCCCCCAAGATTAAAATTTTGGATCCGCCCCTGCTTTTACTCCACATATAATTAAAAATTAGAAAAATGCATGGTATAAGATTTGATCCCGTGACTTCAAGTTTTATATACTAAAGTCTTAAACAATACATAAAAAAGAGATGGGAGAGAAAGCTAGAAAGAGAACGGAAGAGGGGGAAAATCCCCAATTGAAAACTCGAGAAACCCTAGCTCACTCGAAAAAATTGCTTCAGTTAATTCATCTCATCATCATTCTCTGCCATTCCCAGGCTACTCTCGTCGTTATCAAAGTACAATTAAGTTTGCTTGTTGGGCTTGCTTTATCTCCTTCTGTTTGTTTGAGGGAAATTAAGCATTTTTAGCAGTAATGACGCGACTCTATGCTATGGTTATAGGGTTAGTTCTCAATTAAAGCTTTTCAATTGCTTGTAGAGTAGTAATTTACAGGTTGTTATCCATAATTTGGTTTAGCTATTCCAATTAATTATCTCTGAGCTAGGGTTTCAAACTCGATTTGGGGGTTTTTATTGACTTGGTCTCTTTCCTTCATTAAACGTGTTACTGAGTGTTAGAGTGTGATGTGTGAGGTTGGTTGGCATTGTCGTAGTGTCACTCAATATTAGTGAGATTTTCTCATTTATTATCTTCTGTTATTGGTGTCGTCGGCGTGCTGTTTCTCGTTCTCTTAGAGTTTACTTTCATATTGGAACCCTAACATTTATGGCGATGGTAAGTATCAGTCTTAAAGAAAGTTTGGCTTTTGCTCTTATTTTGCTCGTGCGTATTATAGTTACTATAAAAGGCATAAGAAGGTTAGTTGTTTTTTCACAATTCTTCTTATCTTCATGTGTGTGTGTGTGTGTGTGTGTGTGTGTGTGTGTGTGTGTGTGTGTGTGTGTGTGTGTGTGTGTGTGTGTGTGTGTGTGTGTGTGTGTGTGTGTGTGTGTGTGTGTGTGTGTGTGTGTGTGTGTGTGTGTGTGTGCGCGCGTGTTTGTGTGTTTGCTTAAGTTCTTATCTTGTTTTCTTGTTTGATCTTGAGTGTGTGGGTGAGTGTGATTTTTTTTCAAATGTCATTTAAAGCGGTTGTTTTGTCTGCTTTGGTGCTAACCAGGGATGGTCTTCTAGTCACCTGCTTGGTGCTAGTGATCCCGTCTCGTGTTGGTTTAAGTTCGATGTTATTAAGAATGATTCTAATATTGCTCTTGCTGATTGTCTTCATGATCCTCCCGCTGATGTTGCTTATCTTGAGGCAACAATTGTTGATGAGCAATCCCAAGTGCAGAAAGATATTGAAGAGCTCTCTAAAACTTGTCTAGTGGGTAAGATGCTAGGCGAGCCTTTAGATGTGCTTACTATTATTTCTCGCACTAAAGCTGAATAGAAGATTATTAAAGGTGATATTGAGTTTATGGAAATGGGAAATCATTGGATTTTATTGAGATTTACAAACCCTAATGATCTTTTCTTAGTATGGTCTGAGAGAGCTTGGCATGTCCAAGGTGAACTGTTTGTGTTAGAGTCTTGGAAGCCTAATTTTGACCCTTACTTAGAAGAGATCAAGTAGGTAGTTTTATGGGTGCATGTTCCTAGATTTCCCACTGAATTACTCAATTTTGAGTCAATTTCAAATCTATCTGCTGCCAATAATGTCGGGTGCTTGTCAAGCTTGATTCTAATTCCCTTCTTAGAAATAAGATAAGGTTTACTAGGTCTTGTGTGCGAGTTGATATCACTGAACCATTGCTTAAATATGCTGAGTTAGTTCGTGCTGGTGGGAAGTGTGTGGGTATAACATTTGGTATGAGGATTTTTCAACTGGTTGCTCATTTTGTGGCTCTGAAGATCATGCTATTGATGTCTGTCCTTTACTTCATGCACCTAAAAAGGAAATTTCTATTTCCTTGATGAAAAATCCTAAGCAGAATTGCTTAGCTGCGATTCTTTCTTTGGCTACAATGCAAGAAAAACTTGTCACCATGGCTGAGCAGGCCAATGTGGTGCAAGCTAAGCCTAAGTCAATTCCTAGAAGCTCTGCTAGAAAAATAAAAATTATCTCGGAAATCTTTTGTGCATTGGAAATATGTTGCTGTTTCTAATAAGAAAAAAGATGTTGGTATTGTGTTTAAGGATTATGTTCATGTCCCCTTTAAAAATGATGTTGTGCCATCTTATGGCAAAAGTAAAGGGAAGGCTATTCTTTGTTGCTCTCGAGTGTGTGGATGTAGGTGACTCGATGATGCTGCAATTGTGAGTGTTGTTAGTCCTAAGTCCTCCCCTCCTCTGATGCTTGTTTTCAAGCCGCTATGCTAGAGTTTACTCCGTGTGAGGGAGGTGAGGATGTAGGGATGGCTCATACTCCACCTGGTGCTATGGATATGATGATGTCTCATGTTCCTCTTCAGATAGTCTACCCTGAATACTTTCTCCAATGTAATCAGTTTGCTCCTTTCACGAGGGGAAAAAACATCAAAGGATCCGATCAAAGTCGAGCTTATTATTCGGTTTTGGTCCGGATCGGGTGGATACGGAGCAGCTAGGAGTGATCAACTAATCCGGTCCAAAACCGAATCAGTTTAGCTACTATCCCCAACAATTCCAAACCCCTATTGCAGCCCTACATCCCCTATTGAACTCAATATTCAACACAACCTACAGGCTACAGCCCCTATTTTCAGTTAGGTGTAGAATGACAAAAAACGTTTCACTTCACACATCACAGTAAGCTTCACACAACAATTTTACATATATAATATTTTCAACAATTTTCCATATATAATATTTTCAACAATTTCACATATATACAAAATAAACAAATATAAACTATATGTCCATAAAATTAAAAAAAAAAACTTATACACAAAAAAATTACGAAGCTTACACAAAATTAAAAAAACAAAAAATATGACAATGAAAACTTAACAGAAAATTTAAAACTTATAAAATTAAAATACAAGAACTATATACATTAAATTAAAAAAGGGAAAAAACCAACGAAAATGAAAATAGAAAACGAAAATCAAACTCAAACCCTAGATCTAAAAAAAACTCGAACAAACGAAGCGAAAATCGTGTGCTGGTTATTGGCTAGTGTCGTGCACTGGTGGCTGGCTTCATGTGCTGGTGGTTGGCGTAGTGCGCTCGTGGCTGGCGTCGTGTTGATGGTGAGAGATGAAAATCTGGTGTGAGTAAGACGAAATCTTGAATCTAAACCGTTAGTGAGAGACGCGTGAGTGAGAGGAGGTGGTAGAGATGGAGAAGTGGTTGGCGTGTTGGAGTGAATAAGGAGGAGAAAGGAGGAAGGATTGTGGAGATGGTGGTGTTGTTGCTGGCGATGGTTGGGTGGTGTTGGCGATGGAGGAGGCACTAGTGGAAAAAACCTTAAATGTCACAAGGAAACTGATCCCCTTTTTTTAAAACCGGATCCGTTAATTCATTTGGAGTGGGCACGCAACAAAAATTTCAAATAACTGATCCGCTTGGGCTACAAAACGGATCAGTTGTGTTAACTGATCCGGTTTGTAGCCCAACCGGATCAGTTGATGGGCTGGGCCTTATAAAGCGCTCAACTTTTCAGCCCTTGTGTTATTATACCACATCTCCCTTCTCCCTCCTCAACTTCAGCGGTCAACCCTGACCCTAACCCTACTCTCCACAGCGCCACCTCCTCTCGATCTCCTCTCGAACGGCTCTCCTCCTCAACCCCACCCAACCCCACCCAACCCCACCCTACCCCACCCCACCCCACCCCACGAACACCCATGAACCCCAACCACTTGCATAAACTCTCGCTCGCCAAACACTCGCTCGTCGTCGCAACCACCACACGCAACGAACACTAACACCACCAGGGCCACCACCCACCGGTTTCGAGTGTTGAAGAAAGACGAAGCCCGACGACAATGAAGAAGATAGACGAAAGAATGAAGAGGAAGGAAGGCAACAATTTCAAAGCGCGGGATTTTAGATCTAGGGTTTGAGGTTTTTTTTAAATTTTCGTTCTTAATGATGTTCATTTTAATTATGTAATTATATCTAGGGTTGTTTATAATTTTTAAGTTTCGATTGTAATTTTTGTAATTTTCCTTTTTTCGTAATTTTCTTTAAATTACTGTAATTTTAAATTTTCGTTTTTTCGTTGTTTTTATGTAATTTTCTCGTCTTCCTCGTTTTTGGATAATAATTGTTTTGATTTATGGGTGTTCATCTCAGATATATTTTGGTTTGTTTGTTTCTGTTTTTTTGTTTGTGATGGTGTGATGATGATTTCTGCTTTGTGGTCTTGGGAATGTGTTGTGGTTGCCGACTGGTTTTTTTTTTTATTTGTCAATAATGATCAACTGATCTGATCATCTCACAAAACTGGATCAGTTAATCCACTTAATAGATTCAGCTTTGTGCCATGACCAGTTCAGTTAATTCCTGACTGATCCAGTTTTGAACCGGATCAGTTCACTTCGCCTAACCACTCCGACTCCATCCGTCCCGGACCAAAATGGATCAGTAAAGTCCATTTTGACCGGATCAGCTGAGAGTTTTTTCCACTAGTAAGGGAGGAGGGAGTGGACAGAGGATGGGAGGAGGGATATGGACATAGGATGAAAGGGTGAGAGAGTGAGGGAATTTTAGGGTTAAGGAAAGAAGTTGTGGTTCCCGCTGATTTATGAGGGAATTTAGAGCCAAAGGGAACATGGGCCACGAGGAACTGGGCCTTATATTTTTTACTATCAAGCTGATCCAGTTTGTAGGAGAACTAGATCAATTTACAAAACTGATCTGGTTCTCCTCGAAACCGGATCAGTTTAGTAGCCCAAAAATTTTTGAAAAGAAAAATTGAATATAGTGATCCGATTTTGGGAGAACTGGATCTATTTGTTTGTGTCATATAAGGTTTTTTCCACTAGTGTTTGGCTTTTTTTTTTTTGAGCAAAATTATGGGGATATGTCTTTGTATGATTATGGGGTAGAAAATACAACAATGATTATTCATACTGATGATAAGTCTCTTAATGAGTATCATACTCAACCTGTAAATTGTTTCCACTCTGTGGATTCTGAGAGCTCTATTATTCGCCACTTTGGTGCTATGGGTGTTGAGCAATAGCCCCCTATGGAGCCCACCTCTCTCTCTCTCTCTAGTGCTGCTAAAAGAAGGAAGGGGAATGGTGAGGAAGATTCACCCTCATCTGCTCTGAAGAGGTCTAAAGCTTAAGTCCATTTCTATTAAAGGATGGTTTTTTATGTGATTAACTATTTTTTAATGTCTCTAGGCTTTTGGAATATTAGGGATGTAAAAGAAAAAAATGCATTAGAAGAAGTTAAGTTGTTTTGTAATGTAAATATTGTTAGTATTATAATGCTATGTGAAACCAAGTCCATCCTTCCTCCCACTAGTTCTTGTTTAAGGAAGTCCGGGTTCACATCATTTGCTTTCATCAATACCTAGGGACTTACTGGTGGTATTTGGTTATTATGGAAGCAATATGTCTTTAATCCTTATAATTTGGATGTATTACAAGTATCTACTAGGTTTATTGCTTGTAAGTTAACTCTTTTGAACGCTTGTCTTTCTTTTGTTGTGTTATTTGTTTATGCACCCCCTCATTCTCATGAGAAAGATGACTTTTGGGAAGAAGTTTTGAATTATGTTAAGCAATATGTTTCTCCAGTACTGATTGTTGGCGATTTCAATGAGCTTATCTCAAAGCAAGATAAAATGGATGGTGCAAGTTTTAAGTACTCTGGACTTACTGGATTTGCTAATATCTTAGCTTCTACAAATTGTCTTGAGTTAAGTTATTTTGGGCAACCTTTCACTTGGCGTAGAAAGAAAAGGGGTTCAAATAATACTTTGGAACGATTGGATATAGTGGAAAAATCCTCTTTTGCTACTTGCCAAATGCTCCGTTTGTTTAAAAAACGTAGCACTTAGTGAATTTCCTCAATATTTTAATAAAAAAATTTCACAAATGCTCTGTTTGACCGGAGCATTTATCCTGTCTTTTTTTTAATATTTTCTGTTGCTCTATCCTCCTTTAGTCTCTACAGTTCAAGATTCTAATTTTCCCTCTTGCTCCCCCATTTTCTTTCGCCTCTCAGTTCTCTCTCCCTCTCCCTTTCCATCAAACCGATTATCTTTCTCTCTCTTACCCTCTTCACTCTCGATCTTTCTCATCTCCCCTTTCTCACTCTCGCTGCTCTCTCGCTTGCTGGGCTCACTCTCGCTCCTCTCCTACGATGTCCGACCTGTTGCTGGGCTCACTCTCACCAAATTTTCATCCGATGTCGGAGCTCGACTCGAGCACCATGACTATAATGGTAAGTTTCACTATTTTTCGCACGTACTTTAGATCTGATGTTTCAATCCTTTTCCCCCCAATTCTCTATATTGGTGTCTGTGAATTATGAACTTTTTCGATCTCCAAAATCTAGGGTTTAGAAATTCTTATTTTTTCGGCAATGAGGTCGGCGCAATCGTTGTATAGAGATATAACACATGAGTTTCAGATCATATCGAGCAGCAGTAGTAGTTGCGGTGGTTCCCAAGTAAATGGGCCTCCAAGATTGGATTTGGGTTTCTCTGTCCTCATGGGTACACGTCGAGTAGATGCTTTTTTATATTCTTTTTTACTGATTTATTTTGATTGTTTATGGGAGACAGTAGATTGCAAGTTTGACAGGTTTATTCTAAAACCATTGAAGAGGAGGCTTACACCATTGCTTCTGCTTCCTCCAATGATGAAGAAATCGAGATTCTTCAGGTTTATTTTAAAGAAATCAACAAGTGGATGCTTGATGCTGTCAAAGCTAGGCCTCCCACTGAGGTCTCTCTTACTCCCGATTCTGATCGTGCTACTGTTGCAACGAGTGAGGATGTTTATTCTTCCGTTGATAATCAATCTTCGTCTTAGGTTTTTTTATTTATTATTTTGTCATCTTTTGTTCTTGTTTGCTGGTTTAGTTAACTACGGATTGGGTGCTCATATATGGTTGTGTTATGACCAATTATTATTATCTACATTCTATGTGTTGTTGTTAGGACTGTTCTAGATCTTTCGTGTTTCTTTATGATTATGCCGTATGCTGTAATTCATGGAACCTTGTATTATTGACTCAAATGGGGAGTACTTGGTCGTGGTATAATTTGAGTACTTCTTCATGTTAGTAAAATGACTAAAAAATCTATTTGTACTTTGTTTATATATTAAATTTCATTGGTGCATGGAATGCTATAATGAGAAGTTGCATACTTTTATTGATTTAAATTAGCATGTGATGCTGGAGTTATTGGAGAGAAACTTTCCAAGTCTACTGCCTTCTATTAACTGGATTGTGATCAAAGTCAGTAAGCTTTTATCGGACGAAGTTGTGCTATATATATTATGTTTCTTTAAACTTGTTTCGATTTAGATTGTCAATCTCCTATTAGAGGAGAAGCTTATGTTTCCAGAGTAAATCATGGAACAACAGACAGTGAGCATTACCAAGGCTGGTCTCATTACGTTATTGTCCAAAATTTGCATGTCATGTTGATTCTGAAATGTTCCTTTGTTGATATGTTGTTGATCTGCTATTGATGTATTGTTTGGCCCATGTTATGTGTTCTTTATATCAGTTTTTTATTTAGCGCATGTTGTAGTGTATGGATATGTTGTTTACATCAATGTTTGATTTAATTCATGTTGTAGTGTGTGCATGTGTTATATTTGATTTAGTTTTGTTCTTCAATTCAGTTACTCACTTACTCATTGGTCATTGTTTGTTCTACTGATCATGGCTTGTAAAGCTCATAAGCAATTCATGTACCAATATCTATTGCTAGCCTTTTCCATGTGATTTGGCAATTCATCATTTTTTTTCTTCTGCATGGTTCTGACATATTGGGTGAGCCTCTTGTTCTTTATATGTTTGCAGATTCTACTTAGATTTTAGTCCACCTTATGTGGGTTGTGGACTTATCTGTCCGCACATAATGAATTGTTCTGTCCTATTCGGTGCAATTATTTCATGGGGTTTTTTGTGGTCCTTCATCCCGAAGCATGCTGGAGATTGGTATCCAGCTGATCTTGAGAGTAACAACTTCAAAGGACTTTATGGATATAAGGTATAATGACTGATTGGTTAGTAAAAGATTTGGAATAATTGACGATTACTACCTTATTAAATAGGTCACTTTTTATGATTTATAGTCTTTTCAAGACACTGAAGTTCTATTATTGCTACCTTTTGCTAGATTTCGATGGATTTTTTTGAGGGGCCAAAACCACATGATTAGATTACAAATTTATTTATGAAAGGGATATAAGTGAAAAATGACCTATAAAAGAGTTGGTAAATGACAAAAGTGGAAGTAGTTTGATACGAATAACTATGCACTTGAACGGTATCAAATATTCCCTTATGACAACTTTATACGATGTCATCTCTTGTTGTTGGAGAGATAATAAAGTACTTAACTATTGTCTATCGTTTATAATCATTCAACGATAGTGTCGCCAATCTATGATAGCTTTAGTGTGTCGAGTAACTATATAATATAATTTGGTCTTTTTGGCTTTTATGTTGTTTTGAATGACATGAAAGTATCATCATATTCTCATCTTCTCAAAACCCTCATATTTTTATCTAAATATATGTAGTCTAAGCTTTTGATCAAGCTATTTAAGTGGTTATCTGTCTAAATTATTTCTACATGGGTCGGAGTTGACCACTTTGTTTTGGTTGGGGTACAATCTGGTAGATTTATCATTCTGGCACACTAATGTTCATTCATTCTAGGTGGTTGGTTTCAGCTTAAGGGATTCTTTTGCCAAGTGATTTAGAGTGAAAAACAGATTGTTTTACTATGTATATATAGCTTATGTTCGAACATGCTATGTGTTGGTGTGTGTGGTATTGGTTACGCAATTGTAGTTTTCCTATGCTAATTATTATTGTTGTTTTACCGTTGCTAGTATTCAGAGTTCTTCTAGTTTAGTTGCTCTAGTGACCTGGTGTTGTGCTATGCACTGTTGTTGTTGTTGTTGTTGTTGTTGTTGGTGTATGATCTATGACACTAGTGCTTCTCGGATGAGTTGTGTGCGTGCATTGCATTGCTTGAGTTTTTTAAATCTGTCGCTCGCATGAGACACGAGTTTTTGACCTCCTATCATTTTCTTTATTTAAAACTCCCGATAGGAGATTGTTCTTTCTCTAAACTTTTGGGCTGATGTTGCCTTTATATCTTATGCAAGAAATGGCGATGAGAATTTGGAGTGGATTATCTATCTAAAGAATATGAAAATTGCAGCTCAAATAGGTAAAAGCTCCGTGCATGACTTCCTTGATGTGAATGTCAGACCTGTAGTAATAGTGGAGGCGTCAAAACATTTCCCTGGAGTAAGTATGTAATTTTTCTTGGCCAAATATTCAGCTTCTTTCATGTTAATCTATGCTGTTTAGTTTTAGCATTAATATATAGTTTATGATGGACTGGTGCGGCCCTCCCCCTGTTTCCCTCGCTAATAATATGTCCTGCTTCTCTACTTGAAGGAGTGATGTATGTTACCTCCTAATATTTTCATATATATATATATATATATATATATATATATATATATATATATATATATATATATCCATGTATCGGTTGATTTTTATTTTTATATTCTGCATATCTTTTAAATAGTTTTTATCTCATGTTTTGGACCACACTTCACCGACGTTTGATTCAAGAGTAATATGTTCCCGGCTAGTTCTCTACTTATATCATCACTTGATTCTAGTTAGCTTATGATTTTTTCATGTGGGAAAATCTTGATGTGTAGTTGTCCTTTTCTCCTTTGCTTATAACCGTGTTTCTTGTTCTCTTTTTACTTATGGTGTGAACAAGAAGGCATTAAGAGGGGTTAAGGTTAGTTGAAGTTACACATCTGTGTGCTGTGTATGAACTAATGTTGGCTTTGTGTAAGGCGAAAAATACATAATATACAAGAACTTTGAGGCTTTTGTTTTCAATTCTTCCTTTTCTCTTTGTTTAAGGGGATAAAAACTTAAAAGCCAGGACATAGAGAAATTACCTTACTTGAGACCCACTAACTTCCGCCTTTCTTACATTTTATGGAATTATTAATTTAAAGTTTTTCTATTGACTTCCTATGAGTTGGAGATGATTTACAAATTATGTAAACCATCTCAATTCTATGTTTCGATGTTATTATTTTTGGTTTATTAGAATTTTAAGAGGATAATGTCCTTTTTAGTACCTTTCGCAAGCATGGGTAACTTCCTTTTGTTGTATCTTATTTTCTCGTTTGTTATGTGAACTTCTATCTCCAAAGCTTGTCATGTGTACTTTCTTTTACGCTAAGATGTGTAATGATTTCTTCCCCATATCTCTATGCAACTAACACAGACGTCTCTATCTTGGCAACAGAAATTCATGCACTTGTTATACATATCCAACTTCATAGATGGGGCAAACCAATCTTAATGTGAAGTTGAATGCTTCTTCACCCATACCCAAGGCAAAGTTAGTAACTTTATCTATGACTATGGGATGCTCAATTTTCTACATAGACTAGGTCACAAGGTTTGGCGTAAAGTTTGTACTTCTCCGAAACTATGACGGTCTAACAAATTATCTAGGAGAAGCTTGAAATTGCTTTATTTTGATTTATTTATAGATGGTTCAGTTCAAGTGTATCGGTTTATCTGTTGAAGTCATACTTGCCTCCTTAATTGGAGATTTGGAGGTTGAGATTGATGCCTATGTAATCATCTAAAATTATGTTCTATAGTATAGATGAGTGTTGAACTGCTTTATCTGCCCTTGGCAATGTAAGATGTGTACAGCTGTTCTTAACAGTGCCAAACTACATGATGAGTGGAGGAATGTGAGATCAAAGAGCATTCTAATCTTAATGCACTTTGCTATCGAGTTGCTTTCTAATCTTAATGCACTTTACCGCATTCTAATATTGTTATATTATTTGGTTTGTCTCATTTGGTGCGAGAGGTTGTTGTGGTGTCCCTGGGGAGGTTTTGAATCAATCCGATGGTGATGATGTTTTTAGCATGTGAGAATGATGATGAAGCTATTGCAATGATGGAGGAATACCATCAGGCAAAAGGGTGACATGCATCTTTCATTAGTTTAGATTTATAATCTTACCTGTTTTTTCACGGAAATTTTTGTAGAATACTAATTATGGTGTCATAAAGGCATATGAGATTTTTTTTTTGCAATTATTAGCTAGTTGTTTATACTTGTGTCATGGCATATTAATTTTTTTATTTGATTAATAAAATTTCACTTTCTATCCTTTTTATTTGTTATCTTGATTTTTATAAAAGTAGTCTTAGGGGCTGGCACACTAAAAGCTACTTGTACTGAGTGCCTGATTAGTATAGGTAGAACTTCTTACTCGTTGTTGGTGTACTATTAGCAAGCTATACAATTTTTTTTTAGAAATAAAAAACTATCAAATGCTCCGGTTGTTAAGATAAAACCGAAGCATTTAACAAATAAATGCTCCGGTTTTTTCTTAACAACCGGAGCATTTGACAGTCAAATGCTCCGGTTTTTTAAACAACCAGAGCATTTGAGTTACCAAATACTCCGGGGGAAAACGGAGCATTTGTAAAATGCTTAAATGCTCGTATGGCGTCTGCTACGCGCTAAATACGGAGCATTTGATGGGTTTTTAACCGGAGCATTTGATGTTTTTTCTACTAGTGCGATAAAGCTATTGCCAGTTCTAGTTGGTTTAATATGTTTCCTACAACTTAGTTACAAAATCATATTTTTACTTCGTCGAATCATTGTCAAGTTTCTTTAAAACTTATTAATTCTAATATCAATAAAGCTTCTCCTCTTAGATTTGAGAAAATGTGGTGTATGCGTAAGGATTTTGATACACTTATTAAAAAAACATGGTGTAATCAGTTTGTCATCAATGTTTTGTTTAGTTAAAAAGCTTCTATTATTAATAATCATAAAAGCAAAAGATTGGAATCGTTCTAAGTTTGGGAATATCTTTAGACAAATAAAACTTGTTGATATAAGACTTGAAAAAGTTCAAAAATCGCTTATTACAAGATCCGGACAATATAAGTTATAATGCCTCTCTAGAACGTCTTCTTATTGAAAGGAGGGAGTTATTTTCATTTCAATCTAGATTTTGGAAACAAAAGAGCAAAGATAATTTTTGGTTAAAGGGTGATTAACACTTCCTATTTCCATGCGAGTGGATTTATTAAAAAAATCGTAATATAATTAAGTTTTTAAGTTTAGTTCGTCCCAGATTGAGGATGAAATAACTTAGATTCACTTCCAATGCAAAGAGTTTTTTTATGAAAACAATGACTTTAATTTAATTACGCCGATTATTTCATCTCAAGAGAATGAGGAGTTAATTAAAGAAGTTTCTTCGGAGGAAATTAAATCTGCAGTATTTGATCTTACTCCAGATAAAGCTCCAGCCTAATATGCAGTATATTACAATTTCCGACTCTTCTAAGTTTATTTAATCCTCTTTCTCCCCTTTCTTCCTTCTTTCTTCTCCATATCTTCTTCTATTTCATTCACTTGATCTTTCTTGATCATAGTGACATTTGGTTAGATTTTCAGTCAATTTTGACCAGATTTCTAGTACATTTGCTTTCACCGTGCTTTGTCGTGTTTTGATTGTAGGTGTGACCATTTCTGAGTTGCGAGTTGGAAGAAACTGCCTGAGGCGAGTGTATTAAGACCTCATTGAAGATATGGTGCGTCCGCACCATATGACACCTTGCCCGCACAAAAAGAGAAGAAAAGAGGAGTACTGGGCAGAAGCTGAGGTGCGCCCGCACCATCCAACAGTTTTTGGTTCCTTGATGTCAGTTACTCTGGTGTGCCCGCACATGCCAAGGAGGTGCGCCCGCACCACTCACAAAGGTATGCCCGCACCTTTCGACGGATAGTTTCACATTTAGAACAGTTTGGTTGGTGCGCCCGCACCACTCACTATATAGTGCGCCCGCACCATTTATTTTCCGGAAAATCTTGTAAGGCTTCGTGCCTACTAAAACAATGTTATGTTTTATTATTCGGACTATGCTTTTATTCGAGTTATATATTAGAGAGTTTATTAGGGTTCCTCCTAGAGAGAAAAACATATTGGTTTGCCTTAGATTTCGGATTTATAGATTAAAGTTGTTGATTTCTACACATTAAAGGTACTTTTTATTAATTTAATTGAATTTTTTTGTTTTATTCTTCCTTGTCATTGTTATTCTCTATTCCTCCATAGTTATAGATCTTAGAGTATTATAATTTCATAATTGCTTGTTTTTATTCTATTAATCATGTTTAGCCCTAGATTAGTTATAAATTTCAGATTTTTATTTATATTATATTCCTTGATGAGTGAGTAGTCTCCTATCTAGGGTTAGGGTGAAAATATAAAATAAGGTTTTCATTGATTGTTAATGTAATTGTGGTGATTTAATGATGATTATGCATTGATCTTGGTGTTTTGAGGCCTTAGGATAAATATTGATCACATTTATGCTTTGGTATTTTGATTGCAAATATTCTTAATCGAATTTCGAACTCTTTTATCATCTTCATGAATCAACTTAATTTCTAGGCCAAGATATTGGGTAGAAATTAAGGGGATTCTTTTATTAGGGGTTCTCTGTACTTATTGGGTCTCTTAATCGATTAACTAAAGACCATTTGAGAGAGGATTTAGTTGATTGATTAATTGATTATTCTCGAGGACCATTCGAGAGAGGACTCGAGTATCTTGGAGGGAAACTAAACCTTGCATAATTATCGCCATTGAATCACAATTGCATTAATGATCATTGTTCCGTTTTGATTCATACTAGTAGCCTTAACCCTAGTGTTTTCTCATTGATATTTTCATCTCATATTTATTTGCTATTTGTTGATCTTAGTTAGTTATTAATTGTTACTAAACCTTTCTAAATCCCCAAATACCTTTTAATAAGGTAATTTAGGCTTGTTAGACTTTAACTAATCCCAATTTCCCTGTGGATCGACCCTTGACTTGCCTTTTACTATATTCTTAGTAATTGCTTGTTTGGAGTTATATATATTGTTTGAAAAGTAATTATTGGTGCCTTAACGACACACTAAAAACCTCTTATCAGATATGGAGAAAGCTTACAATAGATTAGAATGAGATTATGTTATAGTTACCCTTAAAAAATTAGGTTTCCACCATCGTCTTATTGATGAGTGGATTAAAAGTTGTATCTTTATAATTTCTTTCTCTATTTTAGTTAATGGTATCCCGATAAGTCAATTTACTCCGTATAGAGGGTTGAGATAAGGGGATCCTTTGTCTCCGTATTTCTTTATTTTATGTGCTGAACTATTGGCAAGGAAGGTGCATCAACAAAGTTCTTTTGGTAGTGAAGAATTAGAAGTTAAGATTGGTCGAGCTGGCATTAAGGGCATGTTCTCTTTGGCATAAAACAACTGAACTAAACTAATTTGAACTGAACTGAACTGATTGCAACTGAATTGAATTGATTGCAACTGAACTGAACTGAATTAAACTGAACTGAACTAAATTATAACTAATAGTAATGATAATAATTTAGCTATCATTAATTAATAAATATATATTAATAAAAATAATAGTAATAACAATATAATATAATATAATATAATATAATATAATATAATATAATATAATATAATATAATATAATATAATATAATATAATATAATATAATATAATATGTTAATATTTGATATAATTATAATAATAAAAATATTATTTAATTAGTAATATATTCATAATAATAAGTTATTAATAATAATAAGTTATTAAATAAAATAATAATAAGTTATTAAAAAATAATAATAAATTATTAAATAATAATAAAAATTATCTAATAATAATGATAAAATATTAACTAGTAATAATAATAAACTATTGAATAATAATAATAAATAAGAATTAAAAAAAGAATTAGCAATGACAAATATTATTGAAATGTATACTTCTTAGGCTTAAATTATCATTTTCAATATAGTTAGAAAAATCATATAGAAAAAAAAAGAATTAGCAAAACAATTATTAGCAATATTAAAATAATAATAATAATAATATTAATAGTAATATTAATAGTAATAATAATAGTAAAAGCAATAGTAATAGGAGTAATAATAATAATAATAATAATAATTATTATTATAATAATAATAATAATATAATAGTAATTGCAATAATAATATTAAATAAATATTAATATTAATATTAATAATAGTAATAGTAATAGTAGTAGTAATTGTAATAATAATAATAATATCATAATAATAATAATATAATAATAATAATATTAATATTAATAATATTAATGAAAATAATCGTACTTGTAATAATATTAATAATAATTATCATTGTTTTATTATCAGATAAATAAATTAGGAACTGAACTGAATTGAACTAAACTGAACTGAACTGATTGGAACTGAATTGAACTGAAATTGCAACTGAACTGAACTGGACTAAATTAAACTGAACTGAAAATAAGTTGGGGAGAATAGGCCCTAAAACCTTTCTTAACTTTTGTTGATGACACATTATTATTTGCTAAAACAAAATGTAGCTCTTGTCATATTATAAAAGGCATTTTAGATGAATATTGTAGAATGTTAGGACAGCTGGCTAACTTTCATAAGTCAACTTTTCAATGTATTAGTAATGTTTCTATTCTAGATTGTTTGATTTTCAAAAACATTTTACAGATGGACAATGCGCTTTCACTAGGAAAATATATATTCGGGTTGTCCAGTTATTACTGTGAGGGTTACTAAAGAAACTTTTGATGAAGTAGTTGATAAATCGCAACAACAACTTTCTAAATAGAAAGCTAATTCTCTTTCTCAAGCACGGAGAACCGTTCTTATACAGTCTAATCTATCATAAAAGCTAATTCCCAAATGCAAAGTTTTCTTCTTCCTGCTTCAAATATTTCTAGTCTTGATAAATAAATAGAAATATTTTGTGGAATAAGGATTCAGATAGCTCATCCCCTAATCTGATTGGATGGGATAAAATGGGTAAACCAAAATGTTATGGTGGTTTAGGCCTTTGAAAAGCTAGTGTCAATAATATTGTCCTTCAATTAAAGCTTCTTTGGAGAATTGTTAAGGACCCGGGAAATTATATCTTTAAGACCGACCTTTAGGAAAGGAATTCGGTGGCAAGTGGGTAATAGTTTAAATATTTCTTTTTGGTTTAATAATTGGGTTTTAACCTATCCTCTTGTAGAATTGTTCCCAAAAAATTATTTTGATGATTCTATTAAAGTTGGTGATTTTATATCGGAAGACAAATAATGGAATCTAGAAGGTTTACTTTCGGTTGTGCCCCTTCCTCTAATATAGAGGATAAACTGGTTTGCGGTTTAACTCCACATGGTGATTATTCTGTCCAATCAGGGGCTAAGCTTGTCCAAGGGTTTGTTATTCGTTTCACTCTTGAAGTTAAGTATGAGTGGATTTGGAAGCTGTAGGTCCCTCAAAAAATTCATTTTTTCATTTGGAAGATTTGTTTGGATGGTCTTCCTACCAAGGGCTGTATGGAGAAAAGCCATCTTTTCTCCCTCAAGACTCAAGAGTGTGTTTTTGTAATTTTCATAAGGAAGATGCTTGCCATTTATTTTGTGGTTGTTCCTTTGTTCACAATGTGTTTGTTAAGCTTCATGATTCCCATAATTGGCCCGTCCATTCCAATTTTTAACGATTCTATGTATATGTGTGATAACATTGCCGATCTGTGTAATGAGTACTTTAAAAATGACATCTGTAAAATATTTATGATTTGCTGGCATGTTTAGTTTTCCTGAAATAAGATTACTTTTTAAGAGGAAAGTAGTTGCCCTTCTAAAGTTGCTTACTCTATTCTTCGTTTTGCTAAAGATTGGGATCATGCGAATCACCTTGAGGATTGTCTTTTATTCCTAAAGCTCAGTCTTCTGTTAGTTCTATTAAAGAAGTTTGGTGGACTATGCCCCCGTTGGATTATTTTAAGCTTAATTTTGATGGCTCCAAGATTGATAATGGTGATGCTGCTTATGTTTTTGTAATTAGAGATCATTTAGGTCAAATCACTATTATGGGAGCTGGTAGTCTTCATCATAAGTCGTCTATTTTGACTGGTGAAGTTTAGGATATGAGATAGCGTATTAAGGCTGCTATTTCTCTAGGCATTAAAAATCTATATATTGAGGGTGATAGTCTTGTGGTTATTAACTCAATTAAGCATATGTGGAAAGTCCCTTGGGAAATTAATAATATTGTTTCTGATGCAGGTTTGGATTTCAGGGGGTTCTCCACTATTTCTATTAATCATTGTTTCCGCGAGGCAAATCAAGTTACGGATTTCTTAGCGCACGAGGGTCACTCGGTTCAGACTCCTCATCGATGGTTTCAATTTCATGATCTTGTGTTCCTTCTATCATCCGTAAGAATGTGTTAGGTTAGTCCTACTTTAGGGACTAACCTAGTTTTTCTCTCCTTATCAAAAAAATAAAATAAAAATAAAACTAAAGGCTTAACCACTAAACCAAGTAATGTTTGGTGATATAAATTTAAAGTAATATATTAATACATGAAAATTATAATTACCCAGGGAATAGTCGGGGTCTAAAAACTAGTTTAACACTTTAACGAGTGACAATTTTAAATGTGGGAGCGCATAACAAAAGATCATTAATAAATGTATTTTTGCATTTTCCAAATTAATTTTGTTTTTGAGATATGTATCGACCAAATTAAAATAGCACTTTTATTATTCTCTCCTTAAAAATTAAGACCAAACTCTCTAAAATAAGATATAAATTCCTTTGTGTTGATATGATACCTCATTATATTCACGAAAAGAAACACGTTCATATACGTTGGAGTCAGTGGCAGATCTTGACAAACTTTTTAGACGGGGGTAAGTAGATAAATTAAAAGTTGAGCAGTTAAATTTTTTTAAAAGTTGAATTAAAATACTTATCTAGGTAGCATAAAAGTTGATGACTATAAAGAAATTTCAGTTAATAATGTAATTGATCTAAACCTCAACACTTCAATTTTGAAGTTGTCTTGTCCATTTATTTGTTTGACCATTATTGAAAGTAGTTCAACGAATTGAAAGACTAGTTCATTAATGAATGGGTAACTTTTAAGAAATTGAAATAATAGTTCATTATAAACTAAATCAAGTACAAAATTGCTTTGAAGTAAGTCTTTTGTAAAATTGTTTTTACAATAAAGTTATTGAAAGATCAACTCATTTTTTGCCCTAAAGAGGTCACCTTGTAAATCAAATGGATTAGTTTTAATTAAATTAGTGAAGTTACTTTCAGCCAAGGGCTTATATTTTAATTAAGTTAAAAGGTTCGCTTCTACTATTTTTTTTTTGATTTACAAGGTGACCTCTTTAGGGCGGGTCGCTTCTACTATAGGTGACCTCTTTAGGGTAAAAAGTACCACATATCTTTCTATAATTTATTGTAATGACTAATACAATATTATATGAGATATTGTAATTGCTTTCTTAGCTCACAACCAATAAAAAGAAAAAGAAAGTAACAATGATATATTACACTTTAAAAAAATTGAAAATATACTATAATTGTTAGGCATGTATTTTGAGAAATAACGAAAGAGTATTGATTACAGTTTGACAAAGATAAGATACAAAGAAATCAAGCAAAAGAAAATAGAAATAATTAATTATAAAGACTTTGCAAAATAAGATGGAAGCAAAATATATTGGAAAGAAAGAAAAAAAACATTATTCTACAATACGAAAGCAGAGTATGTACGAGAAGGGCATCACTATTTACCGTCCGTATTTACTAAAAATCGTCCGTATTTTTTCTTAAATACTCCTAAACTACCCCTACAAATACTTGAGAAATAACCCCCCCAATACCCCATCACTCACTCTTCACTCCCCATCTTACTCTCACTCTTCACTCCCCATCTCACTCTCACTCCTCACTCCTCACAACACCTCCACCACAACACCACCACCACCACAACACCTCCACCGACACCACAATACCACCACCACCGACACCACAACACCACCACCACACACCGGCGGCAGCCCACACCACCACCGACACCACAACGCCACCACCGACACCACAACACCACCACCACACCGCGAAGATAACACCACCACCGACACCACAACACCACAACACCACCACCACACCGGCGAGATTCAGATCCGCGTGACAAAGTCGACCACCACCACCACAAGTCGCCGGAAAAAGCATGGGCCCAAGGAAGAAGGCAAAGGAAGTCGGAGAATCATCAAATCAGGTTAGTTTTGTAGTTTTTGGTGTTAAAACCGACCCCTTAGCCGGAAATATGTAGTGGAAAACAAACCCTCTCGTCGGAAAAGTTGGTGGAATTTTTTTTTTTCGAAAAGTCGCGAGGCAACTGACAGAAAATCCGTTACCACCACACGGTGGTAACGGATCACTATTCCGTTACCACCGCAGAGGTAACGTTGTAGATCTACGTTACCTCTGCGGTGGTAACGGAAAAGTGATCCGTTTTTTTATCCGTTGTCACCATTTGGGTAACTGATTTTTCATCCGTTACCCTGCTCTGGTGGCGCAATTTTTTTTCCTGCAGCGTTAAAAAAAAAAAACTAAAACTTACCACATTTGGTTCCGGCGGCGTTGAGGGTTCTTCCTCGGACATTTTCAGTTGTGCTCCGGTTGTTCGTCGGTGGCGGAGGTGGTGAGCCGGTGGTGGTTGTACGGTGGTGGTGGTGTTCGGAAGGTGGTGGTGGTGTTAGTGCTTCATGGTAGAGAGAGGGATGAAGTTTGATGAGAGTTGAGAGGGTAAAGTGAGGTGAAAGAGGGAGGGGCATGGGGGGTATTTAAGGAAAAAAATACGGACGATTTCAAATAAATACGGATGGTAAATAGCGAATTGGGAAAAAAAACCAACATAATATAAGTTAGAATTTTTTTCCCAATGTTGTTTTAAATTTCACTTACTAACCACCATGCCACAATGCAATGTCATTCATCTCCCATAAAAAAAATGTCATTCTTCAAATCGCAGTTGTTTCTTTAAACTTTATCAAGTATAAGGATGGCCACACCCTAACCCGTCCCTCTTAATTAATCTGCCTCTGATTGGAGTTTGTATCATAGGCTTTAAGGCGTACCAACTATCAATCATCTCACACCTTTTGAAGCACATATTTTGAAAAAAATAAGTGTAACCGAAGATCGTCCAGAATTCACACATGTTGCTACGAGGTAGTGAAATGAGCTTCATCAATCTACCTCAGAATTTAAGCGCATATTATAACATTTTTTGTTGAAGTTTTCTTCATTGATCAAAATTTCATTAATTTGTTTCTTATTGTTCTTCCGTAAATTTTTATACGCAAGTTTGAACATCAATATATTAATTATCCAATAATATAAAATTAAACTGATATCTTTAACATAAACTACAAAATATCCATAATAACATTTAAAAAAAAAAAAAAATCAATTTTCATTTCGCACAGCCGCAAAACCCCGCAGACACCCTAAAACCCTTTCTTCTAGTTTAGCTGATTCTCTCTCCTCGTTTCTGCAACCCTCAAATCACTCAACTTTCTGCTCCATTTCTATCAAAAATGTCTTCATCTTAACCCCAAAATCAAACCCTTTCTCACAAAACCCATTCTTTTGATTGTTGATTTTGAGGTTTAATCACCATGTCTGCCGCATCTAGAGGCCTAATTTCACGACTCAAAACAATCTTAATCCCACAAAAAACAACCACCCAAATCAGATTCTTCAGCTCCGAGATTCTAACACCAGAGAATGAGGTTTTACGGCCAAGAATCATCGAAGCAAAAGCTGGTGTAATGACCAAACAATCTAAAAGAACTGGTGCAATTGCTATAAAATGTGGGATGACTGCACTTTGGGACAAATGGGGTGCTCGAGTTCCTATTTCTATTCTTTGGTTTGATGATAATATTGTTTCCCAAGTTAAAACTATTGAGAAAGAAGGCAACTTTGCTTTACAGGTACTGTTTTATGTTACACATTTCTGTGCTGTTAAATTATTGTAGCATATTTTTCATGTTTAGATCTCATTTTTTGGTGGGTTTCTGATGTGGGTGTGTTTGGTTTGCTTGAAAATGTGATGTTATCTGATTAGTTGTTTGGTGGTTTTTTGAGAATGCTGAATAGTTAAGATGTTTGATAGATGTGGTGTTAGTTAGGTTGGTTGTTTAAGTTTGTGCATTTATCTGATTGAGTATGATGTTGAAGTGTATTGGTTGATTCTACTTTAATATTTGGGTTGAGGTTTATGTTAGTGAGTATATGAAAATGTTGAAAAGTTGAGATTTATGAATAGTTTTCGCTGTTTTGAAATGTTAATTGTTTGGGGATGTCTGCGGATGTGGTGCTAGTTAGGTTGGTTGTTCTCACAAGAAGGAGAAACATTTGACAAAACCGGAGTTGGGTCACTTTAGAGCGCAAGGGGTTCCGTTAATGAGGAAGTTGAAGGAGTTTCCGGTGACAGAAGATGCGCTTCTGCCTGTCGGTACATCAATCAATGTACGACATTTTGTTCCTGGACAATGCGTGGACGTCATTGGGATCACAAAAGGGAAGGGATTTCAGGTGAGGTTTTCAGTCTCAAGCTTTTATGCCATGCCAAGCTTTGTTATTTGTTCTTTTTGCAAAAATCAAGTGGTCATGGTCAGGGTGCTCTCCCCAAAAATAACTGCTGGCAGGATCCATTGAGGGTGGTTGTTATTGCACATAGATTAGGCTTAAGAGTTGTAACCTCGATGTCCTAGGGGTAGCAGGTGTGAGATTGCATAAAAATTCAAAATGATTTCTTATCTGATGATCCAACCTTCATTATATTAGTTGCTATATAGATTAGAAAATAGAACTTGATATACGTTTAGTTGTAGCCTTCCTAGCATTTCCGTCAAATCCACATGATAAATTGAAGTAGTAAATTTGATTTGCTGAATTGCTGATAAGCCAATGAGATCTTACCTGCTATAGTTGTGAGAGTTTGGTACCCCTGGTTTGCGCTAAAAATTATAGGTTTAAGAAGAAAATGTAGCAAATGAAGAACTAGATACACGTTGGTGGATGAATTTGATGAATAGTGAATATTTTGTCCCTTGCCCTTATCAGAGGCCTTTCTAATGATATCGTAATTATGCTACTCATTCATAAAGATTTGAACACTTGTTAGAAAACGTAGTTTTGTAGTGTGGTTAGCAAATGTTGTTATATTAAAAAGTAGATAAGTATAAGTAGGTGAGGTATCTTTTTTATGACGGAGAGAGAAAGTTGAGTATTTTGCTATCTATAGAGATGGAGTGTGGGCCAAAGGGGTGTTAAAAAAACTAATATAATAATAGTGGGACTATATAAATATGAAAATGTTTAAACTAATTTGGGACAAACAAAAAAGGAAAGTATCAGATTATTCTAGGACAGAGGGAGTAAAACATTATACTTATTAATAGTAATCCAAAAGTTAATTGCGGAGGAACCATGAAATCAAAAGAGAGCTGTACAAATAGAAACAAACTAGGTTATAGTCTCCCTAGCAGTAGAAGTGCAGTGTGCAGATATAGAATTTCAAGCATGTTTCTGGATTTCATGATGAGTGAATCTTTGATTCTAAATGCAAAGTATTTAGCATTTGTTATACCATTTTTTTTGAGTCAGGTCGATTTCGATTATTCCAAGGTTTGATTACCTATAAAAAAACTTTTTGAATTCCCGGTCTCAAATTTAAAATGTGGAGGCTGTCAAGAAATTTTTTTGGGGCCAAACACTTCCATCTTTTTTAATCTAAATTGAAGCCTAATGAATATCATTGGGCATAAAATAAGTATGATTTACTAAGTGTGAATGACACCCATCTCAGTGACTCATTTATCACCTAAAGTAAGGTGTCCAATAGTCATAGTCTTGTCCAAGTAAACTTGTTTGAATTTGAAAAAAGGCACTGTTATTTAGAAATTCAAACTTCTTTGTTGGAACTTGGAATGTTGGTCCCATTGGATGAATTATGATGACATTGTGGATGAGAAATGATTTTTGAAGAGCATAGTGAGTGTTTGAGTTGTGAGATTTTTCATGGTCAATAGCTGTTGCAATTTGTTGGAGAGGCTGTGTCTTCCTTGCTAAACAATCTAATCTAAGTGTCCACTTTTGATAGGAAGAGACCAAAAGAACACGAAATAAGTTTATAGTCATACTTTCTTTGTCATTTACATCTGTTTTTAACGTGCGTTAAAACTTTCAATGAAGAATAAAATACTTACTGGTCAGAGCTAAAAATTAGTTTCATTGGTCCACAAAGAATATGTAGCATATGAAGAACTCGATACATATTACTGGATGAGTTTGATAAATATAGACTATTTTTCCCCTCACCCTTGTCATATAATCTGAATACCAAAACCCGTTAGGGGACTTCCTAAATACTTCCTCCGTTCTGTTTTAAATGAAACGTTTGCTTTTTCACGCAACGCAACGCGCTTCTTTAATCACTAATATCTTTAGTTGTGCACACGTAAAAAATGTAAAAAAGTTACAATTTGATAGTATGCATCGAGACGAATCTAACAAGATCCCACTTGACTATGTTTTTCTTTATATAATAGCGATACATTGGAGTCAAAATTGATCAACGAAAAGTGTCATTTCACCCAATGTTTCATTTAAAACAGAACGGAGGAAGTATGCTAAATACGCAAAAGTATTATATTGTTTCAATGATAACCCAAAAATTAACGACATAACAAAATTATGAAAACAGAAGAAAGCTCTACAGGAACAAACTGGGGGAAGTCTCCCTAACACTGGAACTGCAGATATACAGATTCAAGCCCAGTTCTGATGAATCTTGCAAACTCAGAATGTGGAAGATATGAAGATAATTTTTTTGGTGCCAAACACTTCCAAATGTTATCTAAATTGAAGTCTAATGAGGATTATTGGGCATAAAATAAGTATTAATTATTAAGTGTGAATGCCATCCATGTTTAGTGACACACTTAGATCTAAACTAAGTTATCCAGTTGTCATAGTTGTGTTAGTTGTGTTCAAGTATACTGTATCTTGCATAGGTGTTGAAAGTTGAAAGGAAATATTAGTATACAAATTCCACATCCTCTTCGTTTTTATATCCACATGGTTATGACAATATAACAAGGAAGGATTATGTCAGAGGCGGTTATGTATAACATAAGATGTCAAAATGGACTTTGTTCGCTAACCAATTTATTTCACCTGTCCAGGGTGTTATGAAAAGGCATCATTTTCCGGGGTTGCCAGCATCACATGGTGTGTCAAAAGCTCATCGGAGTGGTGGGTCTACAGGTCAAAGGGATGCCCCTGGAAGAGTAAGTTCATTTACAAATCTATGACTTCTGTAATTGTGTTTTAATCTTTCTTGTACTGAAGTTAATACTGAAAGCATGCTTGAATTTTATTAAAGCATCCTTTTTGTTTGTCATCGGGCCATTATTGTTATTGTGTTGTGTAAATTTACCACATTCATCTTCTCTTCAAAGTTGGTCTTTGCTTATGGATCTCCTCTTTATGTGACATTATGTCATAAGCTGTTTGAAGATGTTGATTATACTGTGAATTGTGATCTGCGTTATTTGTTCGTGAGTTCGTCACAGTGAGATTCTTAATAATTTTAAGATCCAAGTCTTTTATCTGATGGAAAGGAATGGATAAGACCTCAAATTAGAGAAATAATTGTCAGTCTAGTCTTCCAGTTTAGTATACTTTATCTAAACATCATATTTGGTCAATTACTTGGAGGAAATAATCGAGTGAAATGAGAAAAACATCCTCAGTTGCTTTTGTTTCTCGTTTACGAGTTCTGTTGGTGTCTTGTATTGAGTATTGTTAAAGAAAGGAATGTCTCATTTAAGTGTGATATTCAGTTGAACATCATCTGAATATCCCAACCCCTATCCTACTTGTCTCTTACCTTCTCTGGAGAGTCTTAATTATGCCCTATATCATATCTTAGGCCTGTGTTAGTGTTATTCCATTTCTCAGCTGAGCCAGACTACTAACTCTCCATTTATCTTCCCATCTTGTTCATTGTATGTCAAAAGTCACCTCAGAAGTATTTCTTGAGAAATTCCAGCAGTTCCCTTTATTTCTTGAGAAGTTCCAGCAGTCCTCTTTGCAAGAGGGGAGAAGGAGGAAAAAGGGGGGGTTTCAAAGAAACAGAAGCCATGTCATCCTTCTTCGCCCTTTCTTTAAAATTTACAGTTCTCTTTTAATATGTCATGTTCAAAGTTCAAATATTTAGTCAGAAATTGTTCAGCGGTTTTTGCTCAGCTATAGCTAAACATTGCTCGCTACTCTTCTACATCCTTTCTAAGGCAGTGGAGCTCAATTGTATATGCTTTGCTGAATTTGTCCTCTGTACATAGTTTTTTGGCTATCTTCTTTATAGTTAGCCTGATGCTTATCTCATTTTCATGAAAACTGATTCAGTTATTTCTATGTGTCACTTTTGATAATTGTTTTCATGATTTTGATACTGGATCTGTTACTTGCAACTTGCAAGCTAGGTTTTCTCAATCTTCTTCTTTTCCCCCCTTGGATTACTATTTTAGGAGCGTTTACTAGCGTGAGTGTGGATGGTGGAGGACCAGATAAGAATTCTGATGCACGATTCACGCTATGTATTCTTAGAAATCCTCATTAACATGAGCAGTCAATTACTCATGGCTTGTAATTTATAACAACTCAAAAGCTACTCCCTCTGCCCCTTTTTGTTTGCCCCATTTCCGTTTTTGAGATGTCCCTAATTGGTTGCTCCATTTTGTGATATGGCAAGTTTTTTCTCTCTGCTGTTTTCTAATGTTGGATCTCACATTTATCCACAAACTTTTTTCTCTATATTTTCACTCATATATATAAGCGGGCTAAGGGCAAACATAAATTGACACAGGGAATCTACTTCCCAGTTCTTGAGCCAACCTTGCATTGCTGCCTGTTTGTGATGTTAAATGGTTGAATTTGGGGGTACTACTCTGTTTGGATCATTATGAATGGAAGCAATTGAGGTTCGCTGGAAGGTGAATTCTAAACTCTGTTGTATCTCTATAGCATTATGTGACTGCTGAGTTGCATAGCTTCTTATTTCTTCAGGATCCATTACCTTTTCTGTTATGCTTCGTCATGCTTCAAAATCTTGGTCGAAAATGTTTGATATTTATTTATTCCTTTTCTGTTCTTCTTGGTTGTGATGGTTGTATATCTTGTTCCTGGTAGGTCTTCAAAAACAGAAAGATGGCTGGGCGCATGGGTGGCAAACAACGGACAGTTAAAAATGTTTGGGTTTATAAAATAGATCCAAGGAGGAACTTAATGTGGGTTAGAGGCCAAGTATGTTCCTTTTACAACCTTTCTCTCTATCTCTTTAATTCCTTTTGGACAGCCATTCTATCTGAACATCATGATGAACTCTTAACAACTCGAACACAAGAAATGCTTTTACGGCCCGTTTGGTAATCGTTAATAAATTGCGGTAATGAGAATGAATTTTAAGTGTAGGTTACAAGGGAAGCATCCTTAAAATCTCCATGGGAAGGCAATTTCAACCCCCAAGTTTGTGTCTTTTCTCCATGGGGAAACAATCTCACCCCTAATTCTCATTACCACTCATTACCACCTAACAAGGTGGTATTGGATGGGAATGAAAATTCAAGAAGAAAAATAGACACTTTAGGATAAATTAGCATTACCATGGGAATGAACAATGACTTTCTTCACAAACTTACATACTAATTCATTCCCATTACCACCATTTATAACTAACTACCAAACGGGCCGTTAGAGTTTTTTTTTTTTTTTGTGAGTTCACTTTGTCTTAACTCAGTTGCTATGTTTTTAGGTCCCCGGTGCTGAAGGAAACTTTGTATTTGTTAAAGATGCCTTTTATGAGAAACCTGATATCTCGAAGCTTCCTTTCCCGACATACTTTTCACCAGAAGACGAAGATGATGAATCATTAGAACCGATAACTGTGGATTTAGGGGAATTAGATCCATTTATGGCAGCTGATTAATTAGTGTGCTAATTCAAAATCTCTGTAGCACTTTTGTCTTTTCTTTTATGGCCTGGGAAACGCCTAGGAATTATTGCTTTTGAATATATAGGGATTCGATTAGGCATATTTCGAGGTCTTTTGTTATTGCCCTGTAAAGACCCGAGGGTTGCTTGTTCTTGAAGATATAGGGATATGGTCAAAAGTATGTTTCGAGGTCGGGCTGTGTTTATTTTAAATTTTGGTTCTGGAGCTAGCTTCGGAAATATGGTGTAGCCCCATATGTTATTTGGCAGAGTTTGTGAGTTGAGACCATTTTTTTTACTAGGCTGAACAATGTTTCTGTAGAAATTCTGTTAAAATAAATGGCTGAACTACAGAAATTTTGAAAGTTGCTGCTCAGTTTTTTTGGTGCCTAGCAAAATTAAACTGATATTTGTCGATTTCCAACTTAGGTTGCTGATTTTATTGTTATATTTGCTTTGTCTATTGGTGAAGACATTGTTTTATTGTTAAACTAAATAGCCCAACTCTGATAATACATGTTACATGTTTTCGAAGACATGTAATTCTTGAGCTTTTAGTTGATTTGTAGGTTCTTTGGTTACAAAGTGGAAGTAAGGAGCAATGAGCCCCCATGAAAGTGAAGAAGGGTACCCAATTTTCCTTTAGGGGAGAGATGAGAATTAAATTACTTTTCATTTTCTTTTTTCTCATTCCCTATATTTAGGATATGACAATTAGAAATACTTTTATAATTTTTCTCTTCCATGCATTCCCAATTTTCTCATCAAGGAAGTCGACTGTCCATTTTTTCTAAGAAAATATCTTGTTAAGTAAAATGTATGATAGGATATACTTCTATTCTTTATATAATAAATGTATTATATGTTGATACGAGTGCTAGTCATGCATATTAAAGATTGTCATATTAGTAGTAAGTCATGTAGCTATTGTTCGTTTTGTAGCTTGTATGCTACTTTTGTGCCTAATACATGATATTTTAGTTACAAACTTACAATAATCTCGACACCAACCTGAAACATTTTTTTTTTTAAAGGTTGGTAAGATGAAAGATCCTACTGAAGTGATACCTTGCACAGGTATAAACAACCAGTTTTGCAGGCCAGACTTCTTGGAGGGAGGGGGGATGATAAGGGAAACCTCACCCTCAAAGAGCCTCTAATGAGGTTTGATTCATGACCTTGAAGTTATAAGGCCAAACCTTTACCACTATGCCAAGCCTTGCTTGGTACAAGAAACAAATACTTTGTTGGTTAAAATAATAAGTATACACGATACATGTATCTTTAACCAAATAACAATAAGCATATTCTTCACATAAATAAAGTATTATTTGAATGATATCACCATCATCCATCTTTAAACTCTGAAATTTTATGGCTTTAATCTTTTCTACTCAGCAAGCAAGAACACTAAGGAAATAATCCTACTAAAGAAGAGTCCAAAAACATAAAATGAATGACACATATTTAATCCCTCTTCCACTCCACTCCCTTAAACCCTCATCCTCAATCAGCCACTTTCTGAATGCCACGTGTCATTACAAATATCCAAACTGCAATAGATTTCCTCCATGCAACCTTTCATAGTTTTTTTCCATCACATACACATACATAACCTCATCAACAAAATCCCACCTTTCTTTTTCTTCCATTAAAAATCAAAAAGAAACTACCATATCAAAAATAAAAATCATCAAGAAGACAATTATAACCTCATCCACAAATGAATACCCTCCAACATCCTCTCATATTTTCTTAGTTTTAAACCTTTCAACATCTATCACATTTTATCATATAAGGGGCATTTTTAGAAATCCATAAATTGAAACACCAATATATTTATTCTGCCAATCATTAATAATAAAATATTTTTGTTTTTCCTAATCCAAAATTCTGGTCCAAATTGAATATCTTTCCATCAAAAGAAAAACCCATTTCAAGACATTAACTTTCTTAACCAAACTGATCAAAAAATCTCAAACACCTACTTCATTTTTTTTCTTCCACATTCTCTCCTCTTCTTTTTTTAAAGAGAGAGATAAACCTGAAACAAAAAAAAAAAAAAAAAAAAAACAGTGAGAAATGGCAGTGTGCACAGTATACACAATTCCCACAACAACCCATTTAGGATTCAACCAAAAAAACCAAGTATATTTCTACAATAACAAGACCTACAATTACAAAAGAGCAAATAATTTTTTCACTAGACCATATGTGATAACATGTTCTGCAGGTGACTCACAGACAGTTGTGATTGGTCTAGCAGCAGACTCAGGATGTGGGAAGAGTACCTTCATGAGAAGGTTAACTAGTGTGTTTGGAGGTGCAGCAGAACCACCAAAGGGAGGAAACCCAGATTCAAATACCTTAATTAGTGACACTACTACTGTTATTTGTTTGGATGATTTTCACTCTCTTGATAGAACTGGAAGAAAAGAGAAGGGTGTTACTGCTTTAGACCCTAGAGCTAATGATTTTGATCTTATGTATGAACAAGTTAAGGCTTTGAAAGAAGGCAAAGCTGTTGATAAGCCTATTTACAACCATGTTTCCGGGTTATTGGACCCACCCGAGCTTATCCAGCCCCCGAAGATCTTGGTTATCGAGGGCTTGCACCCCATGTAAGTCCGTCTCTTTGTATATACACATACCATGCATTGCACGAGTTTAAAAACTAGTTATATTATATATGGTCGTGTCACTTGATGACGGTATATGTATATATTAATAAGACGTAATAGTCGTGTATGTTATTCCTCATGGTATATAACTTTAGCTTGTGACCAAATTGGCTAAAATGTGAAAAATTCAGTTTGCATTTAAGGTTACTTTTGTAAGGAAACTACTGTTTTTTGGGGGGTGTCCTTTTTTTTTTTTTTTATTCTACTACTTACCATTTTACGAGTACTTTTGTATTCTAAAGTTGTGATATTATCTATATGCTAATTGCTACATGCATACTACTCTTCAATCTTCATATAGGTCATATGGTTAATGGTTGGCTGATGGATTCCTAAGTCTTGATAAAGAGATAAATGTCTTAAAACTAATTGGCTGAGCTTATTCCAATGTCTTTATCACACACTTTTTTTTTTTTTGTTGGTATAGAGATAAAATCACTCTAGCACACGTTCCTGTTGTAGGCGGGCCCCCTGGCCCATTCCTAATAATATGTTTGGTATCTTTACAAATTTTGTGATGTGAATTGTTACTTACTTCTCATAGGAGTTGAAATCAGATGTATGAAGAGCAACATAAATTTATGTATTTACTTCTATCATAATTAGCGCATATATGAGAAATTATAGCTTTGAACTTAAGGTGGTGAAATAGTCATCATTTTATATCTTAAACGATTATAGTTTAAGTTCCTCATATCATTTTTTAAGTGAGAAAGGGAAAAAGTTGAAGAACAAAAAAAAGTGCGTCTGCCGGGAGTCGAACCCGGGTCTATTGCTTGGAAGGCAATTATCCTAACCGTTGGACTACAAACGCTACTACTGGTAACTAAATCTCAAAATTTTATTTGGTTGTAGGTATGACGCACGTGTTAGGGAGTTGCTGGACTTTAGCCTCTACTTGGACATCAGCAATGAAGTCAAATTTGCTTGGAAAATTCAGGTAAAATAAGTATTAACAAAATTTGATAACGGTGTTTTGTTATATTGTTTTTATAAAATTAATAAATAGCATTTGTAATTGGCAATATCAGAGAGACATGAAAGAGAGAGGACACAGTCTTGAAAGCATCAAAGCCAGCATTGAAGCCAGAAAGCCAGATTTTGATGCTTACATTGGTAATTTATTACCACTACTACTATCAACTTATTCATTTGGTTAACTATTAGCATTGTTATTGATAGAATATATGAATATATATTCTTCATCCTTTTTTTTAGTTAAGTAAATATCCTAGCTCTTGTATTAAGAAAGTGTATATACGGTTTCCGTATTCTTTAGCCTTAGATGATGTAAACATATCTTGTATATAGCTAGGCTCTTGTAAAGGAATCAATACATTCTCCATCTCAAGAGTAATAGAGATGTGGGTTTTGATATTTGAAACTGCAAGAGCGGGGTGGAAGGAATTTTTGGTGTCAGGCATGGCTGACTAGAGGCGGCAGAAGAAGGGGATAAGAGGGGAAGAGATAGGCGAAGCAGCTAGGCGCGGCGCGGAAGCAAGAAAGTGCACCTAGAATCTGATACCATGAAAGTAATGTAATTCCTTGATTGATTCCATTACAAGAGCCTAGCTATATACAAGATATGTTTACATCATCTAAGGCTAAGAATACGGAAACCGTATATACACTTTCTTAATACAAAAGCTAGGATATTTACTTAACTAAAATAGGTTGAAGAATATATATTCATATTTTCTATCAGTTATCATAATCATAGCCGTTTTCGTGCTAATGAATCCCATAAATGAATGGGCAATACAAACACAACAGCAATTAAATCCTTAATTGTGTGCAATTACATATAAAGATGGAGGTACAATATAGTAACAAGTCCAAAAAGTTTGAAGTTGGAGATACACTATACTTCCTCAAGTCTAAAATAAATGAAACGCTTCTTTCTTTTATTGTATAGCTTTTTGAGAAAAGCGTTCTATTTATTTCACAAAGGGGGAAGTATATAAAATATGGTAACGGAATTGGTAATAAATGATATATAGTAGGAATGATATATGTTGTGTTGTTATTTTGAGTGCAGATCCACAAAAACAGTATGCTGATGTGGTGATTGAAGTATTACCGACCCAACTAATTCCTGATGATGATGAAGGAAAAGTGTTGAGAGTTAGGATGATTCAGAAGGAAGGAGTGAAGTTTTTCAACCCAGTTTACTTGTTTGATGAAGGATCTACTATTTCCTGGATTCCCTGTGGTAGAAAGCTAACATGTTCTTACCCTGGCATCAAATTTTCCTATGGCCCAGACACTTACTATGGCAATGAGGTAAGATTAGATGTTGGAGAATATATATGTTGAAAGAATAAATATGGCCCATAGTATTAAGAAAACAAACCTTCCTAACCTATCACAATAAATATGAAGTATACTTTTTTTTAAAAACCCATCAAAGCATCTAACCCAGCCGCGTCATTAACGTACCAAGCTTAGCTTGGCTCATATGTAGGAGTAATTTGAAGAAAGTAATACTTTTTTAAAAACCCCTCAAACATCTAACCCAGCTTTTTTTTTTAAATCCCTTATACCTCAAGTCAAGGTCAGGGGTTTGAATCGCACCAACTACACAAAGTGAAGGGCACTTGCGGGGGATTACTCCCCCTCCTTCCAAGTGTTTTGTATAAACTTTTCATATACTAACTTTTTATTTAGTTCTTTTTTTCCGTTAACTTTACTATTTTTATGTCTAACTTATAGTGGTCTGATTGAGTAAGACGGTCCAATACAAAAAATTGCTTTAAGCTAATTTTAGAAGTTGATTTACATTGAGCAACCTATCTTCACCAAGCCGAGCTTTTGTTGGGCTTGAGCCCAAGGTAAAATTTGGCATAGCTCAAGGCTCACATGGTTTCCTCAAACTAAAGCTGCATTCTTTTTAAGTGAATTTCGTGCTTATCTGAACTTATTATCCCCAACCTTAATCTCTATAAACTTTTTTTTTTTACAGGATTAATCTCTATGAACTGTTAATAAACCTCAACACAAACTTATCATAACTAACTTAGGCTTTGTTCTTTTAGGCTGAACTGAACTTAATTTGTTTGAAGTGAACTGAAGTGAACTTAATTTGTCTGAACCAAACTGAATTGTACAGAACATAACTAAAATTGTGAGAGGAAACTAACTGAATTCTCCTGAACTGAACTTAATTTTCCTAAACTAAACTGAACTGAATTTTCATTAATTCAGTCCAAGAAATAAGAGCCTTATTAGCCTTGCACTCAACTTATTTGTAATTGTTTTTCTCGAAATTTGTAGATATAAGGTGATGCAAACGGAGCCTGAGCTGTAAATGACCTTGTACATGATTTTGCAGGTGACAGTGCTAGAGATGGACGGGGTATTTGACAGATTAGACGAACTAATCTATGTTGAGAGCCATTTGAGCAACCTCTCAACCAAGTTCTATGGTGAAGTCACCCAACAAATGTTGAAGCACCAAGATTTCCCTGGAAGCAACAACGGAACTGGTTTCTTCCAAACTATTATCGGATTGAAGATCAGGGATCTGTTCGAGCAGCTCGTTGCCAGCAGGTCCGGAGCTCCTGCAGCAGCTGCTAAGGTCTAAAGCTTGAGCTTGTAGATGATAAAAAAAAATGCAATATTCCATCTGAATCTAGAATTCTTTTCTTCTTCATATGTAATTTCCACTACCTACTCTTCCTGTATAAGTTGCTTTTGTAGGCTACTATGATATTCTGTTGTTACATAAACATGCATCAAAGCAAGAGATGAGAAATGCAGTTCAAAAGAAATTTATATAGCTACTGAAATCCCACACGATTCTTTTGGTGGTCAATAATTTTAATTTTATAATCCTAAAGGCTTGGATTCATGAACATCATGCTCGAATGCGATGCTATTAATGTGGTAAGAGCAATCAAGTACAAGATACATGGTCACTCTCCTCTTTATTTGATCACGATGAGTCGATGATAGAATCAAGCTTTCAATGTTCTTTTTAAAGCTCTGATATGTCTCATGTGAGAAAGGAGGGAACACAGTAGCTCATTCATTGGCAAGATGAGATACTCGCCTTACTCGGGGTAATTGTGAATATGTTTGTATGGACTCTTTCCCCAAAATCATTATTGTTTTGGTGGGATTTGATTTGAAAAATGTTTATACCCCGCACAAATTTCACCTTAAAAATAAGATTTATAATTTTGGTGTCTTCGAACATCTGAAGGTAGTTAAGCTAACAAAAGGGAATCTAAGGAAGGATTAAGAACAACAAACCAACTCTGGGTAGAACTATTTTGGAAACGGACCATAAATTACCATACACTATAGATACTGAACAAGTTCAACACTTCAACCATCTACATACCTGTATTAAACATTGATCTGCTTGAATATAAACACTAAGATTATGCCTACTTGGAAAATAATGCAGATACTGTAACGGAGAAACAAGAAACAGAAGCACCTCCGTTAAGAAACTAGTACATTAATCACTTAATTGTCACGAACTTGTTGGTACCATGCTTAGCCCAATGATCCTTGAGGTCAATTGGAATTGTAAGGTCAAAACCCTCAGCAGCAAGTCTTTGGAGAAGTTTATCATAAGCTCCATGGCTCATCTTCCTTCCAGCAGTGCGTGAACCAGGTCTGGTGGTACTCATAGGCAGCGGATACTCTGATATGTTAGTTGTGCAACAAGACGATTGCCATCCCCCTGAACCCCACCGGTAGCACTGCCTAGCAGCACCTGTACAACTACAAATCGGAGCCGGGATTCCAGAAGCATCCGTACTTGACTCATAGCTACGAAAATTCAGGTTCTTTCTCTCACGCTTTGTTGAGGGTGAAGCACCACCACCTTTAGCCTTTGAAGACTGACCCTTTTTAATTTTCAGTTTAGGTTCCTTTGGTGAAGAATCATTGGAGGTCTTCTTTGATGTCTTTGGCTTCTTAGCAGGCTTAGATGGCTGAGGCTCAGCATCCACAACAATATTTGCTGCCTCATTTATAGGCATGCATCGAATGGGGACAGCAGACAATCCTGCTGCATCTGGATTGTGTTGAGTTCCTTGGAATGGACTGAATCCACCATTTCTTGTTGCAGCTAGATAATTTCCAGGGTGAAACCATGAAAAGTGAGGAACAGATCTTGTTCTGTCTGCCTCAGGTATCATCGAGTAATTTGAGCGAAATGTACCCATTCTTGATAAAATAAGTTATGAGTTACAACTACTACTTTGCGGTAGCAAAAAGCTAGAGTGCGCGAATGCTAGTAGTGGAATTGTACACATCAATCAATCTTCCAGGCAGGAGACCAATAGCACCTAGCAACAGGGCAAGCAAATAGCAAGGTAAGTTCAACTTTCTTTTCAACAGTCAAATACATGTATCATTAATCACATGAATAGAGCTATGAAACAATCAGAAAACTATACATTAACATCTGAACCATCCAATTTGCAAACATAGCATGACATCCATCCAAACAATTTATCATCGGGAAATACTTGAACTAAAAATTTCAATGTAGAGTTTAAGAACAAAATGCTTGCGGACAGTCTATAATAGAGTAACAGGTCTTCTGTTCATTGGCTGTATCTTTTTTTTTTTTGGTGAACTTACATTGGCTGTATCTTATACAACAAATTCACCTCAAATCACATAAACGGCAACTTCGTATAAAAGTTTTTTTTTTTGGGCAATATGGGGTAACTAAATCTTGTTGTATACTTGTGTACACCCATGGTCTAGGGATCAAACCTCATGGGACTCATTTGAGGATTTTCCTCTTATCCCCCCTCAAGTGAGTCCCCTTCATCTTACCTTAAAAAAAAAAAAAAAAAAAAAAAAACCATTGTATACAAATCTTGTGATAATAAGGAGACCGAATGTGCATCAAATATTCGGGATGAAGCCATGGAGGGAATGGCAAAATAACTTTAACTACATTTATTTCCGACCTCTATAGATGATTTCCAGATTTCGAGCAACCCACAAACTCAGAACCTGTGATATTCACATCATACAACAAAATTTTGATCCGTAACCACAAAGTTTTTCATGAAGGCATCAACAATTTACAGTGAAAAAATAGATAAGATCAACCAACATCCAAATCCTAGACAATATAGAATCATTCCTATATCATGGCAGTGGATAACAAGAAGCAAATGCACTTACATGAACAAAAAAAATCACAATACTGTTATATGAAGCCTGATGATACAAGCACTTTGTACCAATTGACAAAGGAGAAAATATGCATGCAATGAAGAATTTGCAAAGAACCCATAAACTTACACATACAAACTAGAAATCCCACTATAATATCTACATAAAAGCAACAAAATTTCATCAAATACACCCGAAAGAAAGGAAATTTTTGATCATCATATTCATAGGAGAATAATCCATAAAAATCAGTGTAAAAAAAAGTGAGCCACAAACAGTTACACAGTACAGCAGGTGAAGCAAAAGGGACATCAAAGAATCAGATAGATCAAAAAGCACATAATGCAAACCAACATATTGCCAATTATTATCTTAAAAACAACAAAAACAAATCAAAATAAGCTCAAAATAGAGGTACCCAGAAGCTAAAAATCTAAATTAAGAAACCAAAGATAGTAAAAAAGAAGGGATGATGAAAAATACCCAAACCCAGAAGTTGAAATTGAAGTAGAACCCACCTTTTTCCAACTCAAAAAAAAAAAAAAAAAAGAATTTATGAGCTGCAGATGTGCGTAATTTGGTTGAAAGGATGAGATAGTGGGAGAAGAGCTTCGGTTACACAAAAAGCATTTTCAGTTAGGTTAGGAAATGAACGAATCTAAGACCATAGCAGAAAACGATGTAAGAGAGAGAGAGAGAGGAGTGGGACAGTGGGCGCTGCTGCTTGCTGGCTGACATTTTTTGACGGATGGTGGTGACCCACATTCAAGAAAATTGATTTCTGGTTGATTGGTCTCTTTAATTTTTTTTTTTTTTTTAAATTGGTCTCAATATCACAACCTATGATCCAACGCCACAACTTTAACTAGTAGCCAAAACACCACAAACTATTGGCCTTTGTGCAGTGCGTGTCATAAATGATGTTGGAGATACCTTTTCACGCTAGTGATTAGTAGTCTGAAGCTTTCACTATCTAAAACTCTTCTTCTTCACGAAGAAATCAAATCTGAAATCTGTTCTTGGAAGGTTAAGAGGTATCAAGAATAGATGTCACCGGCGTCATTTATGACACGCACTACACCCATACCAATAGTTTGTGGTGTGTTGGCAGCTAGTCAAAGTTTGGGGTGCTGGATGCACCAGAGCCAGTAGTGTTGAGGCCAGTTTTGCCCTTTTTTTTGTTTGTTTAGTATTCCACTAAAATTTATGAGAGAGAGAAAAAAGCAATTTCCTAAAATAGCGTTAAAAAAAATCTAATGTGGCGCTTGACTAAAAAGTAATTTCATAAACTATGTCCATGTAAGCTTGGTTTAGTTCTTTGTGTTCAAATTACTGTTTTTCTCAGCAACTGATGTAAGTCGTTGAAGATTTCAGCTACTTAGGGTGTATTTATCCCTCAGACTCAACCTAAGAATTCAGACTATGCCACATCAGCTTTCCACTAAATCTTAATTTTACAAACTCACTTCAGACTCATTTCAATTTTATACTTTATCCCTCAGACTCTCTCTAGACTCACTCCACATTATATTAACATTATAAAAGAGACAAGTGGCATTTTTTGGTTGGGCAAAGAAAAGTAAAATTTTATTTGAAGCAGTACCATAGTCTTGAGTAGAGTTTGGTATTTAAAGACTCTCTTCAAGACTTTGCAAGTCTTTACCTTACTTTATCGCCAAAATGCTATTGGTCTTGTCAGAGTCTTTGCCAAAGACTGACCTCCAAACCCTGCGATAAACTCACCCTTATGTAAGTTATATTTTTTTAACTGTTTACATAAGACTTTTATAAGTAGATAAAATTAACAATGAATTATTCAAAATTATAGTGACTTGTGCATACTTACTACAAATATGTGTTCCTATGATCATTATTATGGGTTGCTTAATTTTAATATAGTGAAAAAAAAGATAATTGTTATGAACTGTAAAGTTAAGAGACTAATAACGTGTTTCGCTTAGGGTGAAAATAGATTGAAAGATAGTTGACACAAACTTATATGTTCCTTCAAAAAAAAAAAAATCACAATAGTCTCAAAAGTTTAGCAATATACACAAATTGATCTTCTATTTTATGAATCCTTTGAGAATTGAGATAACCTTAATGCTAGACTTTAGAGAAACATATCCAATATTTTAATATTTCTCTAATTTTTTTTTTTTTTTTTTTGTGAAACTTACACTCCCTAGTTTTAAGAATTGATCTTCTGTTTTCAGAATGTTGTTGCACTTTCACTTTTCACATATGTCAATGCAAAATTTTGAGCACCAATATCTCTAGTTTTGTGTTTGTCAAGCTGAAGAAACCAGTCATGTTAAGCTGAAGCAACAAAGATAGAACCTAGAATTTGAGCTGATGAAGAACTATTGCCTCTAAAAAGGTGATTATTACAAGCAATCCAAATACCCCACACAAAATTGCAACAAAAAAACTTTACGAGTTGGAGCTGGTTGGATTGCTCCTTATGTTTATGAGATGCAACAATGTTGTGGTGGCTCTCATTTTATTGCCAAGTCAGCTTTACAAGCAGAATTATTCGCATCACTGCATTATCTACAATGAGCTCGTGAGCAAGGTCTTAAAATTGTTCAACTGCTTACTGATTCTATGGCTATTATTCAACTTATCAAATCACAAGGAAAATACAATTTCTCGCTGCGTTCGACTGCTCAACATATCATTCATCTGGGTTGTTCATTCACCTACTGCTCTATTCGTAAAGTCTCCCGTCACCGAGTACAACAGGCGCATGATTTAGCTAAATTTTGTCGTTGCTTTCCTTAAGTTGTGTTTTGTGGTTCTTTGATGTAGCTTTTGTCAAAAAAAAAAAAAAAAAAAAAAAAAGTTGACATTTATAAAATACATATTAAGATAAATGTAACAAGATCTCACATGACTATATTTTTCCTCACATGCAAATAACAAATGATGGTCAAATGAAATTTGTGAATAGTGAAAAATGTCAAAGTGTAACAATTTTAAAAAAAAACTGAGGCAGTTCTTTTTTGACATAAGAGGCAATACTTCTTACTGCACATATTTATGCAATAAAAAGTGTTGAATATGCAATACAAAATGTCAAATATACTATAGCTATGTAAAAAATAATTTTGCTTCACCAATCAGGAAGATTTACTCGACCTCCCAAGTTAACTTTGAAAACGAGATTTAATGTTAAAAATTTCGTTATACCTCAAAGGTAACTAATGCAAATTCATGTCCAAACCAAAAAGATGAAATAATTTATGAAATAACTTTTCTTCTTTGCAAGAATTATATCCTTAATTTAGAGACAGACAACACTCTTAACTACCATAATAATTAATCACGATTCTTCAAATTACATTAGATTTGGTTGCTATTAAGAAGCAATCCTTAGTGGATGATAGTGCTTAGGATCATTATCTAGCAAAGTCTTGAGCTAAGAGTTGAGGACAGGTGATTACATAATTCAGAACTTCAGGATAAGAGTCCTGGCGACCACGATTCTCTCAAGTTGGCACTCTGGTACTAATTGAGTAAATGGTGGTCCTCCCAACCTTATTGATATTACCATTGAGATAGCTTTGTTTGTTGCTGTTAAGGATGGAAGATAGGTTAAATGTGTTGTCCTCCTATTGATGACAGTAAGTCAATATATATACATACAACCTAGATAAGTATGTTTAGGGCCTAACTATACAAGAAGTGTGTGAAGCCCAAATAATATACAATTACTATATAATGACTCAACACCCTCAAGTTGGAACGGATTACAAATGCCCAACTTGCGAGTAAGTAAGAGAATTGTTGACGCCCAAAGACTTAGTGAAAACATCTCGCTAACCGTTCAACCGTGGAGACATGACTAGTTGCAATGAGGCCCTCCTGAATGGCATCCCGAACATAATGACAATCAACCTCAATATGTTTTGTACGTTCATGAAACACCGGATTTTGAGCAATATGAAGAGCGGACTTACTGTCACAATAGAGAGATATAGGAGACGAGTGAACGACCCCCAAACACGACAACAAACCCTTTAACCATTTAAGCTCACAAGTAATAGAGGCCATAGAACGATATTCAGCCTCAGCCGAAGAGCGTGAAACAGTATGTTGTTTCTTGGTTTTCCAAGAAATTGGAGAGCCACCAAGAAACACGATCCAACCAAAAGAGAACGACGAGTGGTAGGACAACTCGCCCAATCCGAGTCACACCATCCAATTAACCGTAAGTCACTATCGATCGAAGAAGAATACCTTGACCAGGACTCCCTTTCAAATAACGCACCACTCGTAGTGCGGCATCCCAATGCTCCTTCTGTGGTGCCTGCATAAACTGAGCTAAAATATGGATAGCATAGGTCAAATCAGGCCTCGTGAAACAAAGATAGATCAAACGACCAACAAGACGACGATAAGCACCCGGATCGTCCAAAAAATTGCCTTTGGCAAGACCAAGCGAATGATGTTGTTCCATAGGAAATGAAGCTGGTTTAGCACCCAAGAGACCTGCCTCACTAATAATGTCTAAGGCGTACTTACGTTGACATAGTAAAATACCATCCGAATTACGAGCACCTCAATACCCGGAAATATTGCAATTTACCAAGATCTTTCATATGAAAACAAATACATAAGTAATGTTTGAAAGCTTGAATAGAGATGGACTATTTCCAAATAATGAGATCATCAACATACACCAAAACATGAAGAGACACACCATCACGAGCATAAGTGAAGAGAGAATAATCGAATAGGACCGTCGAAATCCATAGGACTTCAAGGATGAAGCAAGTTTGGCAAACCAAAACGAGGAGCTTGTTTCAAACCATATAAAGACTTACGAAGCTTATAAACCATACCGGCTTATCCGTTTGAAAACCAGGAGGAGGTTTCATGTACACTTCTTCATCAAGATCGCCATGTAAGAATGCATTATGCACATCCATTTGATGCAACTCCCAATTTTTGGTTGCAAGAACAAAAGAAAGGTACGGACAAATACCATTTTAGCTACCGGTGCAAACGTCTCGTATAATCAATTCCTTCAACCCGATGATTGCCCAAGATAACAAGACGAGCTTTTAAGCGCTCTATAGTACCATCGCATTGTACTTGATACGATAGACCCATTTAGACCCTAAAGCTTTCTTACCGAGGGCAAATGTTCCAAGGTCCAAGTACCATTGTCCTCCAAAGCACGAATTTCCTTGGCCATTGCATCACGCCAACCAGGCTCTTTCATAGCCTCATTGAAGGAACGAGGCTCGGTTCCGCAATAATGGCGCAAGCAAGGTACGATAACGGAGGGAAAATTTTTCACAATTAACAAAGTGTGCAAGAGAGTAAGGAGTACCCGAGGAGCACGAGTCGATGAGGGAAGAGATGGACTAGATACTTTCATAAGAGTGGAGATGGACTAGATACTTTCATAAGAGTGGAAGGGTCCTGCAAAACCATGCTAGAAACAAAACCTACAAACGGACCGAAGGACGTTTCTCTCGAGACCACGTCCAAGAAGAGCCTCATGTGGTGGCCCACCGTCGGTCCGGATTTGGGGTTCATTTTGGGCCGTGGACCGCTTCCGTTGGCGGTAAGGAAGTAGTAGTAGTGGGGAGCAAATCAATGGGTGGGCTGTCAAAAAATGGTGGGCCATATTTTGTTGTGTGGACTCGTTGGAATTTGTGAGGGGAGATGTATTAATGGGATGGTCTAAAGGGTGGGTAGTATTAGAAGGTGATTGGGCATGTTGTGGATTAGAAGAATGTGTAGGTGGGGAGGTTAAATTGTCGTGAAAATCATCAAATAAAGCCGGAGTAATATTTAACCAATTATCATCATGCATACCATTAAAAGTCGAGATGGCACAATCACTTCCTCCGCATACGGAAATTCATTTTCATGAAATCGCACATCCCGGACACAAAAAATTCATTAATATCTAAGTCATACACTTTCCACCCTTTCTTTCCATGAGGATATCCAACAAACACACAACGACGACTACGAGGGGCAAATTTATCACCTTTTGCCCGTTGATTATGAGCAAAACAAAGACACCCAAACACCCGCAATTCATCAAAAATAGGTGGTTTACCAAATAATACCTCATATGGAGTTTTATTATGTAAAACACCCGAAGGAGTACGATTAATAATATGCACTCGCAAGAAGGACACATTCTCCCCAAAAAGAAACGGGTAAATTAGCCCAAATCTTAAGGCTCGACCAACATTAAGAATATGTTTATGTTTCCTTTCCACCCTTCCATTTTGCTGTGGAGTTCCAACACAAGATGTTTGAAATAAAATGCCAGAAGCATCAAAATAAGGAAACATACACTTAAACTCCGTCCCATTATCAGATCGGACAGTTTTAACATTGGTTTCAAATTGACAATTAACCATACCAAAGAACTTGGAAAAGGCATCAAATACTTCAGTTTTATCATTTAATAAATGAACCCATACGGCACGAGAAAAATCATCAACCAATGTCAAAAAATAAGTGGCACCACAAGATGAAGGAGTACTATAGGGTCCCCATAAATCACAATGGACTAATTCAAAAATACGAGTGGCCTTATGATCACTGCTAGGAAAAGATGCTCTACTTTGTTTTGCCATAGGACAAACAACACAAGCCTTATTCAAACATTTCTTACTACCACTACTATTGCGAATAGCAGGAACTAACTTGAGTACACGATCCGAAGGATGACCCAGACGACGATGCCACAATTCGTACTCCGTAACTGTAGATGTTGAAACAACATTGACTGCAGAACCACTATGAAAGTAATAAAGTCCATCTCGTCGCTCACCTATTCCAATCAGCATCCTCGAATGTTGGTCCTGAATAGCACACAATGTATTAGTGAAATGGACAAAACAATTAGACTTATCAATTAACTGAGATACAGAAAGAAGATTGCATTGTAATTCAGGAACATATAAAACATTCCGAAGGGTGAGCTGCGGAGAGAGCGAGACACAACCAATTAATGTAGCCATAGCACTATTTCCATTTGGAAGGACAACCGGCCATGAAGAGATAGTATGAGTATTAAATAAACAATGAACATTGCTAGTAATATGGTGAGTGGCCCCCGTGTTGATTATCCAATTAAAAGAAGTGGAAATATTACCATGCATTCGATCATGACAAGCAGGACCATAATTGGAAGTGCCCATAGAAGAGGAATTGGCAGGAGATTCATATACAGCATTAACACAAGTAGAAGTATAAGTAGGAGCCTGACCATCATAAACCGAAGCACGAGAGGAGGCATGAGCAGTAGCAGTACCCGTGGGTGGCACTAGACGATCAACACCACCCTGAACATCCTCGTACACAGCGTTTGCACGAGCAGGAACAGGCCCCTGACCTCGAGTTGCCGCGAAGTGAGTGAAGGTCGTGGGTACATGCGGGGTCATAACGAGAACCCGCCGGGTGGATGCTCACCACGCGTTCGACAATTAAGCAAATCCAAGTACCATTGCGGACGCCCATGAAGTTCGAAACAAGAACTCCGACCATGACCCTTTTTATTACAATAAGTACAGTGAAATCCGGACTTATCAATTCGATCAGGTTGACAAGCATCAGTAGACCTCGAACGTTGGCGGTTCGCTTGCACGGCGAACGCCTGAGTCTCTTCTTTGACAACCTTATCACGAGCGATAGCACGAGAACGCTCTTCTTGAATGAAGGCTTGATAGGCTTTATCTAAATCAGCCGGAGGAGATTGGGATAACAAATTAGAACGCACACCACCATAATAGTCATCATTAATACCCACAAGAAATTGATGGTAAATCTCCTCTTGCCGATCAACCGCAAACTTGCCGACAACATTACAAGTGCATTTACCACAAGAGCAAACGTGCAGGGGCTTCAAACGATTCAACTCATCATACAATCCAATTAATTTATTGTAATATTCCTCAACATTCATTGATTTAGATTGACGACAATCGGCAATTAGGGCACGAAGTTGTTGAATACGAGGGCCATTAGCGATACAAAATCGCTTCTCAAGATAGACCCATAACTTTTGCGCATCTTCATGAAAAGGAATTGATTGAACAACCTTCGGATCAATACTTCGAAGAAGCCAAGAAACAATCATAGAATGAACGGTTTCCCAATCAAGTAGTTTATTAGAATCGGTAGGTTTCGTAATACTACCATCAATGAAAACAAATTTACGACGAGCTTTCAAGGAGAGCGTAATCGCTCTCGACCACGCTACGTAATTGTCGGGCTTCAGAATTATATGGGTAATGAGATTTCCAGGTTGATCACCGGAACCGAGATAGTAAGGAGAAGAAGGATCAATTTTCATATCATCGGAAGACATGGTAGGTTGCCGGAAAACACGCGGGGTTACCGGAGCAGGATCGATTAGAAGTCTGATACCATGTTAAGGATGGAAGATAGGTTAAATGTGTTGTCCTCCTATTGATGACAGTAAGTCAATATATATACATACAACCTAGATAAGTATGTTTAGGGCCTAACTATACAAGAAGTGTGTGAAGCCCAAATAATATACAATTACTATATAATGACTCCGTAACAGTTGCAAATTGCAATTTCTAAGAGCTTTATTATTGTAATAGGACACACCATGATACAAGTAGAGTTTGAAACTCGAAAAAAAATTAACTAAGTCATATCATGTCAGATTCGTGTTGTGTCATATAATACACGCGTATACTTTTTTGTTAGCCGTTCTTTTTTTTTTTTGGAAATTCGATGGCTCTGTAGTCTGTATATGTTAGGGTACAAATAGTTCAGAATATTTCCAAATAGAAAAAAGGGGGTCAAAGAAAATTCATATTCTCACCACTAATGCTGATTGATAGTGTTGAGAGAAATATATCAGGCACTCAGCAAAACTTTACAATCTCCATCCATTTCGTTGCCAAGTACTAATGGAGTCATCCAAGTTGATCTTTGATGAACAATTGTGTAAAGAATAAGATTACTGTAAACCATCTGATTAATTACAAAGGGGAAGAATATACTTCGCCACAACTCAGAATTATGTACAAAGTACACACGGGGGTAAATGTTGCTCCACTTTGTAATTTCTGAAAACAAAAAACTTGAAACAGAAAAAAAAAAAGAATAGAAAATGTACAGGGCAAGAAGCAAAATACATATCAACCAACCACAGCAAGCAGACTTTGGCGGACAGCAGGAATGGAGCATAAAATGGAGCCAAAGATGCCAGTGAGAGCGTACGCAATAGCACAGAATGGGAGTGCCTCTGGTTCCTTTGCTGACAATGCTGCTGTTCCTAATCCATGAGCACTATATTTGAACACCAAAAATGTTATTTTACGATTAGTAAAATGAACAATGGCACAAAGTTGAGGTATTTAGATATGTTTTGCATTAGTTGCAACATTTATGTTACGGTCTCCAACATACACTTTAACCTTTACTCTTTATAATAGGGTATTAATAATAACCATAAGTTCAAATTTTCCAAAAAAAAAAAAAAGGGTTTTTCTATGATATACCCCTGTGTTTTTTAAAATTCTATAATATACCCCTAATGTTTTTTTATTCTACACTGTACCCCTGCGTTTTTTAAGTTTTACCCCTAGTGTGTATTAATGAAAACGGACGTTAATGGATTTTGAATTCCCACCTAAACATCCGTTTAGTATAATCTACTCCCACCCAAACCTCTCCCTCCCCTCCACCCCAGCCCCCCTCCCCCTCCCCTCCCCCGCCGCAGCCTCCCAACCCCGGCCTCTCCCCACGTCGGCCCGACCCCCTCCCCCTCCTCCTCCGCCGCATCCCCCCCCCCCCCCCGCCAGCCCCTAGCCCCCCCCCCCTCCCCTTCGATTTTCCGCGGCCCCAATCCCTTCCCCTTCGATTTCCCGCAGCCCCCCACCCCCTCCCCTTCGATTTCTCGCGACCCCGACCCCTTCCCTTTCGATTTCCTGCAGCCCTCCACCCCCTCCCCTTCGATTTCTAGCAGCCCCCTTCCCCTCCCTTCGATTTTGCGTTGAAACACGATTGAATCCGGGTTTATTTTTTAAAAAACAATGGCGAGGGTGGTGGTGGTTGTTGTTCACGGTTGTGGTGCGAGGGAGGGAAGGGGTGGAGGGGAGGGGGGGGGGGGGAAATCGAAGGGAGGGGGAGGGGGAGGGTTGGGGGTGGGGCTGGCGGTGGTCATGGTGGTTGCCGGGGTGGAGGGGAGGGGGGAGGGGGAGAAGGGGGTGGGGGCTAGGCTGGGGAGCTGGCGGGGGGAGGGTTGAGAGAGAAGCCCATAAATGCAAAGATAATTTAACGGTAAACGTTACGTACACTTAACGTAGGGGTACTATGTAGAAAACTTTAAAAACTTAAGGGTACAATGTAGAAGAAAAAAACATTAGGGGTATTACGTAGAATTTTAAAAAACACAGGGGTATATCATAGAAAAACCCAAAAAAAAAAAAAAACATTTGACCCAAATCCAACAAGATTCTATATGATACTATTTCATAATTATAACTGTAAGAAAATGCGGTGAAAATTTTATGAATTTTGACCCTTTAAAAGCAGATGTTCCAACTAATGGGAAATGGAGAGTATAATTTTCACCTAGATGCCGTGGCTATTCCTCGAGCAATAGGATCACGGAACTGCAGCTTATCGAGGACGACTTGCACAAAATTTGCCCCAACAAGACCGGTTAGCACCACCACAGCAGCCGTTAAGGATGAATTTGTACCTAAATAACGAATTGTTCATCAGGCTTTTATCTTGGGGAAAATGAGGTCTTACTTGTAAGGGTAACAGAGCATAGAGCTTCTACCTTCAAACAAGGAGACAATGCTGAGGGCTAAAGCCACAGTAATGCACCGTGGTAGAATTGAAATAGTCAAAGATCGTTCAAGCCCAACAAGGCGCCCCACAAGAGCAGTTGAATATAAAGAGAATACTGTTGCGACAATGATAGATGTAAAGATCTCTGCTGCATGCCTCTTTACAAGCTGAGAAGTATTGAACACCAACAATTACAGGTCATGAAATTAAGAATATAAGTAGACATTAATGTTCAAGAGCAATGATGATACTAGTGGAAGAGGATTCCAGTACTTTTCTTTGTTTGAACATCGAAAAAGCGAAGGAGATAATAACAGATCCCAAGAACCCCATCAAAATGTCACCGGCTCCAGGATTTGTTGACACCTTGGTAAGATAGTATCCTTCAGAGACACAAAATCATAGTGTTAGCCTAGGAATTAAGTTCATCCTGCTTATATTTCACCACAAAGCCACCTATTAGATTTTGCCATACATAAAAGTGATAAAACAATAAAAGCATAGGTACAAAAAAGTAGCAGCAGGAAAGGACCTGCTATGACTTGGCCAAAGCAATACATGACTATAGAGTTTGAGCAAAGTTGGTTACAAACCTAAAACAGGTTCAATTCCAGATTTTGAAATGTATCCAAAGGCGAAGGCTGCCAAATCAGCTGAAAGTGCACAGCATATAATTGGATGAAACAACATCTTCAAACCAGATGGCAACCTAAATGCAAAAAATAAAAAAAGATAAGTAAGAGAGTGTTGAGTAGGAGAATTTGGAGGGAAAGAGAGATTCATTTTCCCTTTATTGGAAGACAATGAAATTGGAAGTATTATTATTTATTTCCCTCTCAATAAACTATTCCTTCAAATGTCAAAAAGGTTTGGAAGGAAAGTGCAAGATTCTTCCCTCCCCTTTCTTTCCTTTCCCCTCCTCCCACCTTTCCCTCGATTGATCTACAAAAAATCTGCAAGTTTCTGAACTTAGCAGTTTTCTTGCCATCTTTTCATCAGAGAATTCAGAGTTGTGAAAGTTAAAGCATACCCTGCGCCAATCATGTAACCAAGTACTGTTGATGCGAGCAAGAAAGGAAGGCAGGTACGAGCAGCAGTTCCCAGAATTGTTGGGTATAGGTGTGCGCCAACAAATGATGCAATAAAAATGACACTCCAAGCCCACACTTCAATAGTAGAAAAAGGAGATGGTTTTGACATAGGCTCAGCAGGTATCATTTCTGTCTTGACAATGTTCCTCACTGCTATAGCTGTATATGCAGCAACACAAAGCGAAGCCAGCCAGCCACCAACTACAAGGAACTCATGGTAGAAAGACAGTAACTAATCAGTACTCGAACCTTAATAAGGCTCGTGTAGAGCCAATATGAATACATCGGAAAATAAAAGAAATTATGTCCTGTATGTAGTGAAAGAAGACATGTCACACAGTAAAAATTAACTAAAGCAATCAGAAATAGCTGTATTATAGTGATAAAGTTGAAGAATGAATTCACTGAGTACATACTACTCAGAGATCCGAGTTATAGATTTCTAACTACCAAAGTCTTGTGTAGCAGACAACATTTAGTCGTGTACTGATGTCAGAAAGGTGCATAATACAGAAGTGGAAGTGGTTTTTAGGTCCATTATGTGGCGTATTTATTGGTGATAAGGTCCTTCGCACGTGAAACAATTTTGGTTACTCATGCTTTCAATTTTTAACTACATTTTACAGCATGCAATATTATTCAAAGAGATCAGAAGATGAAAAAATTTCTGGCCTCAAAGGCTAGAGGTAATCTGCGGAAAATGCAAAGAGAATGACCAGCATTCTGCTGAACAAGCTTTGACTGAGTAATACACGAGATCAAATGCTCTCAGTCAAAATAGTACATAGTTTCATGTATTCATCCAACATCAGCTGAAAGGGCAGCAGAAGACTGTAATGAAGTTTGAAACAGCTTTACAGCAATTTTGAAAGAAGACTTGCACCTAAAGGAAGAGTATAGATGCAGCATGAAGTTAACGAGGAATATGTGTCAGTACCTAAAATGCCAACGATCTTCAGTCCAGATGCAGCAGGTATGTCTCCAACAGCAAGAGGCAAGATTACAAGCGAAGGAACATAGAACAATGGAAGCCACCTTTGAATGAACAAAAGGGCTGGCTCAAAAAAGCTCATCAAACTTGCTGCAGCCACGGGAACCGTTGTGTCCAGGATCATTAGAATTGAAAATGTACAAAACATTCCAAATAATGCACTTGGGAATTGAATTGATGCATTCACAAAAGCCTGCTTCAGCAACTTATCCATTGCCAATATAATTCCTAATGAAACAACCAAGTGCAGCACACCCAATACCTGATTATACAAACACCAAATCACCATCATCTCTTGAGCCAATTAGTCAAAACTCAAACCTAATACTCATTACTTCCTGAGTTACATCAAATTTGCAATCCTAATCAATATAATTAAATGAACAATACTCAGTGCCTGACTGCCTAATTACATAATAATAACACAGAAGCCAAAATAACAATACCCCCCTCAATTTGAATTAAAACAAAGCAAAAAGTTCCATTTTTTAAATACAACAATCAGAGTTACTGACTATACCCACACGATTATGAGATCAATAAACATACATGACCATCAAAATTTGAAATTAGAGCCAAACCAATACAATATTCCACCCGAAAATTAACATTTTCTGAATGAAATCATGAATCGGAAAAAAGAAAGCTGATACTTACAGTTTGAGAAATTGTTGCAGTAACACCATCTTTTGAGCTTGAACCAAGTGATTTTGCTAAAATTGTTCGAGTTGAACGACTTTTATGAGGACCCAACTGCAAAAATCGATACCCATTTCCAACAATTTTAAAGGGTACCCCTGATTTTTCATGATTTGATTGACATTTAATGGGTGTAACACCAACATTAAAAGAAAGTTGGGGTTTTTCCCTAATGAAATTCGTATGCATTAGGCGATTGAAAGAAGGGCTAAATGGTAATTTAGTTACAACTGCCATGGCAGTGGCCATGGTAGCAGAGGATGGTAGTGAGAATTTTAGTTTGAGGGTAACGAACTATGAGAATCTGGTGGGGTTTTGTTGGCATTTTTTCTTTATTTTTGCTGGGTTGTAAATTTTGTAACTTTTGTGGGACCTGAGATTGTTTTGTATGTATGGATACAAAATGGCCGTTGGTACCAAAGAGATATAGCAAGAGCCAAGAAGATCATCTATTCTCCCGGGGAAATTAAAATGTGGTAGTGAATGATGATCAATTGAAGAGGCTATCTTCCTATCTCACTTCTTTTGGCTGTCACAATTTTTCTATTTCTTTCGTTAATTGGCGTCTTTAGAGCATCCTTAATGATGACCCAAAATTAAGATTGTTAATTCAATCTTAAAATTTTATTCCTTAATAACAAAACAAACAAAGATCATGGCTCGATGATCGTGAAATGGAGGTATGGCACGATTGAAACCACGCCAGTTGTAGCTATGGGGATTAGGGCATAGGCAGTAGGTTGGCTTTCCCCAGCCAAAACGATGCGCTTTGACTGACGGAAAGCCGGAAAAATTTGGCTTGCAGCTGACGCACATGTTAGAGCCAATTGCAGCTTGCCACTTATCACTTTTCTGTTGGCTTTTAAAATATATTCGTTGCAAAAATTAGATTTTTTTGTCCCAAACTACCTTTAATTTTAAACTTTTTGCGAGAAACTACCTTATAAAAAAATTGTTGTCGCAAACTACCTTACTTTTACCATTTTGTTGTTGACAGCTACCTTATGTCGGTTTCCGGCGTTGACTTTTTTTATTTTCAGTTTTTTTAATGTCACGTAATATCAATTAACCTATTCAAACCATTTTCTCATTTTCCCCAACCTATTTTCCCCATTTCCCTATGCGCTCTCTCTGTCTCTCATATCTATGTCGACACTTTGTACCACCAATCCACCATTAAATTCCTCTTCTACTACTTAAACTAAAATTGAAGAAATCACCCTCTCAGTCTCCTCGAATCTCAAGCAATTTATATAAGGGTAATTTTGTTTTCTCCCACAATTTTGAACTAAAAAAAAAAGTGAACGCCAAAAATCGGCATTAGGTAGCCGTCAACAACAAAATTATAAAAGTTTGTTAGTTTGGGACAACAAATTTTTTATAAGGTAGTTTCTTGCAAAAACTTGAAAGTTAAAGGTATTTTGGGACAAAAAATCCCAAAAATTACAATGGTTATAATTTATTAAAGGGAAATTCCATATGGTACCATCGTACTTTAGGCTTTTCCATTTGGTACCCAAATTCTTTTTTGATTCTATATGGTACCACTGTAGTTTGGACTTATTCTCTATTGTAACATTATGTTAAACAAAACGTTAGTTTTGGGTCAAATATGATAAGTAGTTTGCCTTGTTTACGTGCCTTGTGCATCGTAAATGGTTCAACTAAGGTTTGGGAGTCATTTTGGCCTTTATGGGTCAAAATTGAAGTCGAAATTGGAGAAAACGACTAGAACCTCGTTTTACGCATCAAGAAATGCCTACTTGTTTTTTTTACCAAATTGGAACTTAAATTTGGTCGTTAATGACAAAAATGGCTCCTAAAACCTTAATTACGCAAAATTAGACAAACCCCTAGCGCTATTTAACCCCCAAACTAACATTTTCTTTAACATAACGTTATGGTACAGAATAAGTTCAAACTATAGTGGTACCATATAGAATCCAAAAAAAAATTGGGTACCTGTAGACACATAATCGTGTCTCCCCATTTAGTACCCTATGATGATCAATACCCTGCTCCAATTGGTCCGGATCGAGGAAAGAATAAAGAACGAGTCTAAAATAAAAAGTTTTAAGCCAAATCCATTTTCTAACTCTCTTTATTAACTCATTTCCGAAAACCTTTTTTATAACTAGTTTTACTAAACCTGTTTTTCTTCTACTTGTCCAACAAGTAAGCTGTAGGCTGAGCTTTCTTGTCTAGCAAGTAAATGAGTATCCCTTAGATGTTCTTCATTGGAGACTTGTGCAACAATGTCTGAATCAACTTAGTCCGAGCTGGAGCTTCGTTTCCGAACCTGCAAAAAGGGACCCACCCTGGAGGTTTGGATGGTGGTTCTCCCTCCGAAGCTTAAGTCAGATATCAGGAGTTGTAAAGAGAAAAGTTGATCTAGAGAGAGAAAGTAAGAGAGTATTTTTTCTAAGTAACTTGACACTGTTTGCATTGAATGATATTTCTCCTGATTTCAGGGGTATTTATAGTGATAGCAAAATGACAGCTATCCTTAAAATTGTTGGAGATTTAGAGTATAAGGTTAGTTAACTTCATGATATATTGTTTGAGTTACTTGGTAATGGTGTTGTTATTCGAATAATATATGAAATAATATGCTATATGTATTTGCGTTTCGTCGAGAACGTAATGTAGAGCACAACGCTGGATCAAGAGCGAGGAAATGGTGGTGGTCGCACCTCGCGACGTGCTAGAGCTCGCGACTCGTGACGGTGTCTCTATCTTTCGTTGCTCTTTGCGTGATTTCGCGTGTTTTGACGGTTTGTCATTGAATTGTTTCGGTTTTTCTGAAGCGTTGTAGCATTGTTATATATATGAGGGTCTCTCATATGATGAAGGAGTTGAGAAAAATTACATCTCTCTTTTGCATACAAACTCTAAAGGATAAAAAATCAGAAATTCTTCATCTCTACAAAATCTCACAAACTCATTTTCATTGAATAGTGTTCATAGTAAGCGTGACCACTATTGTTTCTTCTTTGTATCTCGAAGGTGAATTCTGTGAACCCGTGCTTTACGATTAGGGTCAGAATATTACTTTTGGGAAAGTGATCCACGCCTAGAAGATTGTTGTCTTGTGACCCTTGTTCATTTCTAATTTAATCTAACAATCCAAAAGTTTGATGAGGTTGTGTTGTCTAATGGTTTCAAATTGAATAATTCAGACAAGTGTGTTTATAGCAAATTTGATGACAACGGTAATGGTGTCATGATTTGTCTATATGTAGATGACATGTTGATATTTGGAACGGATTTGTCACAAGTTGAGTGGACAAAATCCTTTCTATCTTCACAATTCTCCATGAAAGATTTGGGGGAGGCGGATGTCATCTTAGGTATAAGAAGTAAGAGAGACAATGGAAAATTGATCTTGTCACAATCTCATTATATCGAGAAAGTGCTCAAGAAGTTTAATGTTAGTGATTGCTCTCTTGTTTCAACTCCTATGGACCCAAGTGAAAAATTATTGCCAAATGATGGCAATGCCGTGCCTCAACTTGAGTATGCGAGTGTTATAGGTTGTTTGATGTATGCTATGACGAGTACTAGGCCGGATATCGCATTTGCGGTAGGGAAATTAAGTAGGTATACTAGTAATCCTAGTATGGAACATTGGCAAGCTATTCGTCTAGTGTTAAAGTACTTGAGGAAAACCATGGACTATAGTTTGTCCTATAGTGGATATCCTTCGGTTTTAGAAGGGTATTCGGATGCAAGTTGGATCTCTAATAGAGAAGATCATTCCTCCACGAGTGGATGGACATTCCTCCTCGGGGGGGTGCGATATCTTGGGCTTCCAAGAAACAAACTTGCATTGCGATTCTTCATGACATCGGAGTTTATAGCTCTGTCATCGGCAAGCAAAGAAGCCAGTGGTTAAGGAATCTCATGTTTGAGATACCTTTGTTGCCAAAACCAATATCACCTATTGCTATACATTGTGATAGTGATGCAGCATTGGCAAGAGCTTATAGTCAAGTGTATAATGGTAAGTCAAGACACATTGGTGTGAGACATAGTTATGTCCAAGGACTTATCAAAGATAGTGCTATCACTGTTGACTATGTAAGGACTACGTATAATCTAGCGGATTGTTTCACTAAGGCGCTAGCTAGAGATACGGTAAAGAGGATGGCAATCGGTTTAGGATTGGTGCCTTTTGGAAATCACGAGTAAGGGAATCTTAACTTAACGCCCAATAAGACGTTGGGTCTTGAGTTCAATAAGATTAATTTCCTTATTTGATGATTGAAAGAACTTATATAATCATCCAAGGTAAAGTTCTTTAAATCTGTGATGTTATAAGAGGTTGTTTAATCTTAATAGGTCTCTTGACATTGTGCTTTGTCACAGGAGCATGCTTTTCTAAGAGATCTACCTATGTAAGTGCGAAGTTTGGCCGCTTCAAGGAGCTAGTGAGGCATAGCTTTGATGCACTTATGAATTGATATGGACACATGGCTAATTAGTGTCAAGTATATATTGAAAATGAGTAGTTAATCTTGTGTGTGTAATATCTTCAAGTTTTCATTATGTGTTGCTAATGGTTCAATCGTTTATCGACACCATTTGGATACGAATGCTTGGAATGTGTATTATACTAAGTGGAAGTTCAAGTCTTTGTACACTTTCATTTATGCATGAGGTTGTTTTGTTTTGATGATGTTTTGTGCAATAACTATTTTGTATACTCTAAATGGGGGAGGATTGTTGGAGATTTAGAGTATAAGGTTAGTTAACTTCATGATATATTGTTTGAGTTACTTGGTAATGGTGTTGTTATTCGAATAATATATGAAATAATATGCTATATGTATTTGCGTTTCGTCGAGAACGTAATGTAGAGCACAACGCTGGATCAAAGCGAGGAAATGGTGGTGGTCGCACCTCGCGACGTGCTAGAGCTCGCGACTCGCGACGGTGTCTCTGTCTTTCGTTGCTCTTTGCGTGATTTCGCGTGTTTTGACGGTTTGTCATTGAATTGTTTCGGTTTTTCTGAAGCGTTGTAGCATTGTTATATATATGAGGGTCTCTCATATGATGAAGGAGTTGAGAAAAATTACATCTCTCTTTTGCATACAAACTCTAAAGGATAAAAAATCAGAAATTCTTCATCTCTACAAAATCTCACAAACTCATTTTCATTGAATAGTGTTCATAGTAAGCGTGACCACTATTGTTTCTTCTTTGTATCTCGAAGGTGAATTCCGTGAACCCGTGCTTTACGATTAGGGTCAGAATATTACTTTTGGGAAAGTGATCCACGCCTAGAAGATTGTTGTCTTGTGACCCTTGTTCATTTCTAATTTAATCTAACAAAAATCTGCCCTAGAATAGTGGCCTCTGATTGGCTGAGGAATCAGATCATGACACGTGGCAAGCCAGGATTTGTGAGGGTTTATCAACCACTCTCCTGCAGACACCTCACAGGGCTGGGCTCTGACTATCTTTTGGGCCATAAAAGTAACCTTTTAACCCAACTGAATTTAACCAAAAGATCAAACTAACCCTCTTTCTCTATTAACTAGGGGAGGACATGTGTGCGACCCGGATGAGTACAAGTGTCTTCAAAGGAGCCGTAGATGTTAGGCTACAACATTTGCCCCTAAAAGGGCTTTCACTATTGGCCCATCTGACGGTTAAGGCCCTTTTACTCAAGGAAGTTTTATTCAAAATGAAGGAAATGACGCGCCTTTTCCTGGGTTTTACCGGTCATAATCGACCGTTTCATCCTCCCTTCGGTCATCCTTGACTGGCTCCACAGGTTTCTTACCCCCCTATAAATAACTTTGGGGTGAGGACATTAATCATTTCACACCTTGAGCGAATTTTTCTAGAGAGAGAAGCTCTGCAAATTTTTCTAGAGAGAGAGAGTGATCGCCCAGTCTCAACTTTCTTCACCGACTCGTCCAGGTGCTTTAGCAGGTATCTTTTCTTTGTTCTTTTTACTCGCCCTCTCTATCCAAGCGTTCACCCATATTCATTATGCGGCTAAGGTTCCTGGTGCCGTGGATGGAACATGGCTCAATATCTGCAACCGCCCTGGCTTTCTAACTGCCTGGGGCAAACTGTCAAAGATGCATGAATGGAAGGCCGACTTCATCTACCTAAGGGCGGCCAACGACTCTGCCATGGAGAGTTACTGTTTCTATAACCGAGCCGTCACAAACACTGGACGAAAGCAATCATGGCTGGAGTTGGAGGACAAGTATGACGAGGAGGTAGTGGAGTACTTTAGAATAAGAGAATACTACAGGCCCGGCCAGTCATCCTTTAAGGGACCAGCTAACTGGATACCCTTTAAGGAAATGTTTTACAGTGACGACTTCTTGGTCGCTGTCGGGTTGCGATTAGCCGATGATTGAGGTATACATTCAAATCCCCAAGTAAAATGCTTCGTCCATAGTATATATCTGACTAACCCCTTTTCATTTCTTTTTTGCAGACTCGGGCAGAAAACGTCTCAAGGCTTCTTGGACTGGAGATATAAGTATGTCTAAATTCACAGACAACTTATGGAAGGAGTACGTCAAGGGCAGTGCCGAGAAAAAGGCTGAACTCTGGTAAACATATATATATTTTTTTTTGGACGAGGATCGTTCTAACTCGTCTAGAAATTATATCCAACCATTGGACGAGGGTCACCCAAAGAAGGAAAGCGTCTAAGCATGGACGTCCACCTTCTTTCGGCCATTCTCTTCTGAGATATATGACGCCTTTGGACGAGTACCTTATGGACTCGTCCAAGTCGTTGTCCCTTCCTTTGGACGAGAATTACCCGAAGAAGGAAGGCGTCCATGCTTGGATGGCCACCTTCTTTGGGCCATTCTCGTCTGAGATATCTGACGCCTTTGGACGAGTACCTTATGGACTCGTCCAAGTCGTTGTCCCTTCCTTTGGACGAGAATTACCAGAAGAAGAAAGGCGTCCATGCTTGGACGACCACCTCCTTTGGGCTATTCTCGTCTGAGAGGCGGATCAACTGTGGACGAGTAACATTTGGACTCGTCCAAGGTAGGTTTCATCTACTTGGACGAGAATCACCTGAAGAAGGAAAGCGTCGATGCTTGGACGGCCACCTTCTTTGGGCCATTCTCGTCTGAGAAACTTTAAATTCTAAATTTGGACGAAGAGTTGATTTCTTGTCCTTGGACGGAAGTCGTTTTAGTCCGTCTTCTTTTGGACGGCTTCCTTCTTTGCATCGTCTTCGTCTGTATTTAAAAATTTCTTCGGACGAGGTTCCCTTAGGAAAGGAGGTGTCCATTATAGGACGCCTTCCTTCTTTGGGTGATTTTCGTCTGAAGCCTCGTAATAGGAATTATAGCTTTTGTCCCTTGGACGACCAGTTTGATAACTTGTTCATGTTTTGCAGAAAAATGCTACTACAAACAAACTTCCACCTGGAAAGTCGTCCTCGTCCAAAAAGAGGCCTACGGCGGCCGCAGACCAACCTCCCGCCAAAAAGCCTAAGGGCTTTACAAGAAAGAGGCCGGAGAAGACGACTTATGATGGTGGAGGTGGGGAGAAAAGCATGCTGCCACCAAAGGACAAGGCCCTGAAAAAGGAGCCTTCAGATGCTGCCCCTGCCGAGGGGGAGAAGATTGCGGATCTTGCTGGTCAGTTGGACGTTCTGCCAGCGGATTCTGTTGAGGTCAGATCAGAGTCGTCCTTGGCTTTGGTTATTCCAGAGTCGGAGACGGCGGCTGAGAACTACCCGGGCTTCAGCGGCTTGGTGGCCAAGCTGGTGCCGCAGATGCCGCTAGCTATTAGGACGACATCTATTTCGTCTGGTGAGTCGTATTATCCGAATATAGTTAGGACGATGCGGGTCGGCGGACGGTCCATGAGTCCGTCCAATAGACAAGCCATCGTCTTTCCCATCAAGATAAATGACTCTCCCCCTCTTTCAGATAAGGGCAAAGACCCCGCCTTACCCTCAGCTGTTCCCACCATTGACTCGGACGAGGAGTCTTCTCCTGCTTTTGCCAAAATGTCAAAGGCAGAAAAAGATCGGCTTAAGTAGGATCTCTTCAAGTGTTACCTTGAATCCTATATCAAAGGATTAAGGGGGGCATCGGCCGGGCATGTGGGCTACATGTCTCAACTTGCTGCTGAGGTATAACTTACTGCCGCTTTTGTTTAATACTTGTGTATATTTTTTCGTTTTTGTAACTCGTCTAATGATTTGTTTTGTTTTCATTGTCCCAGCTTTTTGCTCGCAGCATGCTTACTGAAGAGTGGGCGAGGGAGCTTAGAAAAGAGAACAAGAAGCTCGTCCACCTTGCTACAATGGCAGGCGACAAGGCCATCCACGACATTGAGATGGTTAATACCCTTCATCGTCAATCCCTGGATGCTTTGGAGAAGAGGTCAGCTCTCCTGGAGTCCAAAAACAAGAATTATCTTGTTACTATCAAAGATCTATAAAAGGAGCTGGACCGTTTGAAGATGGTCATAGATGCTGTTTCTACTGATCTGAAGGGTGAAAGAGATACTGCTCTTCTTGCCGCCGTTCAACTGAGAAGGGAGAACATCCTCCTAAGGGCGAAGACTTGGTTCAAGTCATCGAGACGTCTAAGGACTGGGCCATCAAGGCCTTTGAGATGCTGGCTGAGCCATCTGAGGTCCCCAGCTTCATTCATCGTCTGGAATATCAGGAGAGTGTTCATCGTGCCATGATACGTGTCGAGGAACCTCCGGAGTTTTTGGACTCGGACGACGAAGCTGCGGTTGAGGAGGAGAACCCTGAAGACGACCAAGAAACTCGCGCTGAAGATGATGCCTAGTTTTAGGTTTATTTTCCTAAGTTTCTTGGCTTTTTTGCCGTTGTAGCTTTAACTCTTCTAGTCTTAAATTGTAAACCTTTGGCCAAGTATATATATGAAAGACTTTTTGCCAATTGCTTGTCTTTTCTCTTCTTGAATTAAAATTCTGACCAAGTATAAAATGAGCCTCGTCCTGAATGCTGGATGATCCGCACATATGTTTTAAGGAAAGAGCAACGTCCTTGCCTTTAGACGATCATAAATCTTTTCAAAATGCATCCAAGTACAAGAAGAGACTCGTCCTGAACTCTTGGACGGTCTACAAAGTTCAGATAGAGTAATCTCGCCAACCCTGATCCTTGCCCTTGGACGATCGAGAGTGTACGGACGATTTGCAAAACACATAATGGAGAAAGTGCCATCCTTATCCTTGGACGATTGTAAATCTTTCTAAAAAGTATTCAAGTACTTAGTGACATTCGTCCTGGGACTTTGGATGGTTTGCAAAAATAAATATAGGGAAAGTTTGCCATCCTTGTCCTTGGACGATAGTAAATTTTTCCAGAAAGTACCCAAGTACTTAGTGACATTCGTCCTGGAACTCTGGATGGTCTTCCCATTCAGACGAGTCTTACCCTAAGGAGGAAAACGGCCAATACATATGGTTTTGTGGACTGGCCACGTTTTAGACGTTTTTCTCGAGTTGGTACACTCGTCCTGCAGTATTTATTGCCTGGTTCATCCTGGTTTTTTGGACGACCTTCCCTCTTTTAGCTCATCCTATAGGCTTGTCTTATCCCCCCCTTCTTGGGCTAGGCTCAACCATAAATAGTGGACAAGCCATAGTCCAAGAAGGAGAGCAGCAAACATTGGCCAAGCCTACTGAAACCGCTAAGGACGAGCTTTAGATACATGGTCTGACCATGTCTTAGCCGCCTTCCTTGAGGGAGCAACACCCGTCCGGAAGTAGTGATCCCTTACTAGGGTCTTTACTACTTAGCTGTCCGTGTATGTGAAAGTAAGTATCCTTTACTAAGGGCTTATTTTTGGTCAGCCTTCTCTTAGAGGCCTTGACGTTTCTCTTACTAGAGATTGTGCCATTTATGTATTGTCAACCTTTAGGTTGTTATACTTTTGGCCGGTCTCCTCGAGAGGGTGATGTTCGGCATAGAAGTGAGTATTTTTAACGCTCTATTATTTTTGGTGTTTTTGTCCCAAGTTATTGTCTCTTTTAGACTAGTAACTGATTTAATGCCCCAAAGAGAACTAACTTGGTGAAAGTAAACAAAGGCGATAAGAAAGTAGGAATTGTATTATATGAATTTTGCTTGACTAAATGCCAAGATACATGTATACAATTCTTTTTTCTAGCATGTGCCGTGGCACTTTGGACTTACTACAAACTACCAGCTAGATTCCTGACGATGAATTGAGTTAGACGTGGTACTTTTTCAGATTATCTGAGTTCCAAGTGCGCTGTATAACTCGTCCATCCATATCTTGGAGACGAAAGGTTCCACTGCGCAGCTCTTGGATAATCAGATAAGGTTCTTCCCAATTTGGTCTTAGCTTTCCCAGCTCTTTAGCTCGTCCAACCGCCTCCATCTTCCTTAGAACCAGATCCCCCACCTTTAGTGGTCATCTAGCGACTCTCTTGTTAAACTCCTGAGCCATTCGTAGCTTGTACACTTGTATTCTTAGCAAGGCATTGCCTCTGACTTCTGGTACTTGATCCAAAGCTGTGCGTAATGCAGCCCAGTTGGCATCTTCTGTGTACAACATGACTCGCAGGGTGGGTTCTTCCATTTCAATGGGCAAGATGGCTTCAGTGCCATAAACTAACATGAAGGGTGTCTCCCATGTAGAATTTTTTGCGGTTGTTCTGATGGACCATAACACTAGCTGTAGTTCTTCAACCCATTGTCCCTTGGCATTATCCAACTTCCTTTTGATTCCATTAGATAGAATCTTGTTGAAGGACTCTACTTGCCCATTGGCTTGTGGGTGGGCGACTGCAGCGAAGTGAGCCTCGATTTCTCGTTCTGCCAACCATTTCAGTTTAGGTGTTTTGAACTGAGGGCCATTATCAAAGACGATGGACTGTAGCATGCCAAAACGAGTTATAATGTTTTTCCCAATAACACCCTTGACGTCGTTTGTTGTTATACCTCGCATGGCTTCAGCCTCTATTCATTTTGTGAAGTAGTCCACAGCCACTATCACAAACCTTTTTTGCCCAGCGGCCACAGGGAAAGGTCCTAGGATATCCATGCCCCATTTGGCAAAAGGCAGAGGGAACAAGATAGGAGTTAGGTAGTTGGACGGCTTCTGATGCAGATTTCCGTGCTTCTGACAACTGTCGCACTTCTTTGCATAGACGATGGCATCTTCCTTTAAGGTAGGCCAATAATATCCCGTCCTTAAAGCCTTTTCTCCCAATGATCTTCCCCCAATGTGAGATGCACAAGCTCCTTCATGGAGTTCCTTCATAACCTTTAGACCTTCTTCCCTGGTGATGCACTTGAGGAGAGGACGATTGAATGACCTCCTGTAAAGAGTCTTATCCCATAATTCAAACCACTTGTCTCTAGCCTTCACATACTTAGCCTCTACAGGGTCCGGAGGCAACCTTCCCGTCTTCTTGTATTATATTATGGGCTCCATCCACACTGCCCCTCGGCTAAGAAACATGATTTGTTCTTGGTCAATGCTCTTTTTGGGTTTGACTTCCCAAAACACTGTTCTTGGCGCATCACCTTCAGCCGAGCTGGCCAATTTTGAGAGAGCATCTGCTTGATGATTTTCTGACCTTGGTACTTGGTCGAGAACAAATCGTTTCAATGGCTCAATCTCATCTTTGATCAAACGCATATATATGCCCATCGATGCTTCTTTACATTCAAAATCTCCATTGACTTGACTAACAACCAAGAGAGAGTCTGATTTGGCCTCGATCTCTAGAGCTCCTGCCGCTTTACACTTTTTGATTCCAGCTAGAAGTGCTTCATATTCAGCTTCATTATTGAACGCTTGGAACTGGAATCTTAGCGCATATTCGAACTTATCTTCTTCTGGAGATTGACAAATGATTCCTGCCCCACATCCATTGACAGTGGACGACCCATCAACCATGAGCGTCCAATGCTTCCTTCCTTCAGCTGGATCAGATATTGGCTCTATAGTTGGCCGAGTAAGTTCAACTATAAAATCTGCCAAGGCTTGCCCCTTAATGGCTTTCCTTGGTTCAAATGATATATCGAACATGTTAAGCTCAACAGCCCATTTTAACATTCGTCCGGCAGCTTCCATCTTTTGCAGAACTTGCTTCAGAGGTTGGTGAGTATAGATGAGTATGCTGTGCGCCATGAAATAGGGCCTTAACTTTCGGCTGGCCATGACGAGGGTCAATCCAAACTTCTCAACTGGAGTATACATATTTTCCGCATCCTTGAGCACATGACTCACAAAGTATATGGGGACTTGCACGGACTCTCTTTCAGCCAGCAGGACAGCACTCACAGCCTGAGTGGACACAACCAAGTATACAAACAGTTTCTCCCCCACAGCTGGACTGATCAACCTAGGCAGCTGCCAAAGGTGATCTTTGACTTACTGAATTGCTTGCTCTGCCTCTGCTGTCCATTCAAACTTGGCCTTTTTATTGATCATGGCGAAGAATTGATGGCACTTGTCACCTGACTTGGACAAGAATCGTCCAAGGGCAGCAAGCAACCCGTCAGTCGCTGAACTTCCTTTATCTTTGACGGGGGTTTCATGTCTAAAATAGCTTGGATCTTTTCTGGGTTGGCTTCTACTCCCCTCTGATCTACCAAGAAGCCTAAGAACTTCCCAGACAAGATTCCAAATACGCATTTGCCGGGGTTCAATTTTAACTTGTATTTCCTGAGAGTCTCGAAAGTCTCTCTCAAATCACCAACATGACCTTCCTCTTGCCGACTCTTGACTATCATATCATCAATATAGGCCTCCATGTTTCTTCCCAACTGTGGCTGAAAGACGGTATTGATCAATCTTTGAAAGGTGGCAGGAGCATTGCGTAGGCCGACTGGCATTCTCAACCAACCATACAGTCCCTTTTCGATAATGAAGGACGTTTTGTCCTGATCCTCTGACCACATGGGGATTTGATGAAAACCTGAATAGGCGTCCATGAAGCTTAACAAAGCATGGCCGGCTGTGGAGTCTACCAGACGATCCAACTTAGGCAAAGGAAAACTGTCCTTAGGACAAGCCTTGTTGAGATCAATATAGTCCACACACATCCTCCAAGTGCCATTAGGCTTTGGCACCATGACCACGTTTGCTATCTATTCTGGATAATAGGTTTCTCTGATGAACTTTGATTCCAACAACTTCTGAACTTCTTGGTCAACCGCCTGATTTTGGGCCGATCCTAAATGTCTTTTCTTCTAACGAACCGGTTTTAAATTCGGATCAACATTCAGCCGGTGGACGGCTATCTCTGGATTAATTCCAGGCATTTCTTTAACACAATAAGCGAACACGTCTTGAAATTCTTTCAGCAAGCTAATTAGAAGGCCCCTCAATTCAGGAGAGAGGGAATAACCAATCTTTAAAGTTCGCTCTGGACGAGCTTCATCCAAACAGACATCTTCTGGAACTTCCACCGGCTCTGGAAGTTCTATTGCAAGTCCCATGATGGCCATCACTTCGTCAGACGAAGAAGGTTCTTCCTTGACGGGCTCATACTTTCTTTTCTTGCTGGGGAGATGTTCAGACGTTTTCCTTGAGGGGGCGAGAGGCGTCTGAGGACTCTCAATTGCCAGCTTCAACGAGGCCACTTGGTCCTTTACACTTTCAGATGTTTTCCTTTCGCCAGCAACCTTCGTCTTATCTTTCCCCATTTCAGACGCTTTTCGTTCGCCACCGATCTTCGTCTGGTCTTCATTGCATGCTTTCCATGATGACGGCTTGAGGGTGGTTATGTAGCATTCCCTAGCCGCCTGCTGGTCTCCATACAAGGAGCCAATCTTGCCATCATCACACTCATACTTCATAAGCATCAAGTAAGTTACTATTACAGCTTTAACATGATTCAATGTTGGTCGTCCGAGTATGACATTGTAGGTTGTCAAATCTCGGACAACCAAGAACTTGATGAACAAAGTCCGCGAGGCCTCCTTCTCTCCAACTCGGACGGGCAACGTGACTGTTCCCATGGGATGGATGACTCCTCCCCCAAACCCTATGATGGGATGATGGACTGGAACCAAGTTCTTTTCATCAAATTTCAATCTGGACAAGCAATCAGCGCCAATGATGTCCGTCGAGCTTTCAGTGTCAATCAAAATTCTTCTTACTCTCAAGTTTGCTATTTTCATCTCTACAACCAAAGGGTCATCAAGACTTGGCCGAGCTCCCTGAGGTAGTTTTTGTGCCCTCTATTGGTTGGCCCTCCGGTAGCAAATCCTCCTGAAATAACGAGGACTACATCTTCGTCAGTGCTTTCACTCTCCTTCTTCTTGCTTTGACGGTCATCTCTCCTTTGAAACTTCTTTCCCCCTTGGGGTAAGTATGAATTCATCTTTCCTTTTAGGGCTAGATCCTCCAAAGCTCTCTTCAGGTGTTTACATTCATTTGTTTCATGACCGCAATCCTTGTGAAAATGACAATACTTGCTCTTGTCTCTGTTTCTATAAGGCGTCTTCATCTCGGCTGGAGCCTTCAGCTCGTATTGGTCCTTTATCTCCATGAGAATGGAGTATTGGTCCTTGTTGAATTCGATGGGGTTGGATGAAGAAGGCTCAAATTCTTTCCTCTTGCTTCTTTTGAACGAAGTAGTGGTAGAGGTTATGGCCCAAGTCTCGGCCTTTTTGGGGTTGCTTTTCTTTAGCTGAGCAACCTCTTCAGGCTTCTTGGACTCGGGATGCTTTGCCTCCGCACATACTTCAGTGGCATGTATAAAGGCTTCGGCTTCCTTTAAAGCTTCAGCAAGAGTATTGATTTTCTTCTTCACAAGGTCAAACTTAAAACTTCCTGGCCTCATACCCCTAATAAAGGCGTCAAAAGCCACTCCAGGATTGAGATCTTGAATTTGAAGGGCTTCCAGATTGAATCTCTTAACAAAACTTCTAAGAGATTCTTTTGGTCCTTGGACGACCTTGCCCAAGTGCATGCTTGTCTTTTGTTCTTGACGATTTGCAACGAAATGACTAGTAAATAATACACTGAGTTCGGTGAAATTGTTGACTGAATTGGGGGGTAGATTATTGAACCACTTCTATGCTACACCCTTAAGGGTAGCCGGGAAATTCTTACACCAAGTAGCATCATCTACTCCTTGGACGTACATCTGATGCTTGTAAGCGGACATGTGATCATCAGGATCAGTGGTTCCATCAAAAGGCTCTATTGTTGGGAGTTTTACCTTTGGGAAGGGAGGCGCCTCCATGATCCTGGCCGAGAACGGAGTAGGCCAATTGATCCGGAGGGCTCCCAGCTGTCCCTCAATGGGTATGAACTCCTTGCGATATTCCTTCAACACAGGATTGGATGAAGTGTTTGCTGGTACTGGTCGCTTATAGTGTAACACCCCGGTTTTTTAAGCAGTTTATTATTTATTTTATTAAATATTTTAGTTTATTTAATAATTAAATTCATTTATCTTTAGGAATTACTTTGTAAATAATTTATATGGTTATAGTGGGACAAGTTTAGTAAGTAATTTGACTAATAATAGTAATAAGAGGAAATATACTCACATATATGTAAGAAGGGGGAAAGGGAAAAATAAAACAAGAAAAGAAAAAGGAAAGAAAAAAGAAAAAAAAAAAAAAAAAAAAAAGAAGGAACGAAAGAAAAAGAAAGAAAAAGAAAGAAGAACGACATCTTCATTCTTCACCGTTCACCATCTTCTTCTTCTCCCAAAGTCTTCAACCTTCTTCCTCCACCACACAACCACCACCGTTGCCGACAACCGCAACCACAACCACCACTAAAAGTGACACCATAGAAGTGGGCGGCGCAAGGGAGAGCAAAGGGGGTCGTCGCTGCTGTAATTTGGAGCGTTTAGGGCTCGTATTAGGGGGCTTTTGCAAGTTATCTTTCATCCCCAATCATCTATATTAGTGGGTAAGATGAATTCCTCAACTAATTTAAGTTTTCTTTTAAAATTATGAAGTTAGGGTTTATGTTTATGAAATTGAATTAGGGGTTTTGATTTTTAATTGTTTGGGTGTGGAATTGAATGAATAAAATGTTTACTTAGTTGTTTAGTAGTTAGTTTAGATTAATAGAATGTTAAGTAAATTTGTTGTTCAAAGAGAAGTGTGGTGTAATTCGTATAAATTATTGTCAGTTTCGTAAAACGCAATTTTAAGCAGTTTCTGGGTATTTTTAGCAAAAATACCATTTCACAAAAGTTGTTCGTATTGAAATTTTATCCAAGATAGGCTCAAGAAACGCTTGATTTGGATCTGGAATGAGGAAGTTATGTCCATTTTAAGTTTCTGCTGAAATTGATAAAAAGTATAGTTAGTTTCGAATGTTTTAAGTTTCAATGTTTTCTTATGAATGTTCTTCTAATGGACTTTGAGTGTCTAAAGTATAATAGGAATATTAATGTTGATTTAGTATAAACAAAGAGAGATTTTAGTATTGTTGGTATTAATTATTTTGATAATCAAAGGTAAATGGCGGTTTAAGTAAATAAGTTATGAGAATTAGTTATATTTACTTGAATAAAAAAAGAAGGGGTTGATGTTTTATAAAACTACATTTAATAAAAACTCATTAACTATATTAGCCAAATCTATTAATATTTATTAAGTACATGTATGTTATATTGTAGATCCCGGTTTCATTGAGGAGCCGTATTGACTGAGCTAGTTGGTTTGATATATATAGTTTAAAAGGTAAGATTCTTTACTCAAATGTTTAATATATACGAGAAAGGTCTACAAAAGATAAGATTTCAACTAAAACTTTCATATTTACGAGAAAAGATTATAAAGGTATGTATCTCTCTTGAGTTGAGATTGGTTTGAATAGGAGGATGTTCCTCCTAATACAGATATTTTGTTTTCAAACCTTGAATTATAGAATAGTTACAGAAAAAGATTTATGGATAGTTTTATGTTTTTAAACTGGTTGGGATTGCCTTAATGGTGTCTCAAGGAATTGGAACCTTGTCGGGATCGTCTCGACATTACAGAATAGTTGGGGGGTACGTTGATCAGTTTCTCGGACTTAGATCTTCTGCTACGGTTTGACCGTTTGTGGGGTGTGCACACTAGGGGTCTTTGTCTAATAGTTATCCGGAGGGCCTAGCTAGCCCAATGGGAAATAAAGTTCGTTCCATTCCATAGATTTATGATTCTATGATTCTGAAAGAAATTGTTTTAGCAAAGAAAATAGAAAAGTATTTGGTTTGGAAAAGAAGTGAAGGAAAATGTTTTATAATGCTTTTATTTAGTATTGAGGTTTCAAAAAGAAAATGATTTGTAGGATATAATTAATGCACCTACCTGCATATATATTTGGCTTTACAGTATTGAATCTTGCTCAGCCTGTTTGGCTGATACTACATGCTCGATATATGCAGGTACATGAAGGCTTAGAGCCGGGGTGTGGGCGGAGAGCAACGTCCACTAGTTTTGCATAAAATATAGTTATAATAGTTCTTTTCTGGTGGATTTCTTATAGATAATCAATAATTTTAAGACTTAGGGTTGTAAACATTAATCCACTTAAATCTTTATTCGGTTAGGTTGTAATAGTTTAAATTAAGCTTTAATTTAGTTTTGGTGCAGGTAGTTCTTCCTTAGCAATTATTCTCGTAATAATCGTGGAATAACACGTTTGGATTTCGAGTAATTAAACAGGGATTTCGTTGGTATTTGAGCTGGGTGGAGTTGTTGAGAATTTGGAATATGGATTGCTGAATTGTTGAAACAGGTTTATAATAATTCGGACGCCAGTCCTAAATTAAATTTTAGGCAGTCCATATTTCAAACGGAACTCTGCCGAATTTTCTATAAAATTTTACTACTATTTAATTAAACTAAGCACTCGAAATTCAGGGGTGTTATAGTTGGTATCAGAGCCAAGGTTAATAAAGGACTGGGTTAAGTTAAAGATAATAGAAAACTAAAATTTTGACAAGCCGAAGTGAGAAAGTGAGATGGGTTATACACGGAAAGTGTATATTCTGTGTTGTTTATATGCTTATATTAATTATGTGGTTGTTTTTGTATATCGTGATTGGAGAGTTAATATTCTTTTATGACAATCAATGTGTTATACTCGAGTTTATCGAGATTCAAGTTCTTTTATCTTGTCTAGTGCTTACAAGATGCATAAGCGTAAAAGAAGTAAATCGTCAGAGATGCGCGTTTTGATGCGTCAGATGGCTGAGTCTAATAAGGCCATGACTGAGGTTGTGCAATTGCTAGTGGAAGCACGAGCTGCTACTACTAGCACTAGCAAAGTTGCTATCACTGAAGTTGCTGCTATGCATAAAGCAATTGACGGGAAGAAGCCGCCTAAGTATGATGGAAAAGGTGACCCCGTGAAGATGGAGAATTGGATTAGAGAGTTTGACAAGATCTTCGTTACTCTCCAGGTCCCTGAAGAGATGAGAGTAGACTCCGCAGCCTACCATCTCACTGAAGATGCTGATATCTGGTGGACCAACAACAAAGATAATTTTACCACCAAAGTCACATACGATGAGGATGGTTTCGAGGAGCTGGACACAAAGGAATTTGGTTGGAAAGAGTTCAAGAAGGCGCTACGCGCTGAGTTCTTCCCACCTCATATGAGGAAAAGGAAGAGATCTGAGTTTGAACAGCTGGAGCAAGGAGATATGTCTGTCCAAGACTTCTATACTAAATACCTTGAGTTGTCTCGTTTCGTGCCTGAATTGGTCCCAAATGAACAAGAAAGAGCTCTGAGGTTCGAGGAAAAACTTGATCTTGAACTTCTTAGCAACATGGGAGCGGCTGACTTCACGACCTTGAACGAAGTTTATACTCGTGCTAGCAATGCCGAGAGAATCAAGGAGAGAAGGAAAGCCGCAAAAAAGATGAAAGCTCCTACAAAAGAAGGTATCCAACAATTGGATAAGGGTAATAACTTTAGCCAAAACAAGAGCAGAAACTTTGAAAATCGGGGTCCTAGGGGTAACTTCAATAGAGGAGGTCAGAGTCAACAAGCCTCAAGGAGTGCTCAGAGTTCGTTTCAGCTCCGTAGCCAAGCCCAGAGCCAATCTCAATCCCAAAACAACCCAAGACCTAATCGTCGTTATTTCTGCAAAAGATGTGAAAACAATCATCCAGGGAGGGATTGTGAAGGCAATAAGGTGACATGTAATTATTGCAAGAAAGAGGGGCATAGAGCTTATGAGTGTTTCACTAACCCTGATGCTAGGCTTGGCCGCAATTATGAGGTGTTGAGGACACCCACTGCTAGTATAGCTAGTAATCGCCCAACTACATCTGCAGCTCCTAATCGTAGCGCAGGAACGGCTAATGTTGCTCAGGCTAAGAGAGGTCCCGAGAAGAAGAACACGGGCAACCTTAATCATCTGAAGCAAGCAGATGTAGATAACTAGGGGAATGCAGTGACCGGTACTTTCTCTATCCATTCTACACTTGCCTACGTACTATTTGATTCAGGTGCATCACATTCATTTATATCTGAAAGTTTTGCAAATAGGTTAAACTTAGAAAGTGTCACACCTTGTGAGGCCGATATTTCCATTCCTTCTGGTTTACGTGTCACGTGTAATAGGATGTATTTAGATGTCCCTATAGCTTATTGTGAAACTACCTTGTTTGCTGACCTAATAGTTTTTCCTTTGAAAGATTTTGATGTAATATTAGGGATAGATTGGTTAGAAAAGTATAAAGCCAAGATAGATTGTCCGAAACAAAGAGTCACTAGAGAGAGTCATAAGGGTGTCCATGTGCTTTATAGTCGCCGTCCGGTGAAGATTATTTCTGCTTTTACATTGAAGTCTTATTAAAGAAAGGGATGCCCTATGTACCTTTGTCGTATTCATGATACGAGCAAGGAAAGACCAGAGCTTGGAGATGTCCCAGTTGTGAATGAGTATCAAGATGTGTTTCCAGACGATGTTCTTAATATGCCTCCGAAGCGTGAGGTTGAGTTCAACATCGATTTGGTACTTGGAACGGGACCTATATCCAAGCCACCCTATTGGATGGCGCTTGCTGAGATGAGAGAACTGAAAACTCAATTAGAAGAGTTGCTAGATAAAGGCTACATTCGGCCTAGTGTATCACCTTGGGGTGCACCAGTTCTTTTCGTGAAGAAGAAGGATGGTACCCTAAGATTATGCATTGACTACAGAGAACTCAATAACGTCACTGTGAAAAACAAGTATCCGTTGCCAAGGATAGATGACTTGTTTGATCAGTTGGCCGGTGCAGGAGTATTCTCAAAGATCGACTTGAGATCAGGTTACCATCAGCTTCGTGTTGCAGATAAAGATATCCCAAAGACAGCTTTCCGTACCCGTTATGGACACTATGAGTTTACAGTTATGCCCTTTGGCTTGACTAATGCTCCAGCGGTGTTCATGGATTTAATGAACAGGGTATTAAGAGCTTATTTGGATAAATTCGTTGTTGTGTTTATTGATGATATATTGGTTTATTCAAAGAATGCGAGTGAACATGAAGAGCACCTCCGTGCTGTTTTGCAAATACTGAGAGAAAATCACTTGTATGCAAAGTTCTCTAAATGTGAATTTTGGCTCGAGAAAGTGGCTTTTCTGGGTCATATCATTTCTAAGGAGGGTGTTTCAGTTGACCCATTTAAAAGTCAAGCGGTTTCTGAATGGTCTACTCCGAAGAATGTGACTGAAATTCGCAGCTTCCTTGGTCTAGCCGGCTACTATAGGAGATTCGTGAAAGATTTTTTCAAAAATAGCTCGCCCATTGACGAGTTTAATGAAGAAGTGCACCAAGTATGAATGGAATGATGATTGTGAGAAGGCTTTTCAGACGTTGAAGGAGCGTCTTACTACAACTCCAGTCTTAACTTTACCTAATGGGGATCAAGACTACGAGGTGTATACAGATGCTTCGAGAAATGGCCTTGGATGTGTGCTTATGTAGAAACGGAAAGTTGTAGCTTATGCGTCTAGACAATTAAAAGTTCATGAGACGAACTACCCCACACATGATCTTGAATTAGCCGCATTAGTCTTTGCTCTAAAAATTTGGCGTCACTATTTGCTTGGTACTTCATTCAAAATATACTCTGATCATAAAAGCCTCAAGTATATCTTTACGCAAAAGGAGCTGAATATGAGACAAAGAAGATGGTTAGAGCTGATTAAGGATTACGATATGGAGATTCAATACCATGAAGGCAAGGCCAATGTTGTTGCTGATGCGCTTAGCAGGAAATCTTCTCACTTATTGCACACGATGCTTTCGAGAAGGTTACTTAGAGACGAATTTCAGAATTTTGGTGTCGAACTTGTCCGAGTTGGGGCACAACTTAACTCCCTTACATTGCAACCAGATGTGTACGATGAGATTAAGGAGAACCAAGCTAGTGATGCACTTCTGAAGAAAAAGATGGAAGAAGTTCAAAATACTGAAGATGCTTATTTTTAAGATCCATGCAGATGGGAGTCTTCGCTATAAGGGTAGGTGGTGTGTTCCTGACATACCTGATCTGAAGAAGAAAATCTTAGATGAAGCTCATTTGACTCCATATTCGGTACATCCAGGAGGTGACAAGTTGTATAAAGACCTCAAAGTCACCTTTTGGTGGCCTCACATGAAGTAACAGGTCGCCGAGTATGTTTCCAAATGCTTGACTTGTCAAAAAGTCAAGTTTGAGCACAAGAGACCTCAAGGCGAGATACAACCTTTGGAGATTCCGGTGTGGGAGTAGGACTCAATTTCTATGAATTTTATCTCTGGACTTCCAAGGACACCTAATGGTAATAACATGATTTGGGTCATTGTGGACCGACTCACCAAGTCTGCCCACTTTATACCGATGAAAGATACATGGAACCACCAAAAGCTAGCAGATGCCTACAGGAAGTATGTATTGCGATTACATGGTGTGCCGAAGGATATTATTTCCGATAGAGATAGTAGATTCTTATCTAACTTCTGGCAGAAGCTTCAGGAAGCTTTAGGAACACAATTGAAAATGAGTATCGCTTTTCATCCTGCTACGGATGGTTAGACAGAACGGACAATCCAAACACTTGAGGACATGTTAAGGGCGTGTGCCTTAGAGTTCCAAGGCTCGTGGGAAGATAGGCTTGACTTGATAGAGTTCTCATATTATAACATCTATCATTCTTCCATTGGGATGGCCCCATATGAAGCCTTGTATGGTCGGAAGTGTCGTAGTCCTCTTTGTTGGAATGACATTAGTGAAGCTTGTGTTCTTGGTCTTGAGATGATCCAAGAAACTATGGAACAGGTGAATTGATACAACAGAAAATGAAAGCAGCACAAGATAGACAAAAAAGTTATGCTGATAAATACCGGCGACATGCGGAGTTTGAAGTAGGTGAGAAAGTCCTCCTAAAAGTCTCTTCTATGAAGGGAGTGATGCGGTTCGGGATGAAGGGTAAGTTAAGCCCTAAGTTTATTGGACCGTATGAGGTTCTGGAGCGAATAGGTGAAGTTGCTTACAAATTGGCATTGCCTCCGAAGATAGCTCGAGTTCATAATGTGTTTCACATCTCTCAGCTGTGCCGGTACATTAGTGACCCTTCACATGTACTGAAACCCGAGGAATTACACTTAGAGGATAACTTGTCATATATTGAGGTTCCAGTGAAAATCCTCGATAGTAAAGTTCGAGTAACTCGGAATGGGGAAGTGAAACTAATGAAAGTATTATGGTCGAACCATAAGGATGATGAGCTTAGTTGGGAATCTGAGGATGCGATGCGCGCTCAATATCCCCACTTATTCCAATAGGTACCCTTTCAGTTAAGAGGACGTAACTAATCTTTTAGGGAGGGTGGAATTAGTATGATTTCATTTCAATTCTTGGTATTTAAAGATAATTTTGACTTGTATTAAGTGTTTGATCCTACTTGAAAGTTAATGATATGTTGAGAGTATGCTAGTGTGATAGTTTATATGCAAGTTTGATATTATATGGATATTATCTTTCGTACTTTAATAATAGATAGTTGGCTAAACATGTAAAGTTAATGAGCTAAAGTAAGTGATAGGATTTTCGCTACGAGTTTAAGAATTATTTCATGTTTCGAGGACGAAACTTATTTTAAGGGGGTAGATTGTAACACCCCGGTTTTTGAAACAGTTTATTATTTATTTTATTAAATATTTTAGTTTATTTAATAATTAAATTCGTTTATCTTTAGGAATTACTTTGTAAATAATTTATATGGTTATAGTGGGACAAGTTTAGTAAGTAATTTGACTAATAATAGTAATAAGAGGAAATATACTCACATATATGTAAGAAGGGGGAAAGGGAAAAATAAAACAAGAAAAGAAAAAGGAAAGAAAGAAAGAAAAAAAAACGAAAAAAAAAAGAAGGAACGAAAGAAAAAGAAAGACGAACGACATCTTCATTCTTCACCGTTCACCATCTTCTTCTTCTCTCAAAGTCTTCAACCTTCTTCCTCCACCACACAACCACCACCGTTGCCGACAACCGCAACCACAACCACCACTAAAAGTGACATCATAGAAGTGGCCGGCGCAAGGGAGAACAAAGGGGGTCGTCGCTGCTGTAATTTGGAGCGTTTAGGGTTCGTATTAGGGGGCTTTTGCAAGTTATCTTTCATCCCCAATCATCTATATTAGTGGGTAAGATGAATTCCTCAACTAATTTAAGTTTTCTTTTAAAATTATGAAATTAGGGTTTATGTTTATGAAATTGAATTGGGGGTTTTGATTTTTAATTGTTTGGGTGTGGAATTGACTGAATAAAATGTTTACTTAGTTGTTTAGTAGTTAGTTTAGATTAATAGAATGTTAAGTAAATTTGTTGTTCAAAGAGAAGTGTGGTGTAATTCGTATAAATTACTGTCAGTTTCGTAAAACGCACTTTTAAGCAGTTTCTGGGCATTTTTAGCAAAAATACCATTTCACAAAAGTTGTTCGTATTGAAATTTTATCCAAGATAGGCTCAAGAAACGCTTGATTTGGATCTCTAATGAGGAAGTTATGTCCATTTTAAGTTTCTGCTGAAATTGATAAAAAGTATAGTTAGTTTCGAATGTTTTAAGTTTCAATGTTTTCTTATGAATGTTCTTCTAATGGACTTTGAGTGTCTAAAGTATAATAGGAATATTAATGTTGATTTAGTATAAACAAAGAGAGATTTTAGTATTGTTGGTATTAATTATTTTGATAATCAAAGGTAAATGGCGGTTTAAGTAAATAAGTTATGAGGATTAGTTATACTTGAATTAAAAAAGAAGGGGTTGATGTTTTATAAAACTACAGTTAATAAAAACTCATTAACTATATTAGCCAAATCTATTAATATTTATTAAGTACATGTATATTATATTGTAGATCCCGGTTTCATTGAGGAGCCGTATTGACTGAGCTAGTTGGTTTGATATAGTTTAAAAGGTAAGATTATTTACTCAAATGTTTAATATATACGAGAAAGGTCTACAAAAGATAAGATTTCAACTAAAACTTTCATATTTACGAGAAAATATTATAAAGGTATGTATCTCTTGAGTTGAGATTGGTTTGAATAGGAGGATGTTCCTCCTAATACGATAGTTTGTTTTCAAACCTTAATTATAGAAAAGTTACGAAAAGATTTATGGATAGTTTTATGTTTTTAAACCGGTTGGGATTGCCTTAATGGTGTCTCAAGGATGAACCTTGTCGGGATCGCTCGACATTATAGAATAGTTGGGGGACATTAATCGACCTCGGACTTAGATCTTCCGCTACGGTTTGACCGTTGTGGGGTGGCATACTAGGGTTTTTGTCTAATAGTTATCCGGAGGGCCTAGCTAGCCCAATGGGAAATAAAGTTCGTTCCATTCCATAGATTTATGATTCTAAGATTAAAGAAATTATTTTAGCAAAGAAAATAGAAAAGTATTGGTTTGGAAAAGAAGTGAAGGAAAATGTTTTATAATGCTTTTATTTAGTATTGAGGTTTCAAAAAAAATGATTTGTAGGATATAATTAATGCATCCTACCTGCATATATATTTGGCTTTACAGTATTGAATCTTGCTCATCCTGTTTGGCTGATACTACATGCTCGATATATGCAGGCACATGAAGGCTTAGAGCCGGGGTGTGGGCGGAGAGCAACGTCCACTAGTTTTGAATAAAATATAGTTATAATAGTTCTTTTCTGGTGCATTTCTTATAGATAATCAATAATTTTAAGACTTAGGGTTGTAAACATTAATCCACTTAAATCTTTATTCGGTTAGGTTGTAATAGTTTAAATTAAGCTTTAATTTAGTTTTGGTGCAGGTAGTTCTTCCTTAGCAATTATTCTCGTAATAATCGTGGAATAACACGTTTGGATTTCGAGTAATTAAACAGGGATTTCGTTGGTATTTGAGCTGGGTGAAGTTGTTGAGAATTTGGAATATGGATTGCTGAATTGTTGAAACAGGTTTATAATAATTCGGACGCCAGTCCTAAATTAAATTTTAGGCAGTCCATATTTCAAACGGAACTCTGCCGAATTTTCTATAAAATTTTACTACTATTTAATTAAACTAAGCACTCGAAATTCAGGGGTGTTATATATAGACCATTGGTTGAACCACCGTCTTCTCTTGTCTCGGACGAACTATCAAAAGACCCAGACTTCTTCCCTTTGTTCTGGATGGTATCCTTAAAGGAGGATCTCTTAAGTATGGGGTAGAGCCAGTAGCCGACCGTTGCAATGATGCAGCTCTCTTTGCCTCTAAGTAATCCCTGGCATCTGTTTCCATTCGGTGCCCACTCGGACGAGCTTGGTCTTGGGTCCTAACCACCAAATTCCAGTCCATCTTCCTTCGCTGCTCACTGCCTTCTGGCTATTTTCCCGTAGCCGCCCTCCTTGAGGGTTCTTGACGAACAGGTCGACTATGACCTGGACGATTCTCTTGGGAACGTCCCCTACGAGGAGCTTGATTGTTGACGGCAGGCTCGAATTATGATGGAAAAACAACATGTTGCTCCTAATCTGTTCCTGGACGACTGCTGCCATCTTAGTCTGAAAGTCATTCAGGACGTTGTCTAGATGGGCAGCCGTCACTGGACGTTCAAGATTTTCCTGAATGACCGGATGCTGGCTTGGTCTAGGGACATGGGTGATGGTTGGAGGTCTATCACTTCCTCGAGGCGGTCTCTCGTGTTCTACTGTGTCTTCGACATTAACCTGAAGACTTCGGTTTCTGGCAATGTTGGACGATTGACAATCATTCATCGTTGCGTCTCCCCACAGACGGCGCCAAATGTTTTGTCCTCTACTTGTCCAATAAGTAAGCTGTAGGCTGAGCTTTCTTGTCTAGCAAGTAAACGAGTATCCCTTAGATGTTCTTCCTTGGAGACTTGTGCAACAATGTCTGAATCAACTTAGTCCGAGCTGGAGCTTCGTTCCCGAACCTGCAAAAAGGGACCCACCCTGGAGGTTTGGGTGGTGGTTCCCCCTCCGAAGCTTAAGTCATATATTAGGAGTTGTAAAGAGAAAAGTAGATCTAGAGAGAGAAAGTGAGAGAGTATTTTTTCAGAGTAACTTTGCACTGTTTGCATTGAATGATCTTTCTCCTGATTTCAGGGGTATTTATAGTGATAGCAAGATGACAGCTATCCTTAAAATCTGCCCTAGAATAGTGGCCTCTGATTGGCTGAGGAATCAGATCATGACACGTGGCAGGCCAGGATTTGTGAGGGTTTATCAACCACTCTCTTGCAGACACCTCACAGGGCTGGGCTCTGACTATCTTTTGGGCCAGAAAAGTAACCTTTTAACCCAACTGAATTTAACCCAAAGATTAAACCCTCTTTCTCAAACATTCGTATATCTGTCATAGCAGGAGGTTTCCCAAACAAACACTCATATGGGGTTTTATAATCAAACACTATAGATGGAGTCCGATTTATTAGATGACAAGCAGCTTGAACACAATCTCCCCAAAATCTCAAAGGAAGATTAGCTTGAAATCTTAAAGCACGAGCCACATTTAAAATATGTCGGTGTTTCCGTTCTACTCGGTCATTCTGTTGTGGGGTTTTAACACAAGAGATTTCAAAAATAATCCCATGTTTGACAAATTATGGTCTCATACAATTAAATTCAGTTCCATTATCACTTCTAGTACGTTTAATTGTCTGATTAAATTGTCTGCCAGTCAATGCTATAAAATTCAAGAATATAAGTTCAACCTAGCTCCACTTTATTATATAATATATAGATCCACACTGTACGGGAAAAATCATCTACTATAGTTAAAAAATATGAAGCACAACAAGCAGATTTTGTTCGATATGGGCCCCATAAATCACAATGAACTAACTCAAAAATCCTACTAGCTCTACTATCACTCCTTGGATAATTGGTTCTAGGTTGATGGGGGTGAAAACAGGCATCACACCCATCTTCATTGCAACTACTAATACTAGATGGACTCACTCAAGGCAAATGACGCATAACTTTCTCCGAAGGATGACCCAAACGCTTGTGCCACAAATCAATCAATGTCGTGCCATCAACAACCATGATTTTCACCTTAGGAACCCCTCGGAAAAAGAAAAGTCCATCTTCCCGTTCACCCGCTCCAATTAATGACCTCGTCCTGCGGTCCTGTAGCGCACATAATGTTTTAGTGAATTGGACAATACAATATGCATAATCTAATAACTGAGGGACATAAATCAAGTTACAATCTAAAGTAGGAAAAAATAACACATTCACAAGTTTTAAATTTCCAGGAAGTAACACATCTCCCTCATACATAGCATCAACCATACTACAATCCGGCAAACCTACTAGACAACCATTAATTTTCCGAACATTATGCAACAACGAAAACTTTCCTGTAACATGATGTGTTGCTCCCGTATCTATAATCCAAGTAAACTTACCAGAAAAACGATCTTTAGGCTTAGGCAAATTTAACAGATCCAACACACTTTGCCACTGGTCCGGAGTAAGACCCGTGAGCCCAGCACTTGTTGCATCAGCCGGGCGAGCTATCGAATAAGTGGCCACGTGACAGCCTAAAGTCGTATCACCTAATCAAAAATAACCTAAGGTCCACTAACTAGTAGTCAGGGAAGTCAGGATTGAATCCACAGGGAGAAAGTTATACTATTGTCTCTGAATTCTAATATTATACTAACTAAATCAGATGAAAATGGTTATGTGACTAAACTAAGCAAATGAAAGAACTAAATACGAGGGAATAAATCAATTAATAAAGAACTAGGACTATGGATCACTATGCATACAATTCGAGAAATCAGAGACGAATAATAACCACCCAATAAGTCAATTTATCTAGGGCACATGTAATTTCTCTCGAACATTACCTCCCTCAGATATCACATAGCCGCTCTCGCATGGTCAAGGATCACTCTACCTAATGATTGAAAGCCTATACGAAATCTCTCCTCTCGAAGCAAATTCAATATTGCGATAGTAGAAATACAAATCAGGCCTAATTCATAAATCTAGCATGAACGATTAAATCACATGAAACAATTGAAATAAAAGGTAATTACACTAATCTATCAATCCCTCATTGCATACATAGGTCCCCACAATCCTAGAAATAAAACTACTCACTCATGCTTGCTAAAGCAATAACAAAATCAATGTAAAAATTCATACTTTGAACTATTGCAAATAACTAAGAAATCAATGTAATCAATAATAGAGAAAGCAATGAAGAAGATTACCAAATTAAAGAACTATATTGAACTTGCAAGCAATCCCAATGTTTGATCTTGAATCCAAAATGAGAAGTAGTAAAACTAGGGTTCTTAAGAGAAAACTATGAAAAATAAAGACTAAAAACAAAGATGAATAAAAGATGTCTTAGCAATGTTCTAATTTTCGTATTTATACTAAACCTAAAACCTAAAGGAAAAGTAATACGAAAATAGCCCATAAATCATTAAAATACGAGTGTCGGGTCAACCGCCCGATCCCATCGGGCCAACTCGCCCGACCTCATCGGGCGAAATGATCTTTGTGTCGGAAATATGATGGACTACCCTCCCGATCGAGCAAGCTCGCCCGATCCCATCGGGCGGGATTCTTTCCCTCTTGTTTTCAACTCTAGAACGCAGCTAGATGAATATGCTCTCGGGCCCGATCGGGCTAAACCGCGACTGCGATTTTGCGTCAACTTGCGAAGGCTGTATCTCTCAAACCAGAAATTTGTTTGGGGCGTGTGACCTATCATTGGAAAGCCCTTAAAGTCTTGTTTCCAACCCAACTGGAATTTCTTGATTATCAATTTTTTATCAAAAGTTATGATCAAAATGGTGAACAAGTGTCAGTTTTGGCACTTCTTTCGCTAACTCTTTGCTTCATTCCAACTCGAAATTGTCCCAAACGGATGCATTGTGATCCTTGTACAAGCTATATCCATCCTCAATGATTAAAAGGCTTGATCTTAGATAATCATAATCAATTTACATCAAAATAACCTGAAAATCATCGAGACACGCAAAAGGGGAGTAGTAGAGCAAAACTTGAGTAAATCATGCAAATATGCACCTAAATGCTCTAATATGAACTAGAAATGCAACCTAAATGCACCTAAAACTCTATAAAAAAAACCATATCATCACCACGCCAGCCGTGATGGTCGTAGCTTTGTTCGTACGAGCACTCTATGCGCCTGACGCACCCCGTCCGTGTCCCAAGCGCCCGCCGCGCGTCGCTCCCCCACAACACGAGCCGCACGGGCGATCGCCCCACCATTTGGGATAGCCGATCAATTGAAAACAGCCACTAGTCTCGTGGCCCTCCCGATTACAGTGAGTGCAGGTGGTATTGGTGTCAAAACTTCGATCTTTCCCACGAGCATCAGTTTTGAAGGCCAATGCCTCACTAGGGTTTGACAGAGACGTAACGGTAGGGCCCACAAGCGTTCCTCTTTTGCTACATATTGATAGGCCTGTGTCACGGTAGGCAAAAGGTCTTAGGCAAGCAATTCGAGCGGATCGGGCCATAAGCATCATCAAGCCCGATCAAGAAATGATGTAGACGGTCTTGATCACGAAGTTGTTTAAGGTACCGAGTGACTTGGCACCCAGAACGCCGTGTGACACAGGTCGGGGCAACTTCCTGCTACACGAGGTCGTCCCACAAACGAGCCAGACGCCAATAATATGAGGCGAGTGATTCACCTGATGCTTGCCTGCACTCACTTATTTGAGACTTCAATTGACAAACCTGCGTGCCATTACATACTCGCTCTTTGAGATGCCACCATAAATCGTGCGCATCATCAAAATATGAGAATGTGGCGCAAAGGTTGGGAGAAATCGCATTGAGAAGCCATGAAACAAGCATGGAGTGAACAGTACTCCAATCTGCAAGACGGTATGCGGTGGTAGGTTTAGGGATCGTGCCATCAAGACAGCGAATTTTGCTTTTGCGCTCAAGGACATGCGAATTGCGTGTGACCATTCATTAAAATTATCATCTTTCTATTGAATTAGGGTTATTAGGTTTCCGGGATTGTCATTAGATCCCAAGAAATAGACAAGCTCCGGTTTTGGGGTGTTTTCCGTCATGATTACGCTCCTATGGCCGCGTGAATATGATCGAAGGGGGGTTTCAATGGTGATGATCAAAGGTCGAAGGGTTCTTTTTTAGGGTTTGTTCGATTTTGTGGAGAGAAAAAAATCAATTGGCTCATGATACCATGTTAAGATTCAATCAAGTTGTTGTTCTTTTCATTCATCAGAAATTATATTTATACAATCTAAGGACAAAGTCCTACATCAAGTCTAATTAGGATACCAATCCCTAATCACATTGAACTCATAAATAGAGTCCTATTTCCTTCCTAACATATCTCTATCCTAAAATTTTGTGTCATACATAGGGGTATAAATGATGCGAATCGAGCTCGAGTTTGGCTAAACTCGACTCGAACTCGAAAACTCGAAATCAAACTCGACTCGACTCGAAAACTAACGAGCTTGAAAAAATCAAACTCGACTCGAACTCGAAATCCTAAACTCGAGCTCGAACTCGAAACTCGAAACTTAAACTCGAATCAAGCTCAAACCCGAAGCTCGAACTCAAATCATGGCTCAACTCAAACTTGAGTCAATCCATGTACCTTGAGTTAGGTACTTTTGGATTAGCCTTTTATAAAGAAAAAAAAGTTGGCTGTTTCATTGTCCAACCAATGTGGGACTTTATGAAACAAACTTTCATAAAAAAAATGGTTTCCAACCAAAAAGTTTTTGTTCCATTTATAAAGAACACAAACTTAAACTTTTGTTTCCCAACAATGTGGGACAACTTTAATTCAAACAATAAGTATAGCTAGAGTAGTAACATTTTGTAGAGAAAAAAAGGCTATTGTTTATACTATAAACCAATGTGGGACATTTAATATTTTATATAAAAGATCATTTTTAATAATTTTCTAGTTTGTTCATGAGATTTTGAGCCGAGCCCAGGCTAAGACTCGTTAAAATCTTGTGCTCGACTTGTTAACCATAACCTAAAAACAAACTATAATTAATGTCCACTATGAAAATATTTTCTATGAAAGTGTTTATTACATTTAATGGATTAAGTTCTTTGAATAAGTTTGAGAATTATTTATCGAAATTGCAAGTATTATATATAACTTTTTTTTCGAGTTTCTCGCGAGCTTTTCGAGTCGAGTAGGTAGTAGCTCAAGCTCGACTAGTTAGTCATCAAGTCGAGCTCGAGTTCGAGTTGAGCTTTGACCGAGTTTTGACCGAATCGATCTCGAGTAGCTCGCGAGTTGTCTCATCTCATTATCACCCCTAGGCTCATACATACTCCAATATTGTGAGTAAAGAAAAAAAAAACACACGAAGGATGACAGCTACAAATGTGTACCTATATCTAACTCAAATCCCTCTATTCAACACGTAGATTTTGATTGAAAAACGCAAGCTGCGTGCACTTTGCAAAGGCAATATTCTAATGTAGTAAAGTGGGTGTGGCTAGTGGCTAGTGGCTAGAACAAAGCGAAAAACACATCACATGATCACAAGATGATGCGACAGGGAGCAACCCAAACATCTGGCTTAAAGCATGGACATGCATGCATGTGGTTACCGGTTAGGCAAGCAAGACCAGCAATTTCTAGGGAAGCCAAAGCTTAAAAGTCCCAAACATCTGTCGTTTAAAGCAACAACAAATTAAAGGAGGAGTACTTTTTTTTTTTTGGTACATAAGGAAAGTTAGGACACCATTCTCTCAAGGGAGATTCCTAACGAATCAAGAAGAACAAATTTATTTAACAAAGGTTCCGTAGAAACATCCACGTCAACCGAAGCAGCAGAAATATTGTGACCTTTTTTTGATAGAAGATTTGCTACCCGATTAGCTTCTCAAAAAATATGCTTAATGAAGTAGAATCTAAACTGACGAAGCAGATGACGAATGTCATCAATTAGGGTTTGGATAGTCCAAGGGCAAGTGTAATGCCCTTGCAGCACTCTTATAACTACTTGATTATCTCCTTCGATATAGAGATCTTGAATATGTTGTTGAATGGCAAGTATCAGTCTATTTCTTGATCCCCAGGCTTCAGCAACGAGAGCTGAGGTTTGGCCAAATCGATAAGTTTGAGCGGCCACAAGAAGACCATCGGAGTCCCGAATTGCAACACCGGCAGCAGCTGATGAACCAATAATTGAACCATCAAAATTTAGCTTGAAGCAACCGAAGGGAGGGGAATGCCAGCTAACTGCAATTGAAGAAGGAGACCTGCAGCAAGAAAGTGAAGAGATAGTAAAGGAAAAATCCATCGTAGTTCGAGTAGTCCATTCCAAAGATAAATGCCAAACTCTGTAATAAATTCGATTTAAATTGAGCATCGCTTCGTCAAAGATAATTGAATTGTGTTCCTTCCAAATACTCCACAAATTATAACAGAACAATTGTAAGGCCTGAGGATAGGGACGGAGACACGTTAGGCATTGTACAAGATCTTGAGGCACTATATGACGGATTTTTGGTCTTATATAATTTGAGTTTTAATATTGACAAATTAGAGGGCATGTGAAAAATAAATGGTCAAGAGTCTCATTATCAGATTTACAAAGGGCGCAAAGAGCGTCATTAGTGATTTGACGGTTGGCTAAATTTAATTTCAATGGTTGACCATTTTGTAGACATTGCCATAGAAAAATTTGTATTTTAGGATTTATATTAATTTTCCATACCCGGTTAAAAGGCCAAGGAATACTGTTAGAAGGATTAATTCCATGAGCTAGCCAGGTAGCTGTTTTAACAGAAAATTCACCAGAGCTAGTAAGCCCCCAACAAGGAACATCCGGGGTAGGATGGATAGGGATAGGAATCCCTAAGATTAGGTGGACGATATGGGATGGGACTAACTCATTAAGGAGAGAGACATTCATTGCCTTGAAGGAAGAATGACATTACTAACAGTAAGATCCAGATTAGCAACAGACATGATTTGAATATTTAACATTTCGATAAGGCTTTGATTAGCACACCAGTTGTCAATCCAAAAATAAACATTTGTTCCAGTTCCAATTTTCCAACGTATTCCTTTCCTTAGAAGCTCTCGAGATCGAAGAATGCACTTCCAAATATGAGAGTCTTGTGGCTTAGGTTTGTACTCAAAGAATGAAGTATTCCGAAGATATTTTTGGCGCATAAGAGTTGGCCAGAGAGAGTGCTGGTCAGAAAGGATTCGCCAACCCATTTTAGCTAAATATGCTTCATTTACATGGGTCATTTTTCGAAAATTCAACCCACCATATTTTTTAGGGCGACAAAGTTTTGACCACGCAATTAGGGATAGCCCAGGAGAGTTCGTTGAAGAGCGCCAAAAAAACTTTCGGTTAATATTATCTATTGTAGAACATATTTTCTTAGGAATCTGAGTTGTTGCCATAAGATAGGCTGGGGAAGATTCTAGATGACTCGGAACTCCTCATGGCTAATCGTGGGAGAGTCCATATATTGGACTCTAGCAAGGGCTTTTTAATTTTTTTTTGACTAAAAATGGTATTCGTTGTCATTAAATTGGTATCGAAATGAAAATTCTATCATGGTCATAATCATAAATAAAGATGACCATGGAAATCTAGTGGTTCAAAATGAATTGAGGTTTTAAAATGTGGGCCCTAGATCATTCTAATTCATTAGATTTCCATAGTCATCTTTATTATGACCATGATAGAAACATCCTATTAAAAATAGTTTGATTGAACTCCCATAATTATAGATTAAGAAACCTTCATAACAAAGCAACGTGTCATCACCTTTTGATAAGTCGTTTAAAAGGTATGGTTCACACCAATAGACGAATCTAAGAGTTTAAGCTATAAGTAATTTCTCAATTTTACTCAAATTTTCTTTTATATGTAACAGTTCATAAATGCTTTCATAAGCTTCAACATAGGATCCAAACTTCAACGATAATGAAGCCTTCTCAATTCATATATGCTTTCATAGAGGAAAATGTGTAAAAGATTAAATAACAATGAGTCGTATTTTAGAGCAAAGAATTACATAGAAAAATTTAATACACAATGACAAATTTGGTGGTTTTCCTCTCAGTTCTCATATTTCCACATTAATACTATTATGTTCTTAATTTATAGTTGTTCTTACCATCTCCCATCTTCAAATTCCGCAACATTATCACGTGATTTACAATCTGAACTTCTATTCGTCTATCTTAACAACTGGAAGGAAGAACAAATACAATGGATGACGGGAATGTGAGGATCGATAGTATATATTGATGATATAGATTTAGGCTTGTGGAAGATGCACGCTGACGATTATATGTACCTGAATATTCTCTACTTACCTCTTGAAAACAAAAAGGCCATAGATGATGAAGGAAGAAGAGCATAAAGTGTTAAATTACCAAGTCCTAGGGTGTTGTCCGGTTGACATTCTCAAATAATGCAAAAGAAGTACTATTGTGCTCAATCACAATATGTTATAAAAAGTTATCAGAGTAGTTCACAAAATCATATGCATTTTCTTTCAATCTACAAGGTATTAAGGTATTACTCCGTATACTTTTTTTTTTTTGACAGGGGTATGCTTCATAATTCATATACTTAACTAATAATAACTTTGGTAACAAAGAAAGCCAATTAAGTACCCGTTAAAAAAAAGGAGAAACAAAAAGCCAAGTAACATCAAAGTTTGGAAGGTAGTAAGTTTGCCAATTGTTTCCTGAGCATCTTCCCTGTAGCTGACTTTGGTATTGCGTTCATAAACACCACTTCTCTCACTTTCTTGTGTGGAGCTACCTGCAAAAAACAGAATTGATTAACATGTTTTGTAGTCTTTTTGTTAGTCAGTTGAAAATAATGTTAGTGACAACTGACAATGAATTTATATACTTCATCCCTTCTGAAATAAGTGAAACACTTCTCTCAAAAAGTTCTCACATTAAAGAGAAAAATATTTCGCTTATTTCAGAACAGAGGTATAATTTGTAGAGAAGATCTCCTGTCAATTATTACAATGAACATTGACATGAGATTTGCTCCATCAAATTACCAATGAATATTGATAGATATATATATGGAGAATATTTACCACATAGGTTTAGAATATATCACAAAAAAATCTACAAAATATATACTAAACCTATGTGGAGAATTTTTCCATATATTTTCTATCAAAGTCATTACAATTGCCACCATTTATTATGACCTCATTAACATTATACTATACATTACAAAGTAATTTTTCTTTTTGCTCTTTACAGCACTATGGAAGCTAGAGTTTTTGAGTTTGAGATTAACCACATCTGCGACATATTTGATAATTTCATCTCTAGACAGCAAGCTTCCTGGCCTCCTGACGACAAATGCCACTGGTACTTCCCCAGCTTCTTCATCAGCAGAACTGAACACAATTTTTATTTTTATTTTGGAAAAGAAAACACAATAAAGTTATGAACATAACATTCAGATGATTAGTTTTGTTATGAATAATGTGTGAAATCCTGTGACCAGGAAGTTACAAATGGAATTTTATTTCCTTTATACCACATTTTACGAACGTCAAACACCTTTGGTTGAGGGATATAATAGCAAGAAAGGTAAGATACATGACAAACAAATAGTACATGATGTTGAAGCATAGAATATAGTTTGGCTAGAACTGATACTCAAAATTCAACAATCACATTCAAATTATTGCAACTATATCCTAGAATCTTAAATTTGTCCAAGTAATATTTTGTGTACTTACTCTGACATGGAGAATGCTATATCTATCCATTAGAGATAGACTATTAGAAAAATAATTTTTATTGCTAATTGGTTAAGCATTAATGTCCATAGCTAGTGAGTAATTTACCCCCTTGGTTAGTTTAAGATTTTGCCCTTTTTGACGTGGATATCGTGCTTGACACTTACCGACTTTGCAAGATGCACTTAAATGAAACCTACTTACTCAAAAATATGTATGTAATCCTATGTCAAACACTAGTAAAGGGTGTCTGATTCACTAATCTCATCAATCATTTCAATTGATATGTTATTATAAAAAACAATCCGGAATCATCTACTTAGATGAAACCTACTTACTCAAAAATATGAACAACAGTAGTTAAGTTATCAGAAATTACCCAATTACGGCAACATCAAGTATTTCAGGGTGGGATACCAGAAGAGCTTCTAGATCAGCAGGGGCAATCTGCAAATATAATATCTATAAAATTAAGACTAAACATTGACAGGAAAAATTTACTGATGTAAAGATTGGAGTTTACAGCACATACTTGGAAACCTTTATACTTGATGATATCCTTCAACCGGTCAATTATGTAAAGGTCACCATCATGGTCAAAATATGCTATGTCCCCAGTATGCAGCCAGCCATCCTCTTCAATTGTTAGCCTTGTAGCCTCTCGGCTATTGTGATATCCTGCCAATTAGACCAGCTTAAGCTAGTGATGAGGCTTTGAGTAAGGATAATACTTGTTTCTATATAGTCAGAACTAATTAAAGGTATACCAGGTTCAAACGGCCAAAGAGCAGCATAGTATGATATATGAAGCATAGACCAACATTACCACAATCTTCAAATAGGTTCTTTTGGGGGTGAAGATCCCCTTCCCAGTTCCCTAGACACTTAAGGAGCCTAGCCTGATAAGTTGGACTAGATTGACTTGCGAGAGGTGCCGGTCCAATAAGGTTTTTCTCCTTAGCATATCAAAAAATCAAAGTATACAACATCCACTATGTTACTTGCATTGGCATTCTGGCAGACTCATATAGGACAGGGATACTTGTCCCATCAGACTCTATTTCTTCTATGAAAAATTTACATGTTTTTGGCCTAAAATAAAGTGTCAAAAATCTATACTATCCATGTCATAGTGTTGAGAATCTGACACAGGTACATGGGATTAAATGCTGAGTCTGAGTACGAGAAACTGACCATATGATACTTTATACACGTTAACATGAAGCGCAAGCAAGTTTTGAGCCATTTTGCTTTAATTTGTGAAAAACAGTCAAATGATGGAGTTTCACCTTTCATCACACCAGGTCCACGCAGCAAGAGTTCTCCGGCCTTCCCAGGTGGCATGCATGAACCGGTACTACAATTTACCACTTTTGCTTCCATATTTGGAGCCAAGAGACCTACTGAAGTATACTTGGGATCGTTGCCTACAACATTGAACCCACGAGTTCCTACTGCTGCTGACTCAGTCAAGCCATAACCCTGCAAATGTTCTTAACCTAATTACACCTGACAAGTTTACTAGCATGTGAAAAACATATCCAGGGTTTTATTCTTTAAGCAAAATTTAGGCAAAATCGGTCTCAACACCACAAACTATGGCGCGGGTGTACCCAGCACCACCAACTTTGACTAGTAGCCAAAACACCACAAACTATTGGCCTGAGTGCAATGAGTGCCATAAATGACACTGAAGCTAACTTTTCTCGGCACATGTTCACGTGACTTAGGCTTCTAATCAATGAAAAAATAGGATAAATGAAAGAAAAAGGGGAAAATGGGAAAAAGAAATTAACATGGGATTCCTCGCCATCGGCAAGAAACGTTAACTCCAGCGTCATTTATGACACTCGCTGTACCTAGACCAATAGTTTGGGAGTTTTGGCTACTAGTCAAAGTTGGTAGTGTTGGGTGCACCCGCACCATAGTTTGTGATGTTGAGGCAAATTTTCCCCAAAATTTATCCCAAACATCATATTTCTTTTTGACAACCTAAACTTGCTGCCAGGATAACTAAACTTATCAAACTGATAACTGGACCTGCCAAACAAGTTGGTCAAATAATCTTGGGTTCCAATTGAATTGATTTCATATTAGAGTATGAGAGGTTCAGTTCCGGTCGAGTCAATTTCAAATAACAATAACTACAAGAAACTCAATAATAAGTTAATCAACCACCCCCCCCCCAGCACTGACAAATCAAGAGGTACGTACCTCAACATGAATAGTAAAACTGCTAACTAAATTAGTTGTTTTCACATTAACATAACACTTACTGAGAGTTAGCGGTTTTACTAATCATGTTAGAGGGTCTTGTCCAAAACCTGCTACTGGCTAATACTTTCTCTCGAAAACAAGGAGTAACATATTTCTAATTGTTATAACTTATAACAAAGGATTTTGGGAAGAACTTGGGGAATAATAGGGAGGGTTTGAAAAGAATGGTAAGGAATGCAAATGTTTTGGTGTATTATAAGTTATAACATTACGAAATTATGACTTATGAGTTTCACCTCGAACACACAAAACAACTAAAGAACAATATAAACTGAGTTAATAAAATGTCACCTTAATAAAGGTACCTGAATGAAGTCAACACTAGGAAAGATCTCCAAGAAATCTGCAATTACTTTAGAGGTAATTGGGGCAGCACCACAAGAAACCTGCTTCAAACTGCACAATCCACTAACATTTCCAACACCACCTAGGCTTTTTGCTTTTGATGTCAATGCTGCCAAAAGTGGTGGAACAACAGGAAAATGAGTAACCTTATACTTCTCAATCACTTTCACAACCTCATTTATGTCATATTTTCTCATCACAACCACACTGGTACCCAAGGAAAGCAAACCAAACCCAAAAAGTGCAAGTCCATAAATATGAAACATTGGCAAAACAGCCAAGTAAACATTTTCATGGCTCATCATTTCTTTGTATTGTGAAGCTTCAAATCTTACAAATAACTCCACCATTGCAATAAAATTCCTGTGAGTTAGCATAACACCTTTACTAGCACCACTAGTACCAGAAGAATACATTATTGCTGCAGTATCATCTTGGTTAATTTTAGGCCTTGGAAATGAAAAACTCCCAACATTTTTACCAAAAATGAGCCTAGAAAAGTCTGGAAATTTCTGGGTTTCTTCACCAATGACATTTTCAGGCACTTGAATGATTTTAAGGCCTAAAGATGACAACTTTTCAACATTTTCACCAATAGTAAAAGCCATAGTTGCATGAGAACCAAGTGTTTGTTTTTTTACCTCAGAGAAAGAAGACAGAGGATTCATGGGTGTAACAATGCCACCCAAATAAAGAACACCCAGAAAAATTAATGGCAAATATATTGAATTGGGCAAAATAATCAAAGCTACATCACCCTGAGAAAAACCCATTTCATGAAGGCCAAAAGATATGGATTTAATAAGAGAAAATAGGTGAGAAAAAGGGATTGAAAACCCAGATGAAGAATCAATGAGAACAGAGGTGTCATTGTTGGGGTAAGAAAAGATATGGGTAACAACATCAAGAAATGGGTTTGTTGGGAGTTGAATTTTGGGCTTTTTACTGCTGTAAATTCCTGTTTCTGGGTTGTAACAAGAGGTATGCACATCTGGGTTTTTCTTGTTTTCATGGCTGCTAGTGCTAGTTATGGTTTCTGCCATTTTTGTCGACAAAAAATTTGGAGAAAAGTGAGAATGTTTTGAGTGTTTTTTAAGACTTATTATTTGATACCCAAGAAAGTGCACTCATCTGATATTTATACTCAATTGAGTCACTTTTATTGTATTGTACATTCTTGTTGAAGAATGTGTTAGTTTTTCTAAAAGTAGCACAAGTGGAAGTCTGTTTATTAGAAGCACTCATCAATGTTGCGGGAGATTCACACGAGGGTTGGTTAATTTGTCTATCTTTTTTTATTAGTAGTAAGACTATTAGACTAGTAACAAATTTCTGAAAGAGTCCAAATGAATGTCTCATAAAAAAAAGTCTAAGTGAATGCCCGTTCGGCATCATTGTAAGTCTGTAGGTTTTCAGTTTTTGGTTTTATGAATATAAAAGTCATATGATATAAGGGGATAATAAACTTAAAATTAATCATAGTTATATAGCTAAACATGTCAATTTTGAAAACTGACAATAAAAAACCGTAAACTACTTTTTCTGGTTTCTATATTTTTGTTTTTGGTTTTCAAAAATACTGAAAAATGGAAACAAAAAACGATAACGAACGTGCCCTAATTTCATGAGTATGCCATGTTAATCGCGATCACATGTTAAACTTGTGTTGATTGTATTTTCGAATTGTAATATATTTCTATTTTTTATGAGATTTAAATGGATGATTCTATTATGGTCATTTTTGGGAAATGATCATAGAAGTCAAACATGGTCAGTACATTGTGAGCCACAATACTTTGTTTATTTACCAAATTTATGTAAATAATTTCTGAAAATTTCTAAAAATAATAATAAAATATCCAAAAAACTTTTTATTCCCAATTAATTTTTTAGGTTGGAAAAATTCAAATTTATTTTACCCATTTTCTCTCTCCTCCCTCTTCTCTACTGTGCGTCTTCTTCGACCCTCCACAACGACCCCTCTCCCTTCTTCCTCCTTCCACCATGCATGTTTACCCACTCTTCCACCTTATCTTCCTCAATTTTCTCCAACAACATTCTTAGTTTCTTGAGTTTTTACCTCCATTGTTGGACTTGATCCAAACATTGAGATCTAAGCAAGCAGAGTGAAATTGGGAAAGAGCCATGAAAATCGGCCTAAATTCTTCACCCGTAGATGAAATTGATGTAAGTTTACTTGAATATTTCACATATAGTAACGAATTTATAATTTTCTATCTTCATTTGTGCGTTTGAGTAAGATTAAGCTTGCAATTTATGAATATTTTCCCTCAAAAAATTAAGGTTTTAAGAAAATTAGAATTAAGGTGTGATTGAGATAATTGCTCTAAATCAATGCACTTTACACTTTATTGGACAATTTGGGCTTACATTTGCTGAGTAATTTATACTTTAGATTAGGATTTAAATGAAAAAAAATTCAAGAATTTTCAAGACTTCCCATTGTAGTCTCCATGTGTAGGTTGAGCTGGTTTTTTCTGTAAGTTTCAGTAGGGTTTAGGTAATTACCTAAAGCTATTTTGGTCATGACCTCAAATAACCAATGTATATGTTATGTAATGACCTTAACATATTAGGTTAATACCAAACAGTTTAGGTCATCACCTAACCCACTATAAAGCATTAACTAACACATAATAATTGGTTATTAGGCAATAGTCTCATAATATTTGGCTATAACAAAAATGATGAGGAAATTGTATGCTTAACATGTGGGTTATTAATAACTTCATACATATGAGATTTATGTGGTTTATGGGAGAACATGCAATCGGGGTAAAAAAAACGTTGTATTTGACATTGTTTTGACACAATTCATCAACAAGTGGGTAAAGAAAGGGTATATTGCAAAAAACACATTTGTTAGAATTGAATGACTTTGGTGATATGAAAGGTTTATTGATAGAATGTTTATGTGAACAGTGGATTGGAATGTTAAAAGAATCTTTCAAAACAATCGTCTCGAAGGTAGATGCTATATTCTCAAAGGTGGCGTACATTGAGGTTGCACTGGAGAAACTTATTTCAAACCTACGTCTAGAAGATAAGGAAAAGGCACATGAGAAGGGTGAGAATGATGATGACACCACGAATAGATCACAAGGTAATGATGGGAGGAGGAAGGAGACGGAATCTTCAACGATGTCCCAACTGTCCCCAATGAACCGGAAACACAGGGAAATAAGTTGTGCTCTCCATTTCTGTCCCCCTTACTTAGTGATGCATTGAAATGTTCAAAGCGTAAATTGGATGTTGACAATGATTATGAGACTATTTTTGTGCTTAGTGTGAAAGTTATATCATCGTTTACCATGAAAGATATTGCTTAGTTCGGCCTGAACCAATCTTTGGTGTGGAAACCACTCGGGACATGCCTATAGTGAAATCGACGCCGAAAAAGAACACCAAAAAAGCCAACACAGCAAGAAAATAAGATGGTTTAGCAAGGGTTTCAGACATGCATTTAGAGAAGGTGATTGTAACGCCCCGACTTTCGTACATCCTTATCAAATTAATTAATCAGGATTAGCAGCGGAAGACTTAGCTTAGTCGGCGCGTTACCGCCGTACTTTCCACTATGGGAAAATACAAGGCGACCTTTGACATTAACTTACAGGGACAATATCTTGATTTGTCTTTCTTTAAAGAAACACTTTAATAATAGAATACTATTTTCTAGAAATTTCGGCAGAGTTTCCTTTGTAAATTGGACAACCCAAAATGGGAAAATGTTTGAAAAACCTGTTACAATAAAATATTTCCAAATCCATAACTCAACGCTTTCGCGGAGCAGCAGCAGGAGAAGGGAATCAGGAGCACTATTGCTCAACCAGAACTAGAAGTAAAACTAAACCATTACTTATTATCTATTACAAAGTGGAACGTCCTCGCCTCAAATGAAACGTAAAACAATCATAGCTGAACTCTTAGCACGTAACTGCTTCTATCTTGGAAAAGATGCTCCAGAACTTCAACCTGAAACTATTGTAACACTGCCACCCACCAAGTGACAGGCCACAGTAGTGACAAAACAAAACATTAACAGACACATCAGCACAACGCTGAATACTACTCTCTCCGTCCCAGAAAGATCTTGTTGGGACACGTAGTTTAATGTGATAAGTTGTGGTGTGGTTATCAAATGTTATTTTATTTAAAAAGTAGATGTAATAGGAGTTGGTGGGATATTTTTTATTAGAGGAGAGAGAAAGTTGGGTAACTTTTTATTGATAAAAGGTAGTGTGTGGGCCAAAGATGTGTAAAAGAAATAATATATTAATGGTGGGACCATGCCAAGAATGGAAGTGTTCAAACTAATTTGGGATAAACATAAAAGGAAAGTGTTCAGACTATTCTGGGATGGAGGTAGTAACCCGTAAAACATTCTTAAAACATGCTTTGGTGTCTACGACTCTCACGTAATCAACATGTTCACATCGTTCATAACCATACCACAACAACATAGCAATATTCACATAATCCATTATCATTCATCATGTTTCGTGACCTTTAAGGGCTTTCAGAAATCATAGCAGAGTAGTAACATCATCATAGTTCTCTCATATCAGAGTAGAAGGCATACTTTCATATTATCATAAATTCATGAAAATATAGTTTGAATCATTCAGTTTATCATAAATCATTATCATCTTTCATTTACTTAACTAGTAATGATCGTACTATCTTAATAACATAGTTATTTCATAGCATTCGTTCATAAACATCACTAATCATCATATTCATAAAACATTCCATATTTCCTAATCCAATCATCGATAACATAATGTGTGAAATCATAAAACATAATCGCAATCATAATCATACTTCCGTAATATCAAAGTCATCATACCGCATAGCATTAAATCATAAAATCACCTACATAACAAATATTTCATTTCATATCATAAGTTTCATCATTATCTTTTCATCTTTTAGCTTTATCATCTTGGTAACTTGGCAAGTATATATCAGAAAGGACTTTGCCCACATTTTTAACATGGTAACTGGCGAGTATAGACATGTGGGACGTCTCCCACCATGTGATGATCCTCAAGGAGCACTCTCCCTTGTTGGATACACCACCATGCGATGATCCTCAAGGAGCACTCTCCCTTGTTGGATACACCGCTCGCACCAAAATAGAGTAGGAAATTAACTTGCAGTACCCCTCAAGGAGCACTCTCCCTTGTTGGGTGTACGGCGGGTGCGAAGGTACGTGCACGACCATAAAGTAGATAAGCGTAACATTATACTGCCAGGACCTCTTTCACTTTTATTTATCATGTTTCGTTTGTTTAGCATTCATCGGCATAAGCCATAGATCTTTCATGAATCATACTTGAGCATCAATAACTCATAAGATCATAATATATGTAAACATATATGAAAAACTCGTTCATAAACAATTTAAGTATCCCACAATCCATATAAAGAATCACATCACAAAATCCTTAACATAATTATAAACATCATTTCACAAATACATTTCGAAGGGGATCGTGGGTGTTAGCAATAGATGTTACATTCTATACTTTCAGATCGTTTCAGAATGATCATAACGTATACTTTTACATAATCAGAAATTGTAAGCATATCTCATACCTTTAGGTACTTTTAAGAATACATAACAGAAGCATATCAGAAGCATAGCATAAGCATATCAGAAACATAGCAGTCTTTTCGTATTCTATATCATTTAAAAGTCACTCATACTTTGAGACTGTTTCAGAATTAAAAGGTATACTTTGGCATATTCAGAATACATGAACATATATCATAGCAAACATTTCATGTTTCGTCATTCATAAGAACAAGAGTCATCTTTTCACACTTTCCGATCCTTTATGAGACAGAAAATACTATTCCATACTACATCCATATAATAAGCTTATTAGTGATATAATTTCCTTAATCGACTATCGTCATTAAACATAATTCGACTCTAGACAGTTCTCACAATAGTCCTCGATACACTTTTCTTAGCTTTCCACTTACTATAATAGAGTGATAAACCCGATCACATAGTTACTAATAATCTACCTTTAGTAATCATACACACCATAAGTTAATCCAACTTCCATATATAGTTTATTTTTAGGCCACCAAAAGCATCATAATTTGCAAATTGTACGTTTACTAGGAAATCAATAGAATGATTTCTAAAATATTAAGTACTACTGTTATTATAGTTCACCCAAATCAGTTCCATCAACTCAATCAATTTCATCAATTCAATCAATTTCATCAACATTCTCCAATTTCATCCAAGATTAATATTAACCAAATCTTACCATTAATTCAAGTGATACCAGAAAGAAATTAGCATACTTGTGACACTTATAATAACACAAGAAATCAAAGCATCAATATTTAGTACCCAAATTTCAAAATTTATAAACTCAATAATAACCTCCAACATGAGGAGAATAGAAGGAGAAGAAGAGAGGGGTATAGTACCAACAAGGACAACAGCATAAGGAAGCAGATGCGAGCAAGGAAGAGAGAAGAACGAGGTGAAGCACATCTCGCAAGCTACTGCTCACGGTGGCCGGATCAGAGTAGCGGCGGCGGCACCGCCTCGACGCAGCAGCAGCAGCAACGAACGGAGGAGAGAAAGAGAGAGACCAGAACCACCACCACGACAACACCGGCGCGAGCAGGGGAAGAAAGGGAGCTCCGGTGAGCTTCGGCAACGCCGGCAAGGAGGCAGGCGAAGGTGAGCGAGGGAGAGAGATGGTGGGGAATTGGGGTTTCACGGGTTGGGAGAGAGAGATGGGTTTTTTGGGGTTTTATTTAGGAGTGAGAAAATGATATGGGGTTGGGTTGTCTTTTGGTGAGGGGAGAGAAATAAGGGGTTGGGTACTCGGGGTTTTATGGGAGAGAGAGAAATGGGGTTTTGGGGTTTCTTTCAAGAGAGAGAAATGGGGTTTGGGGTGTTTGGGTGAGAATATAACAAGAGAGAGAATTTAAAATTCATATGGTTATTTAAAATCCAAAAATATATTATTCTTATATTTATAAAAAAAATAAACTAATAAACACAATACAATATTTTAATTTAAAACTCATATGCCAACTCAAATAAAATAAGAATTTTCAAAACATAGTTAACTTTATAAGTATAATTAACGCTAGGGTCATAATGACGGATACGGGTACCGCATTTCGGGACTTGAAAGCCGGCCCATGACCCGACCGAAACGGACCGTTTTCCGGCCGGGTCCAGGGTACCCGGTTCGTTTTCCTTTTTTTTTTTTTTTTTAAAAGCTGGATTTACATATTATACACAAGTTCCATGCCCACTGCTCACAGCAAATTACCGCAAGGCATAATTAAAACATAATTAAACAAAGCAAAATTAACATAAAAACTAAAAAGAAGGAGAAAAGAAGACTAATTTGTTTGATTAATTCAACTACCGAAAAGGCGAAAACCCTAAAAGAAGAAGAGCTAACTTACAGCAGTGGGGTAGAGTGGTAGATCGTGGTCCGTGGTGCGACGAGCCGACGATCGACTTCGCGGTGGCCGGTGGACGTGGGCTCGCCAGCGCCGGGCGGTGGAGACAGAAGGTGAGGCGAGGGCGGAGGGTGAGGGCGTGTGGCAGTGAAGCAGTGAAGAAGGTGAGGGTTTTGTGAGTGAACGTCTGAACGATTGAACAAAACAAAAGGGCTTATTGGCTTATTGCCTTATTGTGGGCCAAAACAAAAGGACCAGAACTTTAAAACAAAAACAAAGGAAAACCAACTTTAACCGGGAACCGGGTACCCGCATGTCTAGTTTCTCCGGCCCATGACCCAACCCGGATTTCTTTGTTTTTTCCGGGTCGGGTACCCGACCCGATATAATCCAGAAAATTCAGCTTTTGACCCGACATTTTTTGGTCGGGTCAGCGGGTTTTGCGGGTCGGGTTTTTCTGAACACCCCTAATTAACGCTAATTAAAACGCTCTTAAAAATCGGGGTATTACAGTGACCCCGAAGAAGAGCACCACAAAGTCAAATGTTATAAATAAAAAAAGATGAACCCACACCTTCCAGTGCCAAGAAAACCAGTCAGTCGGAAAAAATTCAACCAAAAAAAACTTGTCGAGGTGGATGAAGAAAAACATCATGAGTAGTTTATGAATAGACTTTTTTTTAAAAAAACTTCAATTTTTTTCTTACACATACTAGTACACTGCACATTCCTTTTGGTAATGGTCAAATTTGTGTTTGGTCATTACCATATGTTGATATACTCTTATTTGTTCTTGTATTGTGAATGCGTGATGAGTTTGATAACCCAAAACTTTCAAGCCATTATGTTGAGGCCGGAGTTGTAACAAGTAAACAAATGAGTTGTATACTCTTAATTGAAGTCATGATTTTAACGCCGGAGTTGTGTTTGTTCATTGGCTTATATGTTGATTGTGAATGTTACAAACATCTTCCCGTTTAAGGAATGGATGCCATTGACATATGTTTACTAACTTCACTTGACGTTATTTTATTTTTTATTTGTCTCCATTATGGTAGGCAAAAGGATCAACGCCAAAAAAGATTAATTAGATGTCGGAAGAAGGTGGGGGTGACACGGAAGACTCACCGGTATCAAATACACACTTTATCGTGTTTGCCTATTTGTTTAGTATGCAAACTAATATAGTCCGATAAACCATGCCTCGAAATAGGAAAATGTTAAAGAGAAAGCTGTTGGACAACAACTTGGCTTACTTAGTAAGAACCTTAAGAATGGTATGTGCGAGACCAATGAAGTTTTCGTCAATCGGTCATTAACGACTAATCGTGGTAGGTTGCTTTCATTATTCGAAGAGTACTTACCCTATTTAAACTGAGATATGAAAAAAATATTAGTAAGAACATATCGAAAGGGTCGTCAAATTAAAATATTTACCGACCGCTACAGTCTTGGAGTTTTCTCAGTGCCTATGAATGTTTTTGCATGTACTCTGATCAATGGCTAAGCGTTCAGGTACATAATCATCCATGTCAAAAAAATTATTCCTTTGACACAAGTCTGGGTAATAACTTAGTGTTCAAGTAATGTCCCAAATGTGTTTGGGTCATTACCTAACACTGTCAGAACACCAGTTATCATTGTGAATAGGTTTTGGTAATTGGTAGTTCATTTGATACAAGTTTGAATAATGACCTTAGTGTTAAGGTAATGTCCAAAACGTATTTGGGTCATTACTAACACTGTCAAATTATAATGTGAATAGGTTTTGGTGATTGGTCTACTTATGACAATTATTCTTGGATTCCAACCGTTCCTTGATGTGTATATGTATAATTTATAAATGACCCGGGTTGAGGAAAAAAGCCATAAATTAATACTTCCAAGTAGGGTTGTTCAGAGTGCGGTCTGGACCTCACCAAACCGCAACCCAAACCTTTTTTTGCGGTTTGGGTTGGTTTGCGGTTTCAAATTTGTGGTTTCGTTTGTGATTTCAAGCAAACCGTGGTTTGCAGTTTGGGTTGAATTTTCTGTAAACCGAAAGTGCACCGTAAACCGCAAATTTATAAAAATTTTCTAAAAATAAAGTTTATTTTTTTATTTTTTTTTTTTGAAAAAAAAATACACTTGACAAACTCACAGGTATACGAGTATACGAGATAATAAGACTATACAAAAGTACAAGACTACAAGTTGAAAGTTGAAGTTAACACGACATATGAGTATTAGGTTAAGAGTTTAGGATGTTATCACTCATCACTATTGTTTGTTAGTTTTCTTCTAACTTCGTCTGCCAATGGGAGCTTGTAAAATGTGAAGTCCTTTTATTTTATTTGGAGTCTTTGTGTTTATTATCTAGTTTTAGAGAATTATGTATTGGTTTATCAACAACTTTGTACCAAAAAAATTTTAATTCTTATATTACAAAACTCATATCGCGGAGGAAAATATGGTTAAATCGTAAACCACACCGCACCAAACCATTTTACATGGTTCGGTTTGCGTTGGTTTAGGCAAAAGTGCGAAGCGTTTTGGGTTGGAAAAATGTCCAACCGTATATTTGCGGTTTGGTTTGGGTTACATCCCAAACCGCACCAACACAACCCACGAACAGTCATACTTCCAAGTACATTCATGGTGAAGTGACCTACTGATAAATTTTAGGTTTATTAGAGAATTATTAGCACCGGCTAAAATTTTGTTTTGTAGGGAGTTATGTTACGACAAGATGAACGAAGTGGGTTTAACAGTTGTAGCAACACCCTTTTGGAAACCTTCGCTAGTTGGTTGAATTTTCATCTCCAAACTGACTTAAATAGTATTGAAGAGGTTTGAAATAAACATTGGTATGTATGGTCCTTCACGTGGTTTCATTTAGTTTTTACTAAACGTTGCTTGTGAGTTGTTTATAGGTGTACATTCCCTTTCTTGATGTGAAACATGAGCATGGGTTTTTGACGATCGTTGACTTACTTAAGAAAAATTTGTACATTATGGGTTCTCTTACCAAATCGAACCATCGCCTCATTTCAGTCATGGACATGGTACTCAAATTTGTATTTATTAAGGTTCAGGTTATTACCTAAATATCTTTAGGTTATTACCAAACACTAAACAATAGTATTTAGGTAATTACATTAATATATTTAGATTATTATCAAAAAAGACAAAGCCCTATTAATGTTTGGTAACACTTGCTTTTTCCTATTTTGTTTTGCATCAGATGACTGCAACTTCGAAGAGGCTTGAAGGTCGCCATTTGGCGTCCTTGTTCGTGGACATGAAAATTTTCACTTACGTATATCTTATTTTTCACATTGTACATAAGGTAGGCATATGCATTTGTTCTTTTTAAAGACATGAATGTGTAATGTACGTGATGAAGTACATCCACTGCGGTGATGTAAACGTGATACTAACCATTGTTTACACGGTACGAATTGTAAATGTATATATTTGATTGTCTTGCATGACATTATTGCAGTAACTTATGGAACCTTTTGTGCAGACGCAAGAAATTAAATGTGTGTTGAACGTTTATGCACTATAGCCAAGATTATGAGAAGCAAACATAACGTTATCGATATTGGATTGATATTGTCTCGCTAGGTTTGTTCCTAATGCCCGTAAATAGATCAAAAGGTATTTGGTGTACTTATGTTTTTAGACATGTGATCATTACCTAAACCTCTGTATGCTACACATTTTCCATTTTTTGAGTAGATAAATTAAATCAAGGTCTTAAGGTATTTTGTATACTTTTGTAGTTGGAATTGGCATACTTTTGTATCTAGACATATGTCAATGTCCCTTAGTAGATCAAATGATTGAGTTCAATGTAAAAGTTAGGTAACTACCTAATCTGATTATGGTCATTACCTAAACTTTGTATGCTACACTTTGTCCATTTTTGAGTAAATAGTTCAAGGCCTTAAGGTATTTGGTATACTTTTGTAGTTAGAGTTAGTATACTTTTGTATTTATACATATGCCAATGTCCCTTAAAAGATCAATCTTTTAAATGTAAATGTTTAGGTAATTACCTAATTAGACTATGGTCATTTCCTAAACTTTGTATGCTACACTTTGTTCATTTTTTGTGTAAATGTTGACTACATTGTCCCCTTACTATTTTATGGGTACGGTATTAATTCTCCGTTGTATAAAAATCCCTCCTTGGACTAAAAAGTTCAAATTAACCCCAAATCAGATGCTTTTAGGTAATGACCAAACACTAGATGAGCCATTACCTAACCTACTAAGTGGAGGATGTTTTCCCAATCACGATCCATTCCTGTTACTCATCAAAGCAATTATATGGCGATTGGACAATCATATCACCGGGTCCATTAGGCTCAATACCTCACCAAACCTCATTGACTTGAGTTTTGGGCCCCCATTGTCTCTCCTTGTACTAAAAAGCCCAAATCTGCCCTCGCACATGGCTCCCATCCAGAGGCCCATTACAACCAAACACCCCAACCCCCACCCCTCCCCCCTCCTTAAATCCCAAACAAATGTTTGGGGTAGGAATTGAACCCTAAACTTCACTACTGAAAATGAGAAGGCTAAGCTCACCACTTAAACCAACCCCAATTCCTAATTGTAGTCTTATGTGGTTATATAAGTTTACTAGAAGTATCCAATAATTTTCTTGATATAACTATATACTAACACTAGTTGTCAAGTAATTAAGCTAGATGTCCAATCTAAATTTTTATTTGGTGGAAAATTTTCTTTTATATAAGTTTAGTTGAGGATTAAATTGTGCTTGAAAGTTTGGAACATTAGTTGGGCCAGTATAGTGACACGGGGTTTGCAAATGTATATTATCATATCCATATATACTTTCTCTAGTCTATATCTATACAAATATATTAAAAGAAGTTCTGAAGCAAGTCTACACGCCACGTGGCACTGTCCTCTTAGTTGTTTCATTCCATGTCATCATGATACATTATAAAATAATAAACATATTTGTACAAGATTCGACCACATGACCTCAAGTTAGTATAGTGAAGTTCTAACCAATTAACTATGCAACATTAGATGCTCTCTTTTGACATGAAAATATTAATAACCCGGGGCATCGCCCGGCGAGCCTAATAACTAGTTATATATTAATATGTGGATCAAGGTTCACCTAGTGGTTGTAAGGTCTTTCTTTCACCCTTTGACACGGGTTCATTATCTTCCCTTGCAAGAAGGGAATTCTCCTTATCTTAATATAAGATAATATTAAATGCAGTATTTATAAAATGGAAACCATTAAATTAAGTTTCTGCTCTTATAATGCTTAATGTATCAAAACATTATATAGTGTTGGCCATTGTTATTAAAATCCGGATTCGGATCTTATGATCCTATGATTCTATGATTTGGAAGGACCTCTTCTGTCCCGATCCTATGTAGAATCTTCTTTTTGTAGGATCTAGGATCTTTCGATGCTGCCCAACTACAAAAACTTCACATGGTAGTATTTTAATACGATTCCACGATCCAACATTTTACGACCTAATCCTATCATAAAAAATTCATAAGTAATTTCGCATATTATCTTTCTCCTATTAGCTTTTGGTTTCGCGTTACTTCAATCTTAGAATACTGAACTATTTTCCCATTTATGAAGAAAAAAAGTCATTATTAATGTGTGTATTTTTTAATTAACATGAGTCTTTTACCATTATAGCATAATTTTCACTATTTTATTCTTTGTGGGATCTTACGACCCCACGATTTAATCTTGCCAATTCGATTCTACCAACCACTGTATCCCGATCCTAATAACATTGTTGTCTATTTAGTGCAAAATGGAAACAAAAGTACAAAAAGCTAGCAAAACCAATTTTTGAGCAAATATTGGCTTTTATCTACCCTAAAAGCCATTTATTAAGATGTTTAAAGTCACCTAAAAGTCATTCTCTAAACCCCTAAAAGAAAAAGTCATTTTCTAAATTCCTTTAATATCTTTATGTTATTTCTATTTTATAAATTTCAGATTGTTCATTGGTTTGGAACAAAAGAGGCCTCAACTTTCTGGACAAAGTTGTAGGGATCATAATCTTTGGTACTATTTACAACCTAAACTGTGAGAGTAGCAGAATCAAATCATTTAGGATCTAAGCATAGTTAGGAGAAAAAGAAATACCTCGTGATTTCCATTCATGCAATACTTATAATTTTACGATGTCTAATTAATACACTACTTTAACTATTAATATCTTTAATTATGTAAAAAATTATGAAAATTTGATATACTACACATTGAGATGTAGTATCTAACAAGATCTCCCATAATTATTTTTTTCCCTATACAATGTGAATTTGTGTTTAAGTTTTTAAAGTTTGACCTTAGAATAATAAAAATGTAAAAAGGACGTAATAAGCCGCATGATTGAATTCCTCAAGATGATGATGATGGTGGTGGTGGTGATGATGATGATAACAACAACAATAACAACAACAACAACAAATATTAACAATAACAAAAAATATAACAATAACAATAACAATAACAATAACAATAACAATAACAATAACAATAACAACATAATAATAATAATAATAATAATAATAATAATAATAATAATAATAATAATAAATAAAACAAACAACAACAACAATAATAGTAGTAATAGTAGTAGTAGTAGTAGTAGTAGTAGTAGTAGTAGTAGTAGTAGTAGTAATGATAGTAATAATAATAATAATAATAATAATAATAATAATAATAATAATAATAATAATAATAATAATAATAATATAATAGTAATAATAGTAGTAGTAGTAGTAGTAATAATAATAATAATAATAATAATAATATATAATAATAATAATAATAATAGTAATAATAGTAATAATAATAGTAATAATAATAATAAATAAATAAATCCATTAGCCATTCGGACCGGAATATTGTAGCGCACTACTAGCATCTCCACGTGTATTTAGTAGTATGTCTACGACACCAAGCTAAATTTGGTCTAGTGGAAATGATTGCACCTTTCCAACCTTGAGGTTAGGGGTTTAATCTCCACTAGAAACACTTTGGAGGAGGAAATCGCTTTACCCTTCCCGGCCGCTCACTCGAATTAAGTTCATCTTACCTACTTACAAAATAAAAAGTAGTAGCATGTCTAAACTCTTTGGCAAGGATGGCGTGATTTAAAAACCCACTAGATGTCAAAATACAGAAGCACTTATATATAGTTTTTCTGCAATCTAAAAAATAGAGTATCTGGCTCATAAATACTCTCTCCGCGAGCAAGATAAATACAAAAGTTTATGGCATTTTTTCTTACTATATTTTAGGTGAATCTAGAGGTATTATGAGATTTAATCAGAAAGAGCATAATTTTAGAATAAAAATATGGCAAGAATGGTCCAATTATTATTTGTCGTATGATATGTTTAAATTTTAGTTTTAATGGCCATATATATTAATATGCTGTGAAAATGGAGACACATATAGTTTGTTGAATTGTTGTGTAAGAGGAGGTTATGTTTAAGCTTCTTTTTTTTTAACAATGTTTGTATAACATATACTCCATTAGTTCCTTTTTGATAATCTTAGTTTGACTTTTTTGTATTTGAAAAACATTGTAACTAGGAACATCAAAAAGTAATGGAGAGAATATTATTTCTAAAAGTTAAGAATTAATAATTTATAGTTAAAGCGGTCTGATAGACAAATATTAATAGATATTGTGATTAGACTTTCTTCACGTACTTATATATACATTGATTGTCATTACTAGGGGTCATAATGAGCCTGGCGTGTTCGTGAACAGTTCAAACTCGACTCGGTCAAAGCTCGGCTCGTTGTGGCTCTACTCGAGACCTTCATGAGCCGAACTAAGTTATGACAAGTTCAGCTCGAAAAGCTTGTGAACAAACTCGATACTTTTTATATATGGGAATAATGTATTATGTATATATATAAATATATATATATATATATATATATATATATATATATATATATATATATATATATATTGATTCAAGATATTACACAATAATAAGTTATCAGTTTTATTGTCAAAAAATAAACTCAAAAAATAAATATAAAGAAGACGAGTAAACTAAAGATAATAATAGGTGAAGCTTGTTCGTGTACAATTTGATAAAAGGCTTGGTCAACGCTCGGTCAAAGCTCGGCTTGGTCACAGTTTGGTTCATCAAGTTTCGAGCTCGACTCGAGTGCTAATGAACTTAAATGAACACAAGACAAGCTAACGAGAGTTCAAACTCGACTCGGCCAAGAAGGACCCCTAGCCATTGCCGATATTTATTATCACCTATCAAAGAGAGCGACCCTTTCCCAGCATTTTGCTCTTCTATAAAACTCACATAGTTTAATTATAATCTTCCAAGAAAGGAATAAAGACGAATCCCACCCACCCAAATAATTACATACCCTGACAGAAAGCAATCGGTTTATCAAATCAAACTCTCTTTGATTTGTCAATAAATTAAACTTTTAAGTTACAACCAGCAAGTTAATGTCCCAACTCTTAACCCATTTATAATTCTATTCAACTTAAGACTTTTTTTGGAACTTTTGTTAATTTTTCTGGTTCTCTAAAGTTATAACTAATCTGAACTTTCTAAAACTTTTCATAAATTTTATAAACTTTCTTTAATATTTATGAAAAGGTTGAACATGTGTTAAGCTTTTTAGACTTTTATAAATTTCTGAGCTTTTCGGTTTCTGAAGAATCTGAAACTAAGTAAAAGCAAGTTGAGCACAAACAGACATTTACTAGTTATCTACATGTAGATGTTTCCGTCTCCTTCAAAAGCTACAATTCTCAACTACAAATTAATTTACACCAGCTATAACTTAATTTACCGTAACCTTTCACAGAAAGATTTAAAGAGAGGAACAAAGCCCACACGTTCTCTAGCATTGAACCCTCCAAAACACCTATTATTAATAATTGAAGACATACTTCAAGCCTTCAACGAAAGACTAATTAAGAAGCATTTTCCCTATCGATTTGATAACTAGTTAACTACTACTTCTACATCAGAATTAACACAGCTACTCAGAGTGTAGAAAGTGAAAAACACATCAATAAACCTTGGTTGGAACTAAGATCTAAAAGCTCAGTCGTTAACGCACTTGGTTAAGTAGCTCAAGGATCAACCTTGATAATGATGCTCGTAGTGTGAAGATTGCACCTCATGATGATGGTAATAATTATAAGAATGAAAATCAGGCCCGTAACTGTAATATTGAGCCGCCGGTTGTGGAGGAGGAGAAGCGGAGCTTTCTTCAATTCGAGCTGAGGGGCTTGAGACATGTGCATGGTGTTTGTCAACCCGAACTGCATCAACTTTGAGTTCTTCACAGTCGACTTCCTCAAAGGAATGAAAGATGGGATGCAGATATGCATCAGCGAGGTAGGGTTTTACGTTTTGATCAGCTTCCTCAGTGTGCTCTTGCTCGTCCTTTTCTGTCGCTTCCTGTACCAAGATTAAAAGAAAATAAATCAGATCAACATTCAATAATACAGCAAATTGATGATTTTGCTGAGAATATATCAAGTATAAACCATTCTGAAAAAGCTTAATCAGAACTTTTTTTGTCATTATTAGCTAATAGCTATGCAATCATCTTACCTCAAGAGGATATTTATTAAATGCAGGCTCAAAACGGGTCTTGCAATACTTGTGGAATGCAAAGGTCAGTAGGGGTAGAATGATGAGAAATGGAGTAGAATTAGCAGCCTTCTTCGTGCTGAGAAGCCCCATTAATAGCAACTGAGATATCAAAAGGCTAGCAATGATGCGGCTGTGAACATGTGGCCAGAATGCAGCTGCACTTTCATATCGTTGAATATACACATTGATGATCTGGAACAATGACATAACATCAGGCATTATATGAGTAAAAACTGAATAACCATAAAAAAGATCAAGACATGAGAATTGAAAAAAATGAGGCATACCTGATGACGGTAAACGAGGAAAGCAAAGAGAAAGAAGATGATTATAAAAGGCAGCAGTATTGGAGTAACCACAGCATAGACAACACCAAGGAGGAAGTAAAGCTGCAGGCTCGGGAGAGTCTCGGGATAATCAACACTTCCAGGATCCATAGCCCTATCTCTATCTCGCTCAGTTTTGACTATAAACATGTTTTTCAAATGGAAAATGACAAGTGGCTTCAAGCGAAGAATCTCACTGGCAATGCCAGCCCAACCATCCACCATTATATATGTAATGAAAAAGGTAGCCTTCATTGGAATTGATACGCCGATATTTCTTGGTATCCTGAAGAATGAAATACAAATTATGAGCATGTAAGTTGTGAGACTTTTAAGTGTTAGAAACGGAAAGAAGAAACCATTTCCATTACATGTTGTGTATGAGGGGTGGGGAATGGGTCTCCGTTTCTTGAGGGTAACCATTTCCACCAAATTATTACCCCCTCAACCCCTTTTTTTGTTACCCTCCTCAATACCACACAATTACTGTCATCAATTCTTTCCTCATATCCATTCCAATTCCATTTCCATTTCCTTTTCATGAGTTGAATCAATCATGCGTTAAGTAAATCAAAACCAATTGAAGCAAGGGGATGCAAAAAGGGGATATTACTGGGTAGGTGATTGGTGGAGGAACGCATCAAGTTGCCCTAAAGCTGTTCCAGTAGCTATGCTTCCCAAAAATACATTCACCAACATGAAATAGTAGTATTTTGCTGCAGCTCTACGCTCTAGTTTAGAGAAAGCTACATGTCCTTCAATCTTTGACATGAACATCAAAAGAGCTGGGAGAATGAATAAGAAAATTTTCAGTGCTAGACCAGGAAGGAAACCCTGTAGAAAGGACTTGATAATTTTCCTGCATTTAATAAAGAAAATTATAAACAACAAACATACAAATAAAATTAAAGGAATTAATTTAAGAAGTAAGACGCCAGAGGAGTAGGGACAATAATGTAACAGTGCAAAACATATGGAACCTCAAAAAGCAAATACTTACACTTCTATGACAGGCCTCAGGAACGGAGCAACTCTTTCCAAAGCTTCAAGATTTGCAAGAGATTGCACAAAAGCAATGGGTATCATGTAGAAAAACACCAAGGCAAAAACAGTTACCCCAATCACAAATTTTCTAATAGTGAGGGAAACGAATGGTATGGCTAGGTTACGCCAATAAACATCGCGAGGTTCGGGAGCCCAACTTGTCAACCACAACGTAGGATTTCTACTTTGTTCTGTCTGTGCACATACGGCTGCACCCCACCGTGAATTGAAAGAAACAAAAGCAGCCGGCAGGATGGACTTTTGGTCCATGAGAACTCTCTGGCGCTCCATTGTCATCTAAAAGATTATTTGACCCAAAATATGAATTATTACATGTACCTCATAGGCATTTAGGTCAGTTTTCCACCAGTTCAACGTAAATATAGCGTCTGCAAACTTATCGGGATAGTTAACCGATATAACATGCAAGAAGCATCAAGTAAATCAAGATGGAATTAGTAATGACTCACTTTTTTCTCTAACTGCTTCAGTTGCTCCTTGTAGTAGTCAATGGAATCAACTCTTTCACCCCAAAGACCAAGAAATCCTGTCTGAATGGGTTAGCAAAATCAAGTCTGTAAGTTCAAATGCATAAACACTTTTTATGTCATCAGAAAATCAAAGCACCACTCTAGAAATCTACCATGTTCTCTCTTAGTGATTGGGATGGTTTTTTTTTTTTTTTACCTTTGTTGTCGGCCTGCTGCCTGGCTTTCTTTCAAACTTAAGTTGGTTGTAGTCCAACCAATTTTGGAGATTATCCCTTTGCCTCACAAGTTTTGCAAATTTGTTTGCGTTGTATACAGCCTAAAAACAATGAAATACACTAAATGAAGTGCATTGACAGCAACCAGGGGTCCACATCACACTCTTCACATAGAAAAAACTGTAGTTAAGCCTAATAACAAACGCAGGGTCTGTTACTCATGGAGTAGCATCCAGAGAACAAGGTTAAACCTGGTGGCAGAGGTAGGTATTCCGATGATTTTTCTTGAAAAAAGTATCTACAGAATCTGAGATTGAGCGGCCTGAGACACGTGGCACATTCCTGACTAATACCTGCACAAGCATAATAGATAAGCACACCACATTTTCTTTAGCCCACAAGATGCATCCATAAGAACATTGACCTATATTGTGCTAGTCTCAAAACTTGAGTTATGTGCAATGGTTAAACGTGCTAAGTGAATCATACTAGATTGGCATGGTATACAATTTAAAAAAAAAAAAAAAAAACTAAACAACAGAAAAAAGGAAACAGTTTACAAAACATAATGACATAATTGAAGTAACGAACGAAATGACGTGTAACCCAGTGAGCATATCCTCAGATTATGTGGTCTCCACTCTCCACCCAGGATAGAGGCACGCCATCCCCACTCCCCCTCCTGAGTTAGGAGGTGAAGTCACCTTACATTATAATAAAAAAAACACGTAGAGTGTGTGTATATATATATATATATATATATATATATATATATATATATATATGAGATCAGAAGTTTTGCTCGTCTGAAACACTGAAATGGTGCGATAGCCAGAATTTATATGCAATATTTCATGACAAGAAATTCCTGAGAAATAACAATAACACATAAAACATTTCCAAATGCCGCAAGCCCGCAACTTTAGTGAATAAGGGGTCCCTTGTTAAGTGGCACTTAGTGGATGCATTAACAAAACAAAAATGTCAAAAAATATATTTTCTCACAAGCAAGATAAATAGATAGCAATTTGTGAGGGGAAAAAATCTCACTGTATATTGCTCAACACGCCTTTGCTGGGAAGCCAAAAATTGTAACCTCATTGATGCAACTGTATCATACTCCTTGTAAAGCATGAAACAAGTCCAAAATGTAAACACATACTGCATTGCAATGTGCACAAAGAACCTGAAATACAGGGGATAACAGTTCTTGTCATTTAGTAGATCCACTCAAATGAACTTAAAAGCATCCCAAAAGAAATCTTAACTCTAAAGATCCCACAAAATATATTGTTGTATGCCTCAATTAATTTAGAGATTAAATGGCAAGACCAAAGTGAATGTTGCAGTTTACTCATCAAAGTTCAAACAGGTGCATCAAAACAGCAGCATCTTTTCCACTTTAGGGTGTTATCGTTACTATCATAAGCCGTTCACTCATTACCAAGCAACAAAAGTAAATACTAACAAAAGCTCACCTATAAGATTTGGGAGGCACATTTGATATTGAAAGATTGTCAATGTCGCTCGTAACCAGTTCTTTCCTCAAGAAAAACAAGGTTCCTCCAGATACATTGACTGGTACAAGTACAACAAGTGCTAAAATCATCATAGGCAAGAAAATTTTCAAGCTGCAGAAGAAAGAATTGGAATAAAATTAGCATTACAACCATGACCTTAACTAACCATTGCACAAAAAAATAGTTCGCGACATCTTGAGCAAATATCTTTATTCATAGGATCGAAGTAAAAAGTGACTGTGTAATTGGATAGGCAGAAATAGGAAGTTGCATTTCACAGACTCCCAGGGAGAACCAGGGAAGTATTGAAAATTGTAAGGGAGACTAGGTAAGCCTCTTCACCACTTTGTGGGAATCCGAACTTCCTAAAAAATTGCACTTCTTGTGCTTCTAAGAACCAAATAACTCCCAGCTTTCTACTTATCAAGAAGTTGTGTCTCTTATGTGATTTTATATCAGCTAGCGGACCAATATATCGTTTTAACAAAAGGAAAGCAGAGAGATAGCGAGAAAGATGCGCAGAAAGTAGGCTGCTCATTTTGAAAAGAAATGATTCACAAGGTTGTCAACGACACAAAATACTTGTCGAAGGTTAAAGAAGCTCTAGAGCAGTAATATAAGGAATGATCAAGCTAAAACTTATTGTGAAGAATATTTGTAGCTAGGATGAGTGAGGACTGTAAATTATTTGCTTGGTTTGCTCAAGATTACGTCATAACACTCGAATATTAATTCTTTATGGAGGGGAAAAGGAAAGAAAGTGAAGCAAAGAATTAATATAAAACATAAATTACAGAAATAAAATTGGGGGAAAGGGGGGATTACATAAAGAAGAGAGGCATTCATTAACACAAGAACCACATTTATATCTCACTCTGGTGGACAAAGTTATACAGATTTAGCAGGAGATTTTTCCTCAATAAATTTGTACATGGTAAAGTCGACTTTTTTTTTGAGCGGACCCCACATATCCTATCTCAGGAAATGTGTGGGAGATAGATTCCGCTGGGAAAGGGTGTCAATCCCTGGCCAACCGCCTGGGAGCCAAGAAGCGCTACCACTGAACTAAACTTGCAAAACAGGGTAAAGTTGACTATTACATCATCAGGCAACCACTATAAAATCTATTTTTTGCAAGATAAAAGAGCTCAAAGGTCAGAACTCAAAATAACTAAGACATGTACAAAACGGAAAAATCTATTTTTAAAAGATATAAGCTCTAATATCTGCCGCGTCTCGGAAATTATTTAAATCTCCCAGAAAGAGCAAAATGTGAACAATAAAACAAAACTTAATGCATATTGAGTTTGATTAGCCACAAGATAGGGAACAAGGGATAAAATTAAATACTACTACTAATTCCTTTCAATCCTTTTCATAACCAAAGAAAGTAATCAGTCTCCTTTCAAAAAAAAAAAAAAAGTAATCAGTCATCCATCATCAGATCACAATTGAAAGCAATTTACAGAACCATCTCAGCAGCACTATATTTCCTAGAAAATTTAATAGGGTTAACCGTAATTCACATCATCAGCAAATAAATCAAAGTTCACAATTCCAAAACTTTCTCAATTGTATTTATCAAAGAACCCAGAACTACCCATCTACCCATTGACTTTGTCATTGGAAACTAAGCAGCAAAGAGAAGCAACATGAAAACCCTAAAATCAAGCCACTCTTAGTACTCAATTACACCAGAAAAAGTTCAAAACTAAAATCACGTAGCTATATAAAAAAAAGACAAGCATATGAGTAGGAATAATTATTGCCCACGTAGCAAATATTTACCCAAAATTCCACCCCCCATAAAAAGGAGTAAAAGTAGAGCCAATTACTCAATTCCTAATACTAAAGTCAATTCTACTACTAAAATTACACCAGGAATACTAAAACAAGCATCTATTTTGGGAAAAACCCAAAATTACTCAATGACTTAAACAAGCATGAAAAAAGGGATACACTCAATGACCCATCAATCACTAAACCCAAGTCCAAATTTTTAGAATAAATTCAAATCAAACCCATCTTAGAATTACATAAAACACCCAAAAAAAAAAAGGCAAAAAGTAAGATAATTAAGCAAAAAGGAAGTGAATTTAGGAGTACCCAAGAATGTAAATCCGGAGAAAAGCAGCAGAATCAAGTCCAGCATGTTCAATAAGCGCAGTTTCAGACATTTTGAGAGCTTCAGGCATCCAATTAAGAAAGGTGAAATAAGTTTTAACATCAAGATTAACAAATTTACCCACAAAATTAGTAGCAGAAGGGTCTTTTCTTTGGCCTTTAAAATACCACTTTGGGAAGTAAATTCTGTCATTAATGGGTTGAATTCTGAGAAAAGCAAATGCAAGTAAGAAAGCAAAAGCAGTAATTATGTTTATGAATGCTGAAACTCCAATGTCTGAAAGAGTAGCCATTGTTGTTGAGGTGCAAGAAAGATGAGAATTTTAGAGAAAATTAAAGAGGGGGGGAGTAAAAATGGTGTGAAAAGAAGCTTTTTTTGGGTGTTTTTTTTTTGTGAGTAGCAGGAATTGGAAAAATGTAGACAAGCTGGTAAAGGAGTATAACAGAAACAGAAGGGAAAGAATATGATTTTGCTTTTGATTTGATTTGAGGCGTCATTATTACTCCCTCCATTTTTTAAAGTGGAAACTACAATGAGATTTTGTTTTTAAAAAAATTCAATGAAGTATAGCCCCAATCTAGAATATTCTTTTCCTTTCATCAAGTAGTAGACTAGTAGTGTACATATTTAGTACTTCAAAATTAGGAAATTTTGTTATTAAAGTATACCTTTTATAAAGTTGTAACTTTTATTATACATTTTGGTATATTATAGATTTGGTATATTTAAGGCAATTTTCTTACTCAATTAAAGGGAAAAATGGACTCGTATGTGAAAATCTCCAAATGAGTATAAATAATCTCGGGTGTATGTCTTATAGCAATTTTACTACTTACTCAATGAGCCCATATAATTTGGCCGTGGTATGCCTAGTTGCCTACTAAAAAAGTTGGAAAGACCTAACATGCAATGGAATTACCTTACCAATGTGCGCATGTAGTATATGTGCATGAAGTCGATAATGTATACATCACATGGAGAGGAAAAAAATAAATGGCAATAATATCTTACTCAATTTTGCATTAAAATTTCAAATGGCTAAAGAGTAATTATCTAATAGATTGTGAAATAAAATTTCCAATTGACTAAATTTGAACTAGTGTCAGTACTTCATTTACAATCATTTGAATTGGATCCCGTTCTACTTCAAAACTACAAAAGATCGATAGACCCCCTTGCAGAAGGCTGCATCAGACAGCGATGTGAAAGATGAGGGTTTTCAGAAGTGTTAGATCTACTTAACGATCGTGGTTTTGTCATATTAGAATTGTATTTATTTCATTTTGATATGTATTTGTTTAGTTTTGACTTCTATTGTAGATGTCGTATGACTTTGAATCAATGAATTAATTTTTAATTTCAAAAAAAAAAAATAGTAAAATAGGAAAAATGTTAAACATTGCAGCCTAGTCAAAGTACAATTACGAAATTACTTATAATAAACTCAAGAGCTCTTTAATCGTGATTTGCATGTAAAAAACTTGAATAAAATTTGGTCTTATGTTACTAGTTAATTGTTGAGTTCGCACATAGGGTCCGTTCTTTTTAAGTAATTTTTACTTATCATAACTTATTAGATCTTATCTATTTTTTATTTTAAAGACTGAAATTAAGGTGAACTAAATAGACCTATAAAAAATGATGTCAATGTATAGTACTCCTATTTTTTCAGCTCTATATTAGACGTTAGTAGAAAATCCCATATCCCATAGAGAAGGACAAGGGTATAAGGGAAAAATGACAGAAAAGAAGGGATTCCAATTTCCAGCGAATTCCAATTTTCAGTTGATTATTGAGCACGCAGACTATTTTCTTCTAATTTTCCTTGTCATTGTCATGGCTCATGGGTGTGTTTGCTGTCACCATTGACGTGCAATTGCAAACAATGATCAAATTTTAGATAATAGGACGAAACCATTCCTCCCGCACATGCTTGACACCATTGTCTACTCATTTATAATTATAAATCGCCATATTATACTTTATAATCTAAGGCGAAATTGGGTTGTAAATTGTAATTCTAGGAATTGAAAAATATTATTTGATTGAGCAAAAAAAGTTGAAATTTCCATGGAATATTCTATTTACATAGGAGGGCTAGGTAAAGTAACTTCTCCTTTTTATAGGAGGTAGAACTTTCTTTACTTATATCAACCAAACAACATATCTAATTGATGCATATAAGAAGTACTTCTAGTTCTGTTATAATTTTATGTAATTTAGGTGTTTTACCTCATAGCTTGTTAAGAGTTTCATTTACATTAGGACTTTAATTTGTTTAGAGTTTTATTTGCTTTAGGACTTTAATTACTTAGCCGTGTGTTTTCTTTATCACTTAGGCGTGTGATTAGTGATAGAGTTTAGGTTGTTATTTTTGTTTATCCTTTATGCTTTACTAGTTCTAATCAACTTAGGATCCTATGTAATAATTATATGGGATTTTCGGCCATTAATAAAATATGTTGAGTTTTGAGTTTAATTCTTGGTGAATTAATTGTTTTCTGGAGTGAATCCAAACGTTTTCAGGAGTGAATACTAAACACTAGCTGAATTTTAACTTGGATTAGTTGAAGTTCTTCATATCCTAGTTGAATCTTGACTTAGATTAGTCAAATTCTCCATATCCCTTCACAATTTCGATCATCTTTGCTGATTGTTCATCAAAGTTTGCATCTTTAATCTACAAAGCCACTAAACTACATCTAAAGAGCCTAATTTTGTGTTTATTGCATAAGGAAATACATCAACATTTGTTCAAAAAGATTATTATTATTGTCGTTGTTGTACTTATTAATTATTAATATTGATAATTATTATTAATGTCGTTGCTATTATTATAAATGTCATTGATATCACTATTTGAAGCTATTTGTGTTCAAGAAGAAGAATGTTATTTTGCCATTTGTACATGTTCTTTTTTATATTTGTTCTAATGAATAATTTTGATATGTGATGTTCTTTTTTATGTTGTACATGTAACGAACATGACAATATTATATGATGTTTATTTTTTAAAACAATTTTTGTAGAATAATATAAATTATATGTTATTAGTTTTTATAAAACATGAGTAGCATGGGATAACCTAATGATTTCAACTTATCTATAAAAACAAAGTTTATATAAAACAATACAACGATATAAGAAGAATATTTAATCATTTTGTTCAAGATTATATGATTATATATATTTATAGGTTTATATATAATAAAAAAGAACAATTTATTGATATAACAAAGTACATGTTGTTCAGTTAAATCCAAACATGTCATCAATAACATATATCTTTTATTTTTTAAATGTGTTCTTTAAATAGATTTTATATGCTCTTTCAGCATATTTTTTTTTTTAATATGATTATATGTTATTTTCATTATTACTACCTAAATTCTTATTATTAACGGACCTTGAACATAAACAATATGTTCTCTTTACCATGAACAATATGTTTTTTTTTTACCTAAAATGTGTGTTATTTTATTTTTAATTTTTTTGGGCCTCTTTCGGGAACCTGTAGTAAGATGAATTTCCTCTCAGCTGCCCTCGCACAGGGTCACTCACCTCAAGACCCAATAAGCCCCAACCCCCTTCTCCACCCACAACAATATTGAAATATATGCTTCCACCAAGATTTAAACATTGTCTCCCATGTGGGAGGTAGAAGCCATACCATTGGACCCAAGAGTCCTTGGTCTTTTATTTTTAATTGTAGGTTCATATACTAATGTGTTCTTTTTCAAAAAAAACTAATTATGCTATTATTATTATTATTATTATTATTATTATTATGTTATCTATATTATTATTATTATTATTATTATTATTATTATTATTATTATTATTATTGTTATTATTATTATAATATTATTTATATTATTATTAGTATTATCGTTATTATTATTATTATTATATTATTTATATTATTATTATTGTTATTATTATTATAATATTTTATTATTATTATTATATTATTATAAAATTATTATTATTATTGTTATTATTATAATATTATTCATATTATTATTATTATAATAAATTTTTTATTTATTATTATTATTATTATTTGAAAGTTGTGCATAGTAATAAAATGATAGTAATAGTAATACTAGTAATGAAATACAAAGTAATAATAATATTAGTAATAATATGTTTTGTAAAAGATAAGTTCAGATCAGATCAGATACAGATCAAATCAAATACAGATTAGAAAAAATAAGTTCGATCGATCAGTATATTTCAATTTTAAGTGAACTAAACATAGTCTGATACTAGATTACATAAGGTGTCTTTTTATTTTCCCAAACACCCTTTCATGAAGCTTAAATTTGCAATGATGGAGATAGGTGGTCCACCACCAACTATCCCAAACCCCTTTCCACTTGCACCTTTTCAAAAAAGTCCAAAAGTGCACCTCAACCTCGCCAAAAATACCGTAAATTTAATACCCTTTTCACTCGATGCTTTTCTTCACTCCATGCTTTTTTTTTACTATGCCTTCAACATCACTACAAGTCCACAACACTATAATAAAGTATAATACCTTTTCATCTTACAATAAAAAAAATTATAGATCATATATTTGGATTAATATTTGTTATTTATGATCTAGGTGGAACCCAAAATATTAGGCAGTTTAAACTTCCTTTTAAATGCAATTTCAGCATTGAAATTGATATTCGAAACTAAAGCAATTTTTTTTTTTGAATTATTTTCATTGAATATGGAAATTAAAAAAAAAAAAATACATTGCACTTGTTCAAGTTATATTTCAGTTGGCAACTACTAATCTTATACTGTAAATCAAATAAAATTAAATTTAAATTGTTGGGTCATAGAAAATTAAATGAAAATGTATGATATGGAGTATTGACGTATTTAAGTAGTTTTTTTTTTTTTTCCGTAAGAAGAAATGGCCCGGACCCCGCTCGGGTCTTAACGGGCCAGGCACGTATTTAAGTAGTTGTGACTATGAGACTTTCTGATCGTTTCATACGATATGGAAGGACAAGTCAACCCTTATTTGAAAAGATTGTAGTAATTTGTAAGTACCCTATAGATATGGCAAGATTCTTTCTCCCGTGATGCATAAAACGTTATCCATAAGTCCAATTTTTTTTTTTTTTTTGAAAGATTATCCATAAGTCCAAAATTCATTAACGTCTTAATCTATCATTTTCTTTACTTATCCTTTTCACAATTGACAATACATGTTGAAAAAACAAAGGCAGTATAAAGATTACCAATTAGGTTAACCAACAATTTTCAGAACAATAATACTCCCATAGTCCCATAGAAAGAAGCGGAATGGGAGGAGGCCACAAAAACAAACAAAAATCAATATATATATATAAAGGATGAACTTTTCGGGAGCATAGGGAGCTCCTTAAGATTTCGAGCTCATAGAGCGCGCCACGTAGGATTGTCACTTCATTAATTTATATTTTTATTTTTTTACAATAATAAAGTTCTAGATGATTTAAATACATATAAGGAGATTGGATAAGTGAAAATTAGAGTTTGGATTTGAATTAACAACCTAAATTATTATATCATGAAATTTGTGTATAACTTTTGCTACGTAGTTCGGAATATTATAATTTTTGTACCATTGGAGAATGCTCAAAATATGCTTCGAAATAAGATCCATTTATAATATAGTTGTACAACTTATGAAATATAGAGCGTCGTGTAGGATTGTCATGTCATCAAATTTTTTTTTTTTTTTAAAATAGAGTTCTACATAGATTTAAATACATATAAGAAGTCTTGGATAAGCAGAAATTAGAGTTTCGTTTTGAATGAACAACCTAAATTATTGTAATATGTAAATTGTGTATAACTTTTGCTACCTTATTCAGAATATTATAATTTTTGTACCATTAGATAGTGCTCGAAATATGCTTTGAAATAAGATCCATTTACAATATATTTATGAAACAGATAGCGCCACTTAAGATTGCCATGTCATTAGTTTTTATTTTAAATATTTGAAAAAATAGAATTCTACATATATTTAAATACATAAAAGAGTTTTGGATAGGGGAAAATTAGAGTTGCGTTTTGAATAAACAACCTAAATTATTATATTATGTAAATTGAATTTAACTTTTGCTACCTAATTCAAAACATTATAATTTTTTTACCATTGGAGAGTGCTTGAAATATGCTTCAAAATATGACCTACTTACAATATAGTGTTACAACTCATGAAAATATATTAAATTAGATGCATTGTAGGACATTATTTAGTCTTTTTTTTTAAGATAAATATAATAATGGTTATAATTATTAAGCATAGTGTATTATATGTGATTATAGCATTTGATTATATGTCCAATTTACAGGATTAAACATATTAGCTTTCAAAACCTCAACCTTAGTCAACTAAACTAAAACAATATAGTATTGCAACAAAATTTATTAACTAAAATCTATAGCGATAAAGTTACATATTAAAGTTTTGGATTATGTAAAAATTAGAGTTTGATTTAAACAAAACATCCTTAGAATATTATAAAGAGTTCCACCTAAGCATGCCATGTCATTCTTATCAATTTTTAAGAAAGTATTCTTTCTGTCCTGCTTCAATTAAATTATTACCCTCTACTTTCTTAAAGTATCATTCGGGTATTATTCATGTCAAAACTGTATTAGCTATTGTTAGTCATACCTGTTATTGGGATACTATTTAATTGGTTTGGACATGGTTTTTAAGGAAAAAAAAATGGGTAGTCTAGCATAGAAGTACCTCTTTAGTTAACTAAAGTAGGGGACAAATAAATCCTTATTTAAGTAAACGCAACTTTATAAGGCAATTTGGGTAATTAATGATGGTTTTATTAACATATAGTAAAGGTAATATTGTCAAATGTAGTTTCTTTTTTTACCAAAAGTGGAATGGTTCCAAAAAATGAAACTACCTAAAGTAGTAATTGTTGCAATAGAAAAATAACGGAGGAAGCATGTAAATGCAATGATCTTGAAAAATCTCATTTTACAACAACACAAAATCAACAATAATTTTAACAAAAAATTTACAATAAAATAAAATAAACAACAACCCGTACAACGCACGGGCTTCAAACCTAGTTAGTAAAGAAAAAGGTGAAAAACTCAACTCCCAGTAGATATTCGACATCTTGTTTGATACTTTCTCCGTTTTTGTACTTGCATCAGTTATGTTTGCACAAGGAGTGAGGAGAGGAGAGAGATAAAAAAGAAATCCATGTGCTAGGGGAGAGAGAGAGAGAATATATTGCCAAAAATAGAAACGATGCAAGTAATAGGGAGTTGCCATAAGTGAGAAACAATGCAAGTACCAAAAAAAAAAGGAGGAAGTAATGGGTAAGCGTTAACACTTTCTCCAAAGAAAGGTGGTGGTCTTATTGGGAGCTGTACTCAGCAACTTAATGAAAACACTTACCCAAGATTTCTATGTAGGCTTAACTAAAACATATCTAGTCCTCACATAAATTGATAGGAACAAGGGTAAATGATGTCTCAATGGACAAGAGTAGCTAACTAGTTCTTGGATTTAGAAGAAATGCATTAAATCCAATATTGAAGCAGAAGGGAGCTACATCACCAATAACAAGAAGGCAGTGGTGAACAAATTTATCAGGTATTCACTGTAGAATCAACGTACAATCATCACCATCTTTTCATCCTGTTTGTTTCAGAAATTTGAACAGAAATTGAGCTTCTTCATCACTTTCGCATAAGCCAAGGGCACGATCTCAGGTTTTCTGAGCCTTCTCTTGGATTTCTTTGACTGCGTTAATCAACAAAATCTTTTTAAATTTTGGGAATTTATTTATATCATGTACTTCTACTAAGAATGTCATGCAAACAAAGATAGTAAAATAACTACTTCCTCCGTTCCGAATTAAACGCAACAAATCCACTTTTACACATGCCGAGGAATTATTTTGACCACAAATATCTATAATTGCATATCAATAAAAATTACATTTTATGAAAGTACGTCACGAGACGAATCTAACAAGATCTCACTTGACTATGTTTTTCATTAGGTATAAAACACAAATCTTAGACAAAGTGAAAAGTGTGAATAGTGAAAAAGTGGAATTGTTGCATTTAATTCGGAACGGAAGAAGTAATAACAATCAATGACTACGGAGAGGATATACATACACAACATCTTAGAATGAGCTTGTTTTTAGTTACTCCCTCCGTCCCAAGATAATATTCTGTTTAGCTTTTCGATTATTAAAGCAGATGGAAAGAGAAAACATAGTAAGAGGATATGTTGGAATCATGAGGGAAAGATGGTTGATATGATCATGTGATTAAAAAGTGAAAAAGTAGCAAGTGAAAACGGGGCACAAAGTGCGCATGTACAGGGAAGTTTCTTCTTTCCCATTTTGAATAACAGGAAGACTATTTAGGGACATTCCAAAATGTTTAACAGGAAGATTATTTTGAGACAGATGAAGTATAAAGCATTGAACAGCTCATAGCTGCTCAACAAGGCAGAAGGATGAACTGTTTGAACGCAACACATCAACTTTTAAAAACCAACATATTTAAGATAGGGCAATTGATATTCCTTGTTCACTAGTCGAAGACATATAGATCCAGTATCATGACATGGTCTCTTATACGGCATGCACAAACAAGCAAGCACAAGCAACATAACACCATGACTCCTTGATCCAGGACTACAGTCAACAGAAATACAGAATCAGTGTCTCTAATTTGAAGATCACAAAACTTTGTAGAAGGAAAGGCACAAAGATGAGCCTCCTTAGTCCTCAATTAATAAAAAATGCAGTAAAGGAGAAAAGAAAAATCAAGGGCAAAAGGAAAGAAGTGTTCAGAAATGAAAATATATAAAGAGATAAAATAAAGGCATATGATAAATGCTTAGCAAAGAAGATGATCAAAAATGGGAAAAAAAAAAAGTCATGAATCTTACATAAACAGCATATTTCAGATGTTACAAGGCATGAAACTTCACCTACGCATTTCCCCACCAGAAGAGCAAACTTAATTATGTTTAAGTTGTTTGTAAAAAGGGGATCTGATTAGAAATTCACATTTCTTTTACTGCCATAAACAGTCCCCTACACCCAGCTATATAAAAATGGTCAATTTTAAGTTTGAAATACATGCCAAATTCAGTAAGTAGTTCTTCTGCATATCAGATGAAAAAGGCTGCTATCTTAGTTCTACAAAGTTACTAGAGGGCCTTCTGTGTATTATATTGGGGCAAAGATAATTGTAACTTCATATGGTCTCTAAGAATGAAACAAGAAGAGGATACTGAACTAGAAAGTCAGCGTTATTAAGCAGAAGCTCCCATCTGCTACATAATATCAAAACTCCATAGCAAATACCTCAATTTAGGCTCAAAACTAATCCAGGAATTACAAATTGGATTACACCACGTCAAGACATCTAGTGACTGCAAAGGTATACAACGATGTCAACAATAACAATGTCAAAGTCCTAATCCCAATGAGATGAGATTGACTACATGAGTCAAGATTTTCTCACCGATGGTCATTCACATAAATCCTCTACCTTGACACATATCAAATAAGTGCTATATTTACAAATGTAATCTCTTCATATTATTTTACAGCCCTCCATCCAAATCCTCTTTGGCCTCAATGAACTTCTTTTAAAATCAGATATCTCAACTCTCGACGACCTTTACCGCTGCATCCTCTTGTCAGTGTCTTACATGCCCAAGTCAGTTTTCTTTTATCTTATCCTAAATATTCACAAATCAAACCTTCTTCGAATATCTGATTCCAATTCCACCTTTTATGGTGTTCCCACACATTTACCTAAACCAACGTATCTTTGCTACACAAATGGTTATTTCTAAATGTTCAACATTCCAACCCATAATAACATTTGCCTAATACTCATCCTGTAGAATTTTCCACTCATCCTTAGACATACATCGTATGTTATGGTCTCGCACTATCACACGCCTCTCCACTTGGAGCACTGTAAATGAATTTTGTGAGCCACTTCGTGATCAATATCTTCTCATTACTACATCCTTGCTTGATTGCCTCTCATTACTAAAGTTGCACTTCATGTACTTAATTTTGCTCCATTTGGCCTAAACCCTTAGGGCCTGTTCTCTTCGGCATAAAACTACTGAACTGAACTGAGCTGAGCTGAATTGAACTGAATTAAATTATAACTAATTAATATTAATGATTATCATTTAGGAACTGAACTGAACTGAATTGAACTGAACTGAATTGAACTGAAAATAAGCTGGGGAGAACAGACCCTTAGTCCTCGAGATTCTAAGATTTACATTCATTGCTCCAATTTAGTATCAACCCGTCTCCAATCTCGCGCACCAGTACAATATCATTCGCACACAACATAATCGCAGTATCTCATCCCTCAGTAGTTTGAATAGTCTTGGACATCTTCTCTATTCTTATATATAGGTACCAACTACCAAGGAGCTTATTCTCCTACCTTGACGTGTCCTATTTCTCCTCAAAATCTTGTTCAATAAGTTTCTTAAACAATCAGTAGCAGCCTTCCCCAGACATCTCCTAAGCCCAATAAGGATACAAAACGCCATTTACGCCAACAATTTTCTCTATTTCCTTTTCTTCAATGCCATCTCTACCTATATTCCTAAAATTCTCCGCATACACTCCTGCTTGATTTCACGCTCCTCATTCCACCATTTCAACATGATATATCTACCAGTTACAGAATCAAAGATTGATCCTTCCTACTGGCTACTTTCAGATATTGCTTCCATTACATCCTCATTCTTGGCACATTTCACTGGTGCAAACCCCATTCTCTCCATACTGAGATTGAATAAAAAGCTAAAAACTACAAAACCTCGAACGCATCCAATCAAAACCCTGGGTTAAAAGACTGGGATAAATAATCCTAGAGCCTCCTGATTCACAACTCCCTAAACAATTATGAAAAACACCTATGGAATAGATCTCCATAGGCCTGGAAAAGGTATTCTTGCTTTGGCATACAATCAACTCTTTGCAAGCAATAATTAAAATCATCTTTGAACTTTAGCAAGAAATCATACACCTTTTTCTAGAACTCCAAACACTACAACATCAAAAAAGAGGGACCCAAATCTTGTCTAAGATGCTAACAATAAAAAAAACTTTTCCAAAGACCATAACAAGAAAAGCCAAAATCTTCTATCACCCCCTCCATCTTATATGCCAACCATATAACTCTTACTGCCGTTACTGGAACTCAACTTAAAAAAACTCGAATTCTTTTAGGAGAAGACATGCATTAATACAAAATATGATTCTTTATATCGATCAAAGGATGGAATCTACTGCCATGTATCTTGTCCTAAATGGAACCAGCTAACCAATTCGATTTAATCCCCAAGTGAACCTGGCAACAAAAGTTTTCAGCAGCAATTGCCAAGACAGTAAGAATAAGCTGATAAACATTTACTAACAGTGAATTTACTCTTTATACAGACCATAGTTTGGGGAGCAGACATTAGACATCGATGCATCATAAACCAGAGTAGTTCCCAATTTCCTATGGCTATATATGAATTTAATAGCTTGTCTCTAAATTGGCATACCTTCAAATGTGCATTATGCCGCTTGCCTTCCCTCCATCGTCTAATTGTCCCGTCACTCAAAGTCCTGAACCTTCCCTTGTAAGACCTGATCAAGAAAAATCAATACCCCTCATCATTTTCATTAACCTACAGGCTACAACACATCACCCACAAAAGGAAAGGATAAAGAACAAGGGACAAGGTTAACCTACGAATATCCCTTGATTTTGATCTTCTTGACCCTCGAAACAGCTGGTGTAAGCTTCTTCCATTTCTTCTCCTTGGATTTAGCCGAAAAGTTCCTCACTTGCGCATACTGTTCACCAAATCAACATGATACCCAGTAAAAAAACCAACCAAAAACCATTAAAAATAAAGGCCCAAATCAAATCCTCATCTATCAACAAGAAAGAAGAATAAAATGTACTATCAATTCATCAACACAAACCAAACAAAAAGAAAGAAACCCCAATAAAACCCACATCATACTTTTCCTATCAATTCACAATCACATTAGAATTTTATCCCAAAAACATATTGTCATCCATCAACAAAACAGAAGAAACAAAAAAACAAATCAAAATGAAAGAAACCCACATCAAAACATATACTTTTCCTTGAATTAACAAAATAAAGCACAATTATCCCCAAAGAAAAAGAAAGAGAAAGGACAACTTACAGAAGGAGGGAATAAGGAGACTGATGCCCCATTTCTAGGAATGGGCAGAAAAGTGGGAGCATTGAAATGGGAGTTTAATTGGGAAGAAAATGCTGAAATAGGGCGCTGAAAATTAGAGGTAGAGTGATAGAAGCGATGAAATGAAGGGGAAGAAGATGAAGTTCTAGTTGAAGTTGGGAGGAGAGAGAAAGCTCGAAACTTGGAACACCATCTCTGCATTGTTTTGTTGGGATCTTTCAGCAGCACTGTCCTTTCCTCACTACTGCTTAATTTCGGGAAAACCTATCGATGAATAATGAATTTGGTTCGATTTGCTGGTCATGGCTTTGGGTTTGTTTCTGTGCTTCCTTGGGTTCACTTTTCGGGGTTCTTTTTTTTTTTATGTATTTGGTCATTTGGTGCTCCATAGACCAACCCAACTTCAATTGGAAAACCCGACTTCCTGCTCTGCATATAATTGGTTTTTTTTTTTTTTAATTGGTTGTTAGGATTCCGTTAATAGTAAGAGTATTTTTAGCATAAAGTCAAATTTAGAAATACTTGAGGAATTCTCCAAATATGAGGGGTAATTTGAGAATTACCTCTCATACCTCAAGGTACTTTAAGAAATTTCGCTTTTTTTTTGGAAATTGGTTGTTAATATACCAACTATTGTATGGCTGTATGTGCTAAATAATACTTATATTCAGCTTTTTTTTCCATAACACCAACTATCGGCATATATGTGCTAAATACTACGTCACTGATCGGAAAAGATATTTTAGGAAAATTTGACTCTCAATAATAAAAAAAAGAAAATGAATATCATAAGGATTTAAAGAAAGTTGGTGATATTGAGAGTACAGATATGTTGATAATTGGTCAAAATATTCCCTAAAATACCCTTTTCAATCACCGGCTAACTATTTCGCACACATATGTCGATAGTTGGTGTTATGGGGAGTAAATAGTTGAGTATGTATTATCTAGCACGTATAGCCGTATCGACAATAGTTGGTATTATTAGAGCCAACTCTATTTTTTTGTTTTTCTTTTCTAGCAGAAATTGCGAAAACAACCTTTTAAAATATTATTTTTCCATCCCTTGAAAATAATATGTAAATCATTCACTCCTTTTATAAAAGAACCAAACCATATGTTCTTGTTCGAAATTTCATATTTATTATTATTGAATTAGGATCGAGATTCTTTTTTTAGATAGAGTCAATTGTCACATAGATAAATCAACTTATAGTGATCAAATGGTGGGTCAAAAATCAACCCATTGTGTCGGGCCAATTCTTGCACCCAAAACCCGCTATTTTGGACCAGATATACCGGGCTAAAGTCGAACCGGGTAAAATTTTAAGGAAAAATTGATAAAAAAAATAGTCCGACTATTTGACATCTTCTCTAATCAGTCCCAACTTTTGATTATTTTTAATTGGGCCCAACTATTGCATGACTTTGCTAAAAACAATCCTGGTGACATGGTAACACATAGTAACAGAACCACTGCCACCCCTGAAGCATCAACCACCAGCCCCCGAAAACCCACCCCTATCCCTGAAACGTCCACCCTCAAAAACCCATCCCCACCCCCACCATGAAACACCAACTACCAACCCACAGAACCACTGCCACCCCTGAAGCATCAACCACCAGCCCCCGAAAACCCACCCCCACCCTCATCAATCCCCAGCCCCAAACACCCATCTCCAACACGAAACACCAACCCACGGGTGGCAGCGGTGTTAGCTCAGGTGCAGGAAAAAGAAGAGAACCAATAATTGATAAGCGAAGTCGACATGGGCTGTGGACATGCCGGTTCAAGAATTCAACCGTATCTAGAGCTCTGGCGAAGCTGAGGCAGTGAAAGGAAGAAAGTGCGACCGGGCTAAGCGCTTGAAATTAGCGAGCAGCAAATGGAAATCGACGAGCAGTGAATAGAAGAAGAAGATTGCTTTGATTGTGATTATTTGGTGACTTGGTGTAGCCATGAAGTCGAAGAAAAAGATGAATGGAGGGAAGTGGAAGAGAGGCTGGGAAAGAGGACACGTGCAAAATAAAGGAAAAGAAAAGAAAAAATTCATTAAGAGTCACGTGAGTTTAACTTACGTGACTATTGGTTTACCTGCTACAGCAGGTCTCCAGGTCAAGGGAACCGTTTTGATCAAATTGATTTAAAAGTTGGGCCTAACTAAAAATAATCAAAAGTTGGGACTGATTAGAGAAGATGTATAATAGTTGAGACTGTTTTTATCAATTTTTCCAAATTTTAAACTAAAAATTCAGTTTTAAGGTTCCTAAAACCCATCCTAGAAAATAAAAATCCGATCGGGCCAAAAGATTCTGCCCAAAATGGGTCATTTTTCGGGCCGACTGGGTCGACCTTGATAAGCTCTAGATAAACTCAATATTGTTCAAACTTTTCGATTATATGCTCTTAATAATACCAAAGTAATTTACATGTTTCACGAGGTAGTTTCAATTGATCTAGCAAATAAATCGAGAAAATTATCTCAAATCTTCCACTGTATGTCTGTATAAATATCAAGTACAAGTGTATATTCACAATGCATCCTTTTATATCTGAATTTAGCAAAATAAAAATGGAATTGCAACTTTGTATGGTGTATATTCAACCATTTTGGCTCAATTTTATAAAATTGCTATTTGATATACTTCCCGTGTTTAACGAGAAGATCAAGCAAAAACATTTCTTTTACTTAACGCTTTGGTATTCTCAGTTTGTTTAAATACATAAATTAAATTCAGCATAAATAAATAAATTAAGTTCCAGAGAAAAAAAAAATATGCTAAGTTCATAAAAATAAGTTTAACAAAGTATCAAGTTCGACAAAACAAAAATTAAGTGAAAACGAAAATAATGCAACGATGAGATCTCCTGGGAGTTGGGACTTGAAATCATATTACTACATTTTTTTTAAGGGGAATCATATTACAACATTGAGATGGAAAAAAAAGGGGGAAACGTTTTTGAATATGACGCAGAAAGGAAAACGGAAACTTTGATCAGCACTAAATTCTAAAATCCTCTGTAAATTGGATGTGTGCATTTCTTCATTTCTTGCATACATAATACCAATACCATTCTGAATTTCTGATTCAATCACATGAAATTTTATGGCTATTTTCCTCTGATACTCAATTCTTGTTTTCTCTCACCTTATTCTATGTCTCCAAAGTTCCAACCTTTTTTAAAATCTTTCCAACTCCTCCTTTCTACATTACCCAGATGGAACACAAGCACTGATAACCTCAATATCACAAACCCAATTCTCATTTCAATGGAAAATTGCACCTCTATGTCACAACTCAAGCAAATTCAAGCTCAAATGATTCGCAAAGGCCTCATCTTTCATGTTTTTCCTGTTAGTAGAATCATTGCTTTTTGTGCTCTATCTGATTATGGTGATATGAACTATGCTCGTTTAGTTTTTGATCATATTTCGACTCCAAATGTTTACACTTGGAATACTATGATTAGGGGTTATTCCAATGCTAAAAATCCTTTGATGGGTCTTTCAATTTTCCGCAAAATGGTGAAAGAAGGGGTTGAAATGGATGGGAGAAGCTTTGTTTTTACACTCAAGGTTTTTGGCCAAGTTTCGGGTTTTCGAGAGGGTAGGGCTGTTCATTGTAGGATATTTAAGGTGGGTTTTGAAGCAAGTGTGTTGGTGCAAAATGGGTTGCTTCATTCTTATGCAGATGGTGGGTTTTTGGGTTGTGCACGCCAAGTGTTTGATGAATGTGCTATACGAGATGTTGTGACTTGGACCGCGATGATTGATGGTTATGTGCAGAGAGATGATCCTGATGAAGCTTTGAGGCTTTTTTATTTGATGCTGTGTGGTGAGATAGTGCCCAACGAGGTTACTATGATTGCATTGCTATCGGCGTGCGCTCTTAAGGGGGATTTGAACTTGGGGAGGAGAATACACCACTGTATAGAGAAGTTTAATGTAACTTATACTTCAAATTTGATGAATGCCATGTTGGATATGTATGTCAAATGTGGTTGTTTGATGACTGCAAGAAGAATTTTCGAAGATATGACGTATAGAGATGTGTTCTCATGGACAAGTATGGTTAATGGTTATGCGAAGCATGGCGAACTAGAAATGGCAAGGAAGTATTTTGATGAGATGCCTATGAAAAATGTGGTGTCTTGGAATGCAATGATCGCTGGGTATTCTCAGAATAGTCAGCCAAAAAATGCCTTAAACTTGTTTCAAGATATGTTGAAGGGAGGTGTGATTCCCATTGAGGCTACTTTGGTGCCTGTACTTTCTGCTTGTGCGCAATCAGGCTGTTTAGATATGGGGCAATGGATCTTTCACCATTATGTCCACCAGAAGCGAGTTGAACTTGGTGAATCTTTAGGAAACGCTTTCATAGATATGTATGGCAAGTGTGGCAGAATTGATAAGGCTGAGGAACTCTTTAATGAGATGCCAAAGAGAGACTTGGTGTCATGGAACTCCATGATTGTTGGATATGCAGATCATGGGAACGCAAACAAGGCTTTAACCCTCTTCGAAAGAATGATAGATCAGGGCATTAAGCCTGATCATATTACCTTTGTAGGTATCCTATCCGCTTGTGGTCATGCTGGGTTAGTTGCCAAAGGGCGGGAGCACTTTACTGGCATGCAACATAATTTCGGATTGGAGCCTAAAGCCGAACATTATGTTTGCATGATTGATTTACTTGGCCGTGTTGGATTGATAGAAGAAGCCTACGACATGATACAAAAAATGCCTATGGAACCGGATGAAGCTGCATGGGGTGCTTTGCTTAATGCATGTAGGATGCATGGAAACGCTGATCTTGGCAAATTTGCTGCTTATAAGTTGATTGATCTTAACCCGGAGGGTAGTGGTACGTATGTACTTCTAGCAAATCTATGTGCTAAGGAGAGAAGTTGGGGGGAGGTAAGGACTGTTAGACGTATGATGAGAGAGAAGGGTATTAGGAAGACTCCAGGACATAGTTTCATAGAGGTGGAGGGTGACTTCCATGAATTTTCTGCAGGAGATGATTCTCATCCTCGCTCGAAGGATATATACAAGATATTGGAGGATATATTTGTCACAGAAAATCTGGAAGGAAGATGTATGGTTCAGAGGAAGATGATACATGATGGTTGAGTAATTATGCAATTATCCTACCTATGTATTATGAGAACATCCCCGCAATCAATATATCCCCAAACACAAAGATTGCCTCCTAAAACCTTACTACGCTTCAAGTGCCTAAACAAATTCTTCTACAACTATATTTCATCGAAACAATTCATTAACCTTCATCTCCACCATTCTGTTTCCTCCAACACCAACCGCTTTCTCATCGTTTCACTGCTTGGAGAGGCCGCCAACAATGCATTTACTTATTACATGTTGATTCGCCTGACTCCCCTCCTCGATATCTCCCACTTCCTCCACCAATGTGGTACGTCCAGAATTTTGAAGTTTGTTGGTTCTTGCAATGCCTTGATCTGCCTCAACTCCTATCATGTGCTTGGGATAAATCAGATGTACTATGCCATGATTCTGAATCCTTCTACCGGAAAGGTTCTCGCTAACATCTCAATCGCCGGATAGAACGTGTGGTGGATTTGGGTATCATGGTTTAAGTGATGATTATAAACTTGTTGAATATTACCGTGAACAAGGTAATCCCACCAATAGATATAGAAAGGTTACGATCTATAGCATGAAGGCCGATTCGTGGAGATGCATTGGAAATACATCTTTTTTTGATCCACCAAAGAGAGTTCCAAGCCGTTCAACAATCTGATGTACTAGTTGTTGGACTCAATAATTGGGTTAAGAAGAAGTATTCTTTGCTTCAATCTTGAGAATGAACAACGGACCGCTGATGTAAGTACCATTGCCCGACTTTGGTGACCATTCTCTTACTTATTTGGGGGTTCTCGATGGATCATGAAGGAATACGGAGTGCAAGAGTCCTGGACAAAGTTTGTCATTGGTATCCCTCATGTTATGGATATTACCCAATTTTTGCGTTTTGCGTATAGCAATAACATAAATTTTGCTTACCAGAACAACGGTCGATAGACGAGTGATTGAAACTTATATATGGTATAACTTTAAGAGATACTACAACAAACATATACAATACAGTGGCGCTCTTCATCATCCTAATTATGTCAATGCTCACTTATTGTGCCTTTGAAAGTCTTGTTACAGGTTTTGAAGATCGTCAATCTCATAATTTTCAAGCAACCGAGGAGAGGATGGAGATTGATAACCATGTCAAGCTTCTACAAAGCCAACATGGAGTGATAATTTAATTAGTTGTATTTATATGAACTTTGTATTCTTTTTGGGGGGGGTTGGGTTTAACTCATATAGATGAGGGTACAAGTGAAAGAAGTAAACGTTTACGTCTTTTGCTTTATGGTTGTCACTAGACCTGGGCATGGGCCGGGCCTGTTCATGGGCTCGACCCGCGGGTTTGAGGAAATGGCGGGCCGGGCCGGGCCCGAGCCCGTGAGTAGCGGGCCGTGCCGTGCCTAAAATTTCTAAATTTTGTCCACGGGCCGGGCTCGTGCCTCCTGCGGGCCTAGCCCGTGTTTTATGTTGTTTTTTAGGATTCTTGGCAGTTTTAGGCTAAAAAACAAAGAAAAGGGGCGTTCGGCCCGCGGGCCGGCCCACGGACCATATAGGCGGGCTCGTGCCGGTGCGGGCCTAAAATAAAATTTCTTGACTGTGACAGGCCCACGGCCCACGGAGCGGACAACGGGCCGGCCTGCGTGCTGGCCCGGCCCATGCCCACCTCTAGTACTTGTCACTACTCACTTGTATGGACTTTCCTGTCCTTGGGATAATCACGGCTCAGTTAGATACTATGTGACAAAAGTTCAATGGCTCGTCATGATGATTGATGACATGACTTTGGGATACAGAGCTTAAATGTAATTGTTTTACCTATAAATTGTGATGGTCCCTGTTTTATACCTTCAAATGTCAAAGTATACTCCTTAAAATTATTTAGTTATAGTTTTGTGTGTTTACAGATTGCAAATTGGATCTACATTGAACGAGTCTGACCAATTTGAATACTGACTACAAAAAATACTTCATTCTGATTTCCAAAATGTTGGACTAAAGAATGAAATGTGTAGGAGACTGCATGTAGATCAATAAGATCAATCAAGTTTCTACGTAGTGCATTTTTGCCTTCCTAATTTTAAGCTAATGATGATACAAAAATTTGAGCTGACAAACCGTCCAAGCGTGTACATTTAATTTACAGTTGTTCTGTAGTAATTAGTATATGTCCTCAGAAAATAGTGCAAGGAGAAAAATCACATGCCCAATCAGTTAACTTGATCGTCGAAGAAACCCCATCGCCTGGTAGACATTATTAAGAGTAGCATCTGCTATCTCCGTAGCTTTACCTGCACCATCTGCTAGTACTCCATCCAAATAAGTCGGCTCAGACATGATTTCCTCATAGCGCACCTGGTAGCAAGCAACAAATGATTTTTCTTGGAGCTAAGTAGTGGGAGGCAAAAAAAATCTGCCGACCATAAGTAGAAAGACAGATATATGCATCATTTGACGTAGATGTGATGCAATACAGCAGAATACAACTAATAATCGAAAGTTCATCATCTTCTACTACTTGGCTATCAATTGCTGATGATATGAGCTCTACTTAAAATAGATTATTCAAAGTTTCGAACTATGTGTTCTATTAGCTACCATCCAAGTTTTGAGCTAGTTTGCTCTATTAGCCATCATCCAAGTCAGTTACAACAAAGAAAGAAAAATGTAAATCTGAAACTGCAAAATGAGCTCTAAATTTTGCAATGCAGTTACCACTGAGTATTCATGCCGTTCAATTTTAGAGTGATGAAATGAAACGTTGCTTAATAATGGAAACTTCAGCTTTATGCATCACTCTGAAAAAAGGCAATTGATACAGTTAAGGAGTTAACTGCAGACTGGAGTGGCAAAAAACAAATCTATTGACAGCTTATGTCAACAGTGACCTAGAGATGAAAAGGCAATTGATACAGTTAAGGAGTTAACTGCAGACTGGCACCGTTTCTACTCAAAATTTGAAATGCTCCAGCATAGCAAAAATGATTATAGAACTGCAGAAAGCACACCCCATGGTCCATGCTATCTGAAAAAAGGCACTTGATTCTCATAAGGATTTGTGGCTTCTTTTTATCCTCCCTAATTGGGAGAAAGCAGAATGCTGTAAGTTAGAAAATCTGATCTGATCCTTAGTAGAGGTAAAGAGTGCTATATTATCTTGATTGGATATTCATACTGTAAGTTAGAAAAGGTGTGCCTTGATTGGATATGCATGTCAACTCAGAAAGCCTACAAGCAACTCATAGAGGTAAAGAGCAAGCCATATCTTCCAATTGATCACATTGGGAACTCCGAACTTTAGCTTCACGAACCTGGATGGGTTGTAAATGAGCAACCAAAGCGTCTGTCAAAAGCGGCTTGAATGAACCCCAGCTCATATCTTGACATTCTTGGGCAACCTCCTGCCAGCATAAAGATCAATAAATAAAATATGTTAGCATTCTAGTTAGCTGGCTGGTGCGCTACAAGTAACATTGTCACTGAATACAGATATCAGAAGACCTGTCTACTAACAGCTATAGCCTAGAGCACATCCAATTATCCAATCAAAGGAGACAAGGAAAAGGAAAACCAACACTGTTTGCAACCAGCTGGAGACTACTTATAGTTTTTCTTTTTTTTTGTTTTTTTGAGGGGGACAACTATAGTTTTTTATATATAACAAAAGCAGGGAAAATCAATACTGATTCAATTGAACAAATATATATATATATATATATATATATATATATATATATATATATATATATATATATATAGGGTTGGATTCCCATGAGAACACTTTGCTATGATCCTTCATAACCAATATGTAATCCATTTTGTCTAAATTATAACATTTTTTCCTTGCGGACCCAATTTCCAAGAGTAGTAGTCTCATATAAGAAGTGTTCGCAAGGAAAAAATGTTATAAATGAAGTCTCATCTTCCTCTTTGTACAGTCTGCTATTCCAATTCAAACCTCTTTCTTCTGTCCAGATATTTTCTAACTTCAGGGTGCTTATAAATTGAATCTAACTATAAAAAAGGTAGGAAAATCATATATGCCTAGACCAATGACAACTAGTATGTATGAACATATGTTGATTGTCAGTGCTACCTCCTTGGACTTGCCCGATACAAGTTGATAAATGCAGAGAAGGTTATTGCATTCAGGTCTCTCAGGATTGTCAAATTCCAACCTGCATCATGGAAGAAGAGAGCTCATCATATTTCACCAAACTGCTTTTATTTTCAGAAATTTTTGGGATTTTAGTCCCTTATTAATTGGGAGGGTCAATGTGTCGATATAATACATAAAGGAGAACTACAAGCAACAACAAACCCTGTGAACGAATCGGTTTTGCAACGTTTGATCTTATTTACAATAACCTGCATGTATAAATGTGCAAATAGAGTTGGTCAAAATGAGACTGCAATTGACTTCGAAAAAAGAAGGGAAGAGGGCAAGCAAAAAAGGATTGACAATCAAGCATTAGGTAGAACTGATCTATAGGAGAATGGAGTTTACTGTTGAAAATAACTCTAAATTTATAAAGAGGACTTTGAGGAATCAAAACTTTAAACACCAGAAACTAGATAATGTTAGTGATAAACACATATTTTAACATCATTTAACTTCACATTAGGGTGCATTTTCATGTAATATTAGAGCATTTACATTGCATTTGTGCATATTTGAGTCCCTTTTTACATGCTATGTTGTGTTCATGGGTTGTTTGGTCTTTTGATGTAATTTCGGGTATTTTTACTCCTATGGAAAGAGATGAGGATAAAGACACTTAGATGAGCTTTAAAATGATATATCATGTACCAAATACGAATTGAAATTGAAGAAGATACGAACCTCTTTTCATAGTTGTGCGATATATGACACCTCTTCAATGTTTCACTCAAAAATGATGATGAGGTAATTCCAATTGGGTTGGAAACTAGAGTTCAAGATCTTTCCAAAGATATATTACATGTGTCAACAAATCTCCGGATCAAAAGTTAAGTTGTTCGAAGTTGATCTGAATAAGCAGATTAGATTGCTAGAAATTTAATTGTGATGCTATGCTTAATGTCTCTTTCTTGCATGAATCCATGGGAATAGGTATGAATGCATGTTTAGGGGAGACATAGATACTCAGGAGAGGTTTATGGTATTTTTAAGGCACGTTAGATACTTAGCTTTAGAGTTTTTCTTCATTAGATAATTGTTATATCTCTATATACAAATCTTGATCTTCTTATTCATACTAGTGGAGGTACTTACCTATAGAGCCTTTATTCGTTAGATTGCTTTTATTTCTTTCATTAGCTTATTATATACAAATCTTGATTTTCTTTAGTTTTACCATTCTTTAAGAGCTAATCATAGAACAACTTACTCTTTGTGAAATCGACCTTGACTACATTATTAGGAGGATTAGTTAGGTTCTTTATTTTTGTTAGGTGGGCGACATGCTAGTTAGGAACACCGAAAACGTGTACTGACTTTGCAGTTATAGTTGAGACAAGCATATATCAAAACACATATGCATCAACTAATAGGCAAGCTTGTCAATAAATACTTGTATACTCACATCCTTCGGGTCCAATAGATTAATTCGAGACTGATCTGAGGGGGCAGACTTGGACATCTACACAAGAAGCGTGACAATACATAAGAACGATTAATTCTTTCAGATAGTATGCATTTTCATAAAAAAGTGATGACTTTGAAATGCTTTATTGACATTAGGCTGTCCAAAAGCAAAACCCTCATGTTTCATACACTCTCATTCAAGCAGTTAATTTAAGGATTATAGAAGTTGTGCAACTCCTTATAACCAGCCAAAAGTTCCAAGGGCAATATAAGCTTTACCAATCCAGTAAAAGTCAAGCTGTAACAATAGAACAATTGAAACAGGGATAGAATGATGGAATCCTTACAAACTAACTACATGTCTAACGTTGGTGAATCAGAGTGCTACATAGTGATATCTAATTAGTCCACATTAGCTGGTACTTACAATCATGCCAAAGCGATGAAAATCTTTAAGTCTGACAAGAAGGGGATCCCTCTCTAATCTTAGTAATTTTAACAGACAAGATAATGCCATATTTTTCTGATGAACTAACAATTTGTCATAGAGCACGAATACCACAACTAAATTTCATGAATTGATCAATATTAATTAAGAAAGAACTTTAACTATCTATCCTCCAGAATTTGACAGCGCATCTCAAACAATATGTATGCCTTTTTTTCATTATCTAATTACTAGTAGTTCAAAAAACTAATGGATGTCTATCCCTCATAGAAAGGGATAGCAGAAACTAGAAGTACCAGAGAGATGCTTATAACCACAATGCTGACATGACATTAAGAGAGATGTTTATACCAGCAATGCAGTCAAGCATGCAAGTCAGCTGCTAGTTGTAGAAAATAACAATTACCTTAGAAAGACCATCTGTTAAAGACATCACTCGAGCTCCAGTTGGTGGAATAAGTGGCTCAGGTATCTGGTAACAAAGAATTTAATGTGAACACAACTTGATTAATTATCAAAACATTCAAATGAGCATGAAGCATCAAATTTAGGGACCAAAAATTCACCTTAAAGATTGAGCCCCCTCTCCTACAACCAAAATATGTAAGATATGTAAGTCTTAATGGATTAACCAGCTCGGAAGGTGACAATTCCAAAAGTTAGGTGAAAGATGTGTCATGAGGATGATAATATGTTTACCCTCCCAATTTTTTCCATTTCCTTCCTCCATACAAGTTATTCATACGCTCAGCCATCTGTCTTGTCAATTCAAGATGCTGCTTCTGGTCATCTCCTACTGGTACAAAATCTGACTGCAAAGGTAGGCTGCCATAGCATAAGAATTATGCAAGTTCAGGCTAAATAAACACATAAAACTCCTGAAAGATATTTAGCCAGCAGAAAACTAGCACAATTCAATATCACAGAGGTCACATATACACCACAAGCATAACTAATCAGTGAGGAAGATCTGAACTTTAAGAGATCATTATAATCCCATTCCATACAAAGACACGCATTTTAACAAACCAAGTAGACTATAGTAAACAGTATCACCCAATATTCGCAGTAGTTGCTTCCATGAAACATGAAACAGATAACTTACGGAAGTTGCTTCCAGTAGGTATGTATGCTCGATACAAATCATACATGAAAGGCCAGCACTCAGCAATGTTGTGAATTAAACCATAGAAAATGACTGAACCACCCTCACAAGTTACAACCCATGAAATTACAACAGTTTTCGGGTGGAGAACATGCTACCATTATATGCCTTCTCCATATTTAATCATATGGTTCTACACGATCTATAGTTCTGTACAGGCACTAAATAAAATAAAAAAAACAGTTCTATCCTGTGCTTGCACACTAGAATATCAGAAATACAAAGAAATTCAAAACATGAAGGCATGTCAATTTGAGCTTGTCGTGACATTGTGCACTTGGGTATGTTATTTAATTCTAGAAAGTACTCCCTCCTTTTCTTTTTAGTTTACTCACTTCACTTTGGGGGAGAACCAAGGAAGGAGTACAAATGTATGAGAGTGAAACTGAAAAAGTGGAAAAAGTAACTGAAAAGTGAGAGAGAGACACTAAAGAGTGGGTTAAAATATAAAAAAGGGGATGACATGGGTGGAAAAGAGGAGAAAGTAGATGGGACATGTTAGCAAGAATAGAAAAAGCAATAGTGAATAGATTAAAAAGAAACAGAGCAAAAAGGAAAGTGTGTAGATTAAAAAGAAAAGGAGGGAGTATTATTTAATCTAAATGCTCAACTGTTACAAGTGCCGGTAAAGTTACATGCTTGCTAGGCAAGAGCATAGCAAGTTCCAAATTATGTCTCGGTAGGACATGTATTTCTATTACTATTAGAATGAAATTCATAAATGAAGTACCTAAAAGGATTGGGCCAAGTTTAATTATTATTGTATCTCTCTATTTATATTTATAGAAACTTACCTAAATATACCGGCAAGATCTTAAATACAAAATTGAATACTAAACAACTCAAACTTTCTATGTACAAAATGAGAAAAAAAGAAATAAAATAAACATTGAAAAGTCAGATTTATATTACTAGTCAACCTTGGCAGCACGTTCTTAAACACAAAAGAAAAGAAAATGCTGTTAATCCATATTTTTTATCCATTTAAACATTCATAATCATAGAGTATGTTATCTCATAAACAGCTGGTGCCCTGTGCGTGCCAATTGAGAAAGTAATTGTTTTATCTTCCAATTCTAACATCCTTTACTTATAGTGTCTCTCATAGGCCTTCTAAAAATAGGCACTCTCACATATTCATAGGGGGGGTGTGGAACCCTCACCTGATATAAAAGAATATCTGCAGCCATGAGAACAGGATACGTCAAAAGAGCAACCCCAACATTTTCATCTCCCTGGAGGCAATAATCAAAGAAATAATTCTACAGTGTACTGTAAGCAAAAGTAGCAGCATAACTACAAACAGAGCATTTACCAAGACAGAGAAGTAAATATATAATTCAAGTTGCTTTAAGAATATACACTGAATTGATATGTGAAACAAACTACTCTATGTGAAACCTATGTCTACCATATTCATACATGGTATTAATTCTTGGCCGCCTTCCACATCGCAACCACAATATAAACCTTTTTAAAATTATCGCAACTGAGATACAAGGCCACAACAGCCGTAAACCATCCACATTGCTAACAAAAGTGCTTCTGCAAAGGTTACCTTATCGTGACAGCGATTAAGATTTACAACCACAAAGTCATGATAGAAATACTATGTGAAGTATCAGACTTTATAAATTCACTGAAATGTCAATACTGTTTACAAGATTGTTTAACTAAGTCAGATGAAGGCCATGAGGCCACACACAAAGAGCAGGTGACTCCCTCGTCAGATAGCAGCAAGTAGTTTTTCAGAAACATAGAAAGCATTATGCAAAGGAATGATACATAAAGTTCACAAATGTCAGCTGCAAGTCTACGACAAACTCTGTTATCTCTTGGCAACAAAATAAGTAATAAGAACTTCGAAGTTTGCCATCCATCAAAATCATGAACTTTTCAGATATAAATGACCTAAACTGAATTTAACACTACTACCTCAATAAAGAACTATGTTATTCACTTACTTGGACTCAAAAAAATAAAAAAGTTTCAGCACAGATACGTCTAGTTCCATTCTTCCAACTCTGAAAGATGTCTGATACAGGTGTAACATGGGTAAAACACGCATAGAACAGATCTCGGCAACATTTATAAAACAGGTGTAACATGGGTAAAACACGCATAGAGCAAGATCTCAGCAACAATGATAAACACACACAGACTACACAACACAAACACGCACGCGCACGACTTTTCGTCTACACTTCTTCAGGAAAGGAATTCTTCCTCAGCTTTCAGTAAGCGTATTACACAATCAACTCAGAAATACAGTTACTTGGACTAAATGCATACAAATCGGAGTAGGAATTACTATTAACCTCCACAAATATTCTTTTATCATATATAATTGAGCAGAAAAAAAGTTGGAAGGGGAGACATACCGCTTTCCGGGATTTCTCCTTAAATTGTATCATTCTATTCAACCAACCAATCGGTGTGGTAGAACTGAGCAACCACATAAGTTCCACATGAGCACGAACATGGGATTGTACAAAAACTGAGGCCTGCATCCACAAATTCAAAAAGGTACTTCTTACATTCAATAAAACATAGGCCCTAAATCAGACCTTACAACATCTAAATATTTTTTTACCTTTGATATATCAATGCCACATGCCAAGTAAATAGCTGCTGTATCCCTTGTTGCTTTGGACAATTGTTGAGTTTCATAAGGCAATGTTATCTGTAAATACAAGGGGATTTTATCTGCGAGTAAAAAGCATTGTAGTCTCATAAAGAATGGTTACAGTCTGGGTTGATCAGTATGTCTGTGAGACTACTCTTATCTATCATGAGGTCCATAGTATAACCTGGGATGGTACTGGAAACAAAAAAAGAAAGGACGCATCATAACTTCATCACCTCCGATCCTCATTACAGATTACCAAAAAGAGAGCAAGATAATCGCAAAAAAGAGAGCAAGATAATCCCAAACGAGAGCAAGTTTGTTTAGACAGATGCAGTTTGAGCAATTATTGGGATTTGGGAATGCAATGGTCTCAAAAAACATGATTGTCAGAATACCTTTCAACTAATCAAAGAAATATCTAGACCACTTAAGTAGAAGTGTAGAACATGTTATAATTGCCACCAATTCATGAATTAGGGTTTTTCTCCCAAATTACAGATTAGTAATTAGGGTTTAATACTTCAATTTGATGGAATTTACTACAATTAACAAAGGGATTTTGCTCGAAAATGCTATATTAAACCAAGGTAAGTCTAAATTTAAACATTTTTGGGATTTTTTGAACTTTTTAACTCAAATCTAGTTTCTTTCCTCCTCTCCTCCGCGCCTCTCCACTACAAGCGCTCGGGCGGTGCGCCTTGCGCCTCTCCTAAAGGCGGCAAAAAGTGCGCGCCTCCAGTCGCCCCTCGTGTTGCGCTTCGCCTGGGTTAAGGGATGCGTTTTTGTCGGCGCCTCTCCTCGCCTGCCGCCTAGGTGCGCCTTGGGCGCGCTTTTTAAAACTAAGAGTAGAACATGTTATAATATGATAATCAAGGGAACTCACACCTTTTAATTTTGGTCTTTTCCACTTTGTCACATTATTTGGGACATCCCAAGTGGAAACTAAATCACATACATAGGATGGAGTGAGTTCTTAAATTTGTTAAGAGTCTTCGAGAGACAACACATTGTCATTTCAAGAAAGGGTGCTCAAACAGAGGACTCAAAGGGCTAACAGTAAATCTTCGGTAAAAAAATTTCATAATTTTGCCTTCCGTGTGCACCACCAACGAGCAAGGAAATTCATTTCACACATCATCCAGCCTTAAAGCTTCACCCTTCCTTTCCAGGCCCTTAACACAACTTACATATTACGGACCTAAAACTGATCCCCCTCCTCCCCCCCCAACACACACACACACACACGCATATAAAGAAAAGGAAAATCAGAATGCAACAAAGAGTCCAGTAAGAGACATAGAAGCTGGAGTCAAATCAATGGTTCGCCATTGTTTTCCAATAGAAAAGGATGTATACCTGCATGGCCTACTCAATACTTCAAGTAACACACTCCCATAATCGATTTCCATTTCGTAGAATTACCTTCGAGGCTTCTACTGGTGATCCACCAATCTAATCTAACCACCAGTATTAATAGATCAGATATTGAGAGTTGAGACCCATACCTAAACCGTATCCATATTTCAAAGTTCAAGTAACAATGTAACGTACTTTCTCAACAAAGCATTTATTTCCAGCACATCAATCTACATAATATCCCTGATACACTGGTTCCTTATAAACATAACATCCAAAAACTTGTTGCAAAAACCTAAGTTCTCTTTAAGAAGAATATGATTGCCTCGACATCAAGAATAAGCTTCACCGATCCACTCCACAGTACTGCCATCACTCCAAAACTTCACTCTAGAACTTCACTTAAATATTCTGAAAGCGGAGCACAGCAGGGACCCAAGAAACTGGGCCAAGACTCCATGCCCAGCAAATTATCAGACACATCTGCGATACCAAGAACCAATCAGGAAATTCCATCACTCACATATTGGTACAAAGGAAATGGTCCATCCTAGAAGAGAAGCCACATTACGTTCACCAATCACCAACAACACAGGGATCTAATCATCAGGAAAGAAAACATCTCATGTTACTAGTAATCCTTAAATTTCCCCTCCTTTCTGCCCAAGTGGGATGGGACACATCAGATTCCTTGCAAGCAACCACCAAAGGGAATAAACACCACATAAAGCCCAATCTAGCTGAAAATGATGAGAAGCTGGCAGGAAAACAAACTCAAGAATATTACCAATCATCCCTACCTGACATGATGAGGACAAACACTGGGAACCAACGATAGAGAACCTTAACTTCATTATCCCACAAAACAATAGGCCCCCCTTTCGCCAAGCTCTAAAGGAGACCAGGAAAATTCAATCCATAAACCCGGACTCCTAGCCAACTATAAGATTTTAGACTTCCAAAGAGACAAGTTTCATTTCCCGTAAGAAAACAATATGAGAAGAGACTCTATAAATGTTATCCCTAATAAGAAGTTAAAAGCAAAGAACCTAATAACCTCCATTGATAAGTCGGCTAATAGCCACCCTTCTCATCCTACCTACAGTCCTACAAAAATTACCTGCATGTCAATTCTCACAAGTAATATGAAGAGTCACAAATCCCTATAAAAATAGTCAATATCATTTCTAAAATATTGAGATAAACCTACAAATCTCTTCAGCATCCTCACAAGCCTTACTGCCTAAAAGTTTCATGAACACAACTGAGCTAGGAATTGCAACACTGGAATCCCAGCAATCAGAAAGATCATCTTGACTTATTACCTATGTTACTCCAACTCAGATACGGGTGTCGTATCCAAGTAGGGATCGGAGGATCCGACACCCTACTCCAAAAATTTGGCCAAAACTCTGACACGGTCAAGAGAGTGTCTTGACCAATTCTCTAGACACGTCTATCATTGAAAGTGTCTTGACCAATTTTCCTATTTTGATACAAAATCAGTTGTAATATACTACCTTCGTTTCACAATACATACACCATTTGCTTTTTCACGTATTTCAAGACACTTCTTTGAACATTAATATCTCTTGCGTATAAGTAAAAATTATAAAAAGTTGATATTTGGTATGCTCGCATTGAGACGAATTTAACAAGATCACACTTGACTATGTTTTTTCTTACATAATGATCAGAGAAATATTGTCAAAGTTGGTTAATGAATAGTGCCCAAATGAGAAATGATGCATGTATTGTGAAACGGAGGTAGTATTTAGAAAGGATAAAATTAAAAAATGTAAAATATAATCAAACTATTTGTGCATCCAAATATCCAATGATAAGTTAATAAGTAATAACTAGAAATCTCAAAGTGCCCTAAAACTAAAACTAAAACTAAAACTAAAAAAAAAGACAAACATAAAGTGCATGAACTAATTATCATGTTCAAGTCCCCGATGCCAAAAACAGTCTTGTGCATTGGTCATCTTCTTCTCCAATGCCAATTCCATATAGAACCCTTTCTAATTCTGGTTCATTGATGGATTTAACAATTTTACTCTCCAATGACCAAAAAAAATTGTGCAATTGTCTTTTGCTCTTTAATGATTTTACTCCTTCCTCTCTCCCCCACGCCCCTCCCCAAAGAAAAAAACGAAAGAAAATTGTATGTATGAAGAGCTTTCATCTCTCTTCCACTGTTGCCGGAGAAGAAGCCAACAATAATCCGCAGCAGTGTCAAATAGAGGAAATCACATCATTGGATACAACTTAAACTTCCAAGCAAAAGCCCCAACATAGTATGAAGAGATTTCGTATAATTTGACATCAGTTAACAGATCTAGGGTTTACAAATAGACCCTAAATTCCAAATTTTTTGATGGGAAGTGCAATGAATTAGGCAACCCATTACCCCTTTCTCTCTTCGTTTCTTTCTCACTTACCAGATCTAGCTCTCTTCCGTCCTATTCATGGACCGATAGCCGACACTTTTCCGACACGCGTATCAACACCATTTCCAAGCGTGTCGAGCGTCGTGTCGAGTCGACACGCGACACTCGAGGTGGAAGAGGGTGTCGGAGCAAAGGCTCCAATTGGGCTTGGTATTGGAGAAGAAGATGACTAGTGAACACGACTGCTTTTGGCAATGGAGACTTGAACATATTGATTAGTTCATGCACTTCATGTTTGTCTTTTTTTCAGTTGTAGTTTTTAGGGTACTTTGAGTAGTTATTACTTATTAACTTATCATTAGATATTTGGATGCTTAAATAGTTTTAGAATTCATTTATATATTTACTATTTTGAATATTATTCTTTTTTAAATATATTAAAACTGATTTTTTCCCTTTTTTATCAAAAAGAAATTGTAAGGAAATTTTTTTATGACACTTTCAATGATACACGTGTCTAGAAATTTGGTTGAGACACTCTCTTGACTGTGTCGAAGTATCAGCCAAATTTTCGGAGTAGGGTGTCGGATCCTCCGATCCCTGTTTGGATACGACACCGGTATCTCAGTCGGAGTAACATATGTTTACATAGCTTATAGATGAACAAAAGCATTTGTGTTTCCCCAAATAATACTTACTTAGCACAAGCAATACGCCACATCCTGCAACACTAACTAATCAGGCATTTCAAAGGAGATGTACTGGGAACATACCGCATGAAGATCAACGATGAAGAAAAGTGTTTCATAGGTATCCTGCAAATAATTTAGGAAAAAGGTTCAGAGGAGCCAGACTAAGCTTCACCTTGAATAGTGACATATGATAATAAGAGTTTGCTAGCTCTTAACGACAGAGGGGGGCGGGGAACGTTTCAGCATTCCTACCATATTATTTACTGCATTCAAAGAGAAAAACTTGAACAAAGAAAGTCTCTAAAATGATTTGAAAAACTACCGTTGAGACATAAATTTGGGTCTCTCACCAGATAAAACAATGAATTCTCTTAGAGCTGTATTCATTCAAAAAGAAATGCCTATAACTATGCTCTCACATCTATCTATTTAAAACAGTTTATCAATACAAATTCATAATAGAATAATACAGATTCATCAAAACCAACCTGAAGAGAAATCCAATTTTTAATGGCCCCAAGATAATTCCCAAGATGTAAAGCTCCAGTTGGCTGGACTCCGGACACAACTCGCTTCCTGCAAACCAACAAATAGTTCATTAAGTGAAGTGTATGGGTAAAATTCAGCCTTAACATAAACCTGAAGAAAGCTAACAGGCCCAATAATCTATTTTTGGCACAATCTAAAGCCGTTAAGGTAATCCAGAAACCAGGAAAGAGCAACAGTGATAATGAAATAAATAAAAACCCACTTTAGTACTTCCTCATTATCCTAAAGTAACAGATAATTGTTGGGGATGCGTATTCAAGGGTCAGAATGAAACAGTGCAATTCTCAACATATGGGTAAGGTTGCAACTTGCATGTATTTGATCCCCTTACCTGGCTCCGAGCAAGATCCTTCTTAGAGGCATTGGGGGGAATGCTGGCATTGAAGTTGGTGACGTATTGAATATAACATAAGGATATCCTAATGTGACTAAGTAAGAGTTACGCAAGTATAACAAAATAACACCATCATCCTACTAACAATGCCATCAAATTTGAACATATTCCAACTCTTATACTTTGTCATCATTCGCTGCTGGCAGCAACATAATGGAAAAGATGCTCCTTCACCCCCATTCATTTGTTCACAGCACTAAACTTTAAGCAGTAAAACAATGAACTTTAAAGACATTTCAATATTTTATCAAGTAATCTAGACACACACAGAGACATTAGAGATTAAAAAATGAACTAATGAAGTAACAAATCCATAAGGAAACATTGTAATTCGAATAATTATAGGTTCTACAAGACTACAACCACTAGAAAGTAAATTTAATAAAGGGAGGCCGGAAATACTTCACAGTCGACGGTGATGACAGGGTTTCGGAAGCCGAGGCGGCGTTAAAGCAGCAGCGGAAGGCGCATTGAGGATTTCGCTTCAAAATTGGACCATATATTGCTGAGTAAGAGCTGATATCAATAACAAATTGAATAAATTAGCATGAAAAAAACACTGGAGAATTGAATCAATTGAATGAGGAAATAAGAGGAGAGAGAATACAGTGAAGAAGTCAATCGAGGGGAGGACTTGGGGATGTCGATGAGGTGAGAGAGAAGAGAGCGACTCATTCTCTAGTATTTCTCTAGTCGTCTTCTTCGTCTTGCTTCTGCTGCTCTGCTGTGGCCTGTGGGGAGGAGAATGAGCCACAAGGGCGGGGATGAGAATCGAACCCAGGATCACCTAACCAACCGAGGTATCCCTTACTCTCACCTGGATAGAGGTAACTGTGATTGTGAAGATGTAGCGGTGGTGCGCACATGTACATAGATAATAAGCCAAATGTACATACATAATAAGGGTCTGATAATCTTCTCCTCTAATGAAGGAGACCTTTATCGGCCACCTCCATTTCGGTTTCAAAATTTTTGGACTTTAGATAAACATTCAAATTCTATTGTTAAAAAGAACTGGAATATTCCAATTACAGACTCTTTATTCTTTCGCATTCAACAAAAACTCATTCGCATTAAAATCGATCTTAAAGCTTGGGCTAAGACCAACTATAGACATATGACCAATAAATTGGTTACAAATGATGAAAAATTAAAGTAATTACAACTAAAATTGTGGCACCAACCGTTCAATAACATCTTAATCAAGCATATCAATTGGTTGATTATCCAAAGGGAGAAACTTCTTCTCTTTAATCAGAAAGCTTGGGGAAGTTCTGCTCGAAAAACTTGGTTAACCCAAGGGGACCGCAACTCTCGCTTCTTTCACAATAGAATGAAAAAGTTTATGGCTAACATGACCATTTTTAGACTTAAAAATGAGTTAGGACAATGGGTAGATTCCCATGACGACCTAACTCAACTGTTGTCTGACTCCTTCAAGAGTCGATTTCGGTCCTCCCACTCTATCAGCAGGAAAATTGATTTGAGTTTTCTGCACCCTTTTGTCTCTCCGACTGATGTGGACTCTCTACTTACTCTTGTCACGGCAGAGGAAGTAAAAGATGCATTCTTTGATATGAACCCATTAAAAGCACCTGGATTCGATGGATTTGGGGGGAAATTCTATTAGGCTTATTGGCCCATCATTGAAAAAGAACTGGTCACCGCCGTTCAAAGTTTCTTTTTTCATGGTAAATTGCCTCCGTCGTTGAACCACACTTTAATAACCCTCATTCCCAAAAAAGAGGCTCCTGAATCCCCAGATCATTTCACACCAATTAGTTTAATCAACACTATTTACAAAGCAATTTGGAAACTACTAGTTAATTGCCTACGTCCTATTCTGCAACGGGAAACTAGCCCCCTTCAAAATGCTTTTACTCAAGATCGCTCTATTCATGATAACCTTTTAATTGCACAAGAGGCTCTCAATACATTTCAAAAGTCTCAACACAAAACAGGGTGGTGTGTGCTAAAATTAGACATGGAAAAAGCTTATGACTGCATCGAGTGGGACTTTCTTTGGCAAACTCTTGAGGCTTTTGGTTTCCCTCCCATTTGGATTCTATGGATTAAGGAATGCGTTACTAATGTTTCTTATTCAATCAAAGTAAATTGTCAACCTTCCCCTTGGTTTCAACCTTCTAGAGGTCTGCGACAAGGTGACCCCCTATCAACATACCTTTTTATTTTATGTATGGAAGTCTTTATCTGGAAATTAACTCTTCAAAGCCAATCTCGAGATTCAGGTATCGGATTTAAGTTGCACCCTAGAACTGCCAACATACCATGCCTAATGTTTGCTGATGATAGCCTTTTGTTTTGCAAAGCAATTAACTCAACTTGTAAAAACCTAAAAATTGTCCTTGATGACTTATGTGGTCTGTAATCCCCCATATTTTTATGAATTTTATAATTATATTTTAATATATAGTTATTTATATTTTAATATATTTTAGCATTTTAATGATCTATTTCTTCAAAGGTTGACTATTTGAAAGTCAAAGGAATTGTTTTAATAATTTATTCAAGTCAAATATTTATTAAAGTCATGCTTTGAAAGTACTTGAAATGTTTTGAAATACCTATTTGGATTTGAAAAGAGAGTTTAAATGGGCTTGAGGAACCCAAATACTAATTCTAGTAATGTTAGGAGTTCAATCATCATTCCTATTCATCATTGAGCTCTATTTGAAGCCCAATTACCTTTTTCCTAAGCCCACAAAGAGGAAACTATAAATACCCCATAAACCCCAAAATTTTCCCCACAACTTTATTTTCTCTCTCCTCCTTCCTCCCACATATTTCGGCTCCCTCTCTTCTTCCGTTTTCTTGCTCGGTTTTTGCACTTCTTTCTGTCTCCTCCTTCTTCTCCTTTCGCAATCTCATTGTTTCCCGCCCTCCGTCCGAGCCGGAACACCACCACCGCCGCCGCTACTCGTCGCCCTCCTTGGCCGGCGTTCTTCTCCCCTCTTTTCTTGCTTTGGTTTGTTTCTTTTCTTCCTCCTCAAGTTTTCTTCAAAGATTATATTTTTAGGTTTGGTTTTAATTAGTTTATGTTTAAAAGTTATAAGTTGATGATTTATTATCGAATCTAAGTTATATAAATTATGTGTTGAAAGAATAAAAATTCAGATTTGATTATTATATTTAAAATAGGGTTTTAAAATATCAAAGCATGGATTTTTAGGGTTTAAGAGATTGGAAAATCATAGTAGCATGTTATAAACTATGAAATTGATTTAAATTATGAATCTAAGCATGTTTAAGTATGTTTAAAGGGAGTTTTAATAAATTGTATGTTGCTGGAATTTTTAAAAGGATGTTATTAAAGGAGTTTTAAGGATTTTGATGACTAGTATAGTATTACTATGCTAGGAAGTATTAGTAATTGAAGTTTTAATGATGGAAACAACTTTTAAATATTTTTAAAGGATGTTTAAAGTATTTTAAAGTTGCTGGAAATTATTTGAGTATTGAATATAAGTTTATATTGGTTATTTTAGGCGGAGAATTATCTCTAGGCGACTTTTAAGTTGGTTAAAGTAGCATTCTAGTTTGTCTACACAATGTACGTACATGCCTATGTGTTGATTGAGATAGTATCATGATTTTAGGAAGGAGAATTATGTAGTATCATGTATAGGAACTATATATGTTGAGTTCATATATGATATTTATTATGCTCGATTTTGCATGTTTTATGTTGTTGTGTAAACATGTTGATTATGAGATTCATATTGTGAGATTTATATCATGTTTGTATGGAAGATTGATGCAAGCATGTTGGCTGGAAACTTTATTTTATTAATTCACATGGGAGAATTAATATGTTTACTAGTACTGGATCATATTGATCATTGTTCCCTTTTTAATATTTCACTGCTTTATAAGGACCGATGGCCTTATTTGGTAAGTTGATATTTTCTACCTATGCAAGGTAATTTGGTTGTTGGCTAGGTTCAACAAATAAGAAGGATTGAATTAAAGTTGAAAGTAATCTTGGATTGTTAAGTTGTGTGATCACTTATCTAATCCTAAGATAAAAATGAAAGTTTGTAATTGTTGCTTGATTGTGATGTTTGTTGTACTTGTGAGTCATAACAAGTAATCACTGGTAAATCATGTAAATTGAAACTGGATAGCAATAGCTTTAGACCGGTGCACGTCTGAAGTATTGGACAATTAGGAGTTGGAGTACATGGTGGTAGCCCATGGCTTTTTCTGGGTTTCGGGTTGATCACCATTCCAATTTTATTAAAAGGTTCCTCGAGATTGTAGGTCATTTTGGAATACGGAGTCGCGCCCGTATTTCATCTTCCTATAGGAAGACTGTTTTAGATGAGACAACTCGGTCCATTGACTATTCCATTTAAAGTAATAAGAATGTTGTTAAAGTTTAGTTCAGTAAAAGTTATCTGCAAGTTATTATACTATTATTTATTCCTGCTTACTATTTATTAGTATCATATTAGGATTGTTTACTTGTTTAGTATGTAGTACTCAGCTTTGCTGATTACGTGCTTTTGTTGTGTATGTTGATCATGGCTTTGCCTTATTGATCCTGTGATGATCCATTTCGGTGAGTAGTCTCTAGGATCAATAGTGCATAGTCCATCCAACAAGTTCGAAGATGATGCATCATTGGGATCGGGATTTTGGAGAGCTTGTGTAGTCTATTTACAGTTTTGAGTTTACTTTTCATAGTTGGTTTAATTTAGTTTAAAGGTTGACTTTGGTTTTGTTGGTTGGTTTTGGAGTTGACTTTATCGTTGACTAAGTTTATTTATAAAGTTTATTATTATTGTTTTCCGCTGCAAAATTTTGAATATGCCGATACGTTTTCACACGGGCGATAATACTTTGATAACTCTCTATGTTTTATAATAAAAAGGTATTTTGGAAAAGAGAGAATTGTCGGGGTGTTACATGGTATTTCCGGTCAATTAGTGAATTTTCATAAATCTTCTATTATTTTCTCTAACAAGGTCTCTTCCAATCGAAAAACGGCTCTAGCTAGTCAATTCAATATGTTGCCCAATTCTTCTCTGGGAAGGTACTTGGAATTTTCTTTAGTTCCTATCATCCTTCTAAAGTTGACCTTGCTCATATAGTTCAAAAGACAGATCAAAGAATTAACCTATGGGAATCTGGCTTCCTATCCAAAGCTGGCAGGCTCACCCTTATTCAGAGTAATCTTGAAGCTCTACCATCTTATACCTGTGCCTCCACCATGCTCCCTCCGGATGTGGCTAAATCAATTGATACTCTTCACAGGAAATTTTTCTGGCGCCAAAATAAAGATAAAAATGCAACACCTCTTATTGCATGGGATAAAATTTGCACTCCTAAAACACAGGGTGGCCTTAGCCTAAGAAAAACTCTTCCTATGAATAAAACTTTTATAGCAAAATTGGGTTGGAAAATACTTACGGAACCTACTAATTTTTGGGTGAAACTAATTACAGAAAAATATCTAAAGGGTCAATCCTTTTTTACTTGTAAGCCCAAACCATCCGACTCTCCCATATGGAAAAAAATCTTACTCCAAAGAGCTCTTTTGCAAAAAGGTATAAGGTGGAAAATAGGTGATGGTTCCCAAATTCTATTTTGGCTTCACAACTGGTGTACTGATGAAAACTTAATGGAAAAACTCAAATTATCAGAAAACCAGATTGATCCTCATCTTCGCTAAAGGAGTTCATTCTTCCCAATAAGGCTTGGGATATTGACAAACTAAAACTCTTGATGCCCGATTCCATTATTAATTGTATCAAAGGCATCCCCATTCCGATAAACCACCTCCCAGATGAGCCTGTTTGGGGCACTAGCTCTTCAGGCTTATTTACAGTAAAATCCGCTAACTGGCTAGCGCTTAATCTCACGCCAAGTCTATATAAATGGGCGCACCGCTGGATTTGGAAGCTTGATATCCCACCTAAAATGAAAATTTTTATGTGGCAAATTTGTCACAACAATCTTGGGGTTAGAGCCATCCTTGCTAAGCGTAACATAATCCCTTTCAACAACTGCGCTATTTGTAACACACATGAGGAATCTTTAAACCATCTTTTTGGGGGGTGCCATCATCTCATTCTCCTTTGGCAGCTTCAAGATCTAAAGGATTGGATACCTCACATCTTACACCAGACTACTCTTCTAAATACGTTTTCTAAAATCAGACATGATAGATCCTCCACTATCAAATTTGTTTTTCTTATATGGAGTATTTGGAAGGAAAAAAAATTCTATTGTCTTTCATAATGATTCTCTTAAAGTATACAGGATTCTGCATGAAGCAAAAATTTTATTTTCAAAATGGAGTCTAAGGAATGCAGTTGACAACTACATATCCTCAGGTTTCCCGTTTTTCCCTTCCTCTCTTCCTCCTTCCAACCCGGTGTATCCTTCCTCCATCCTCGTTGCTTGGGAGCCACCTCTCACCTCCTTCTTCAAACTCAACTTCGACGGGTTCGTGGTACCTCTACTGCAGCAGGTATTATTATTAGAGATGCTGATGACCACCTCCACAAAGTTGTAGCTTTCAATCTTGGTTCTTCATGCGTTTCCATTGCCGAAGAAACCGCTCTCCAACAAGGGCTCCACCTTGCTATCCGCAACAATATTCGTCATCTCCAAATTGAAGGTGATAATCTTATGGTCATCAACTCCGTAAAAGGTATCTGGTCTCCTCCTTGGCAGATTGCTCATATCATCCAGGATATCCAAGTTCTTCTTCGCTCTTTCTCTTCGTGGACTATTCGTTATGTCTACCGGGAAGCAAACAAAGCAGCAGATTGGATCGCCAATGTTGGTCATTTAGTTGATTCTCAGTTTAATATAGATGATTGTACTCATTCTGCTCTTCACTCTATTCTTGTAAACGATAAGGTTGGAGCTCCCCTCGTGCGGAGGGTCTCCTAACCTTCATTTTCTTCTTATCTTGATAAAAAAAGAAAAAAAAGAAAAATAAGGGTCTGTTCTCCCTAGCATATTTTCAGTTCAATTCAGTTCAGTTGCAATCAGTTCAGTTTAATTCAGTTCAGTTCCTAAATTATTATCATTACTACTTCCTCTGTTTTTTTTAGTTGCAACATTTGCTTTTTCACATTTACCGAGACACTTATTTGAACGTTAATATCTCATATTGGGTGTAAGTAAAAATTATAAAAATTTGATATTTGGAATCATCGCATTGAGACGAATCTAACAAGACCCGACTTGACTATGTTTTTTCTTATATGATGGTGCGAGATTACTTAATAAAGTTGGTTGATGAATAGTGCCAAAAAGCAAATGTTGCAACTAAAAAAAATAGAGGTAGTATTAGTTATAATTTAATTCAGTTCAATTCAATTCAGTTGCAATCAGTTTAGTTCAGTTGCAATAAGTTCAGTTCAGTTCAGTTTAGTTTAATTTAGTTCAGTTCATTTTAGTTCAGTTGTTTTATGCCGAAACAGGCCCTAAGTCAAATGAACACATGTACATTGATAACAAGCCAACTGAAAATATGTACATCTCTGTTGATACATGTTCATTGGTATAGGTTTTTGTGTACATAATCTAGTGTTTCATGTTCATCGTGTGTATGGTCCTCTTCATACGGACGTGTGTATGTACTAATTTGGGGTTAAAATATTACCGAACTAAAGATGGCACTCGGCTAGGCGGGTGCATACTGCGGGAAGGACTAGTTTAGGTTTCGTTTGGACTCAGTATCGACGTAAGCCAAACATGGTTCGTCCGGCATAATGTGATGATATTGGGGTTGTGGTTTGTGGATAAATTGTACCTTTTGCTAAAAAAACATGTCACAACATGATACAATACGAGTCATGAATTTAAGCACAACTAAGATTGGACACTACATGAAAATTATGCCTAGCTACGTACGACAACTTGACTATTTGTGTCTTGCCTGATGATGGGATTATGTCGTGTTAAAGGGCATCTCTTTAAATTTGGTGACAAGTTGCAAGTATTTAGTGTTGTGTCGTGGGTCAGGTATTTGAAATGGCATGTTGCGGAATTGTAGGGGTCTGTCATGAGATATTGAGCAAAAGTGTTTATTTGGAAAAGTCATACAAATCTAGACCTACTTCAGGCAATATATAGTTTTTTAGTGGTTATCTAAACACAACATTGTAGTGTAAGATTGTTGTAAGTAGCATGTAACAATGAATTTGTGCAGATTTCAAATTGTGTCGTTATAACTAAAGTTGTTTATATAAGTGAGATGGCATTGATTTGGATTGATATACAATGATTTAAATTGTGATACCTAATGACATACTTATGCACTAATCATGAGTAATATGACACTATAAAGATTCCCTTACTGAATGATTCATAATATGATGTTAAAGAACTTCATATGTAAGTCGAATTGGTTTTAGTGTTTGTTCAATACTCAACTTTTTATAGTTATTTAACGTATGTAACTGCATAATCGTTTGATGTTAATTACTCAAGTTTATTGAAGTACATGTTTATCATAACAAACGAGGAACTACATCTAAAACTTTGAATTCATATATATACTGTTTACAATGAGATGTATTATTAATCTCTACGAGTTTTAGTTGTCGAATGATACTCCACAATGTAGCATCGGTTATGAACCAAATCGAACTCATTGACTCAATATAAGTTTAGCGAAATTTGAGCTTGGAATACATATAGTAGAACTTAAGTGTTATATTTTGTGTTAAAGTTATGATGAACATTGTTCAAATAATAAACACACTAAGCTAGGAGCCTAGGACAGTGGCGGATTTAGAGGGTTCATTGGGGGTACTGCAGTACCCCAGAAGTAAAAAAAAAATGAAAAACTTTTTTTTTCTTTTTAAACTACCATTGCATTTGGGTGAGAAGGCTGACAGTAAGTCAGTAATAGCATGAGTCCCAAGAAGAGTGTCAGCGTACAAAAGGAAAAGGGTGAGTTTTTCTATTCCTTTCATTTATTACTTTGTACTTTTGTCATAATTTAAATCATTTTTTAATAAAAAGATTAAACAAACAGCCAAATACCAGAAAAACGTGATCATCACTTTCTCACTTCTCTCTGAAATATGCTGTTCCTACCAGAGTTCTTCGCCGACCGCCGGAGTTCTGCCGCCAAGAAAAGTCTGCCGATGTAATACCCCGAATTTTCAAAGATTATTTTATTATTATTAAGGTTTAATATTATTTCCACTTAAAATTTATTTTATGATAATGCGATTTTATCTGATAACTGTGTTTATTAAAATAATAATTTCACTTAGTTTTGATTTATTTAACAAGTTTTATTTAAATGATTAATTCTAAATTAATTTCATTATGGTAAATTAAACTCTTTATTTTTAGTTATGGGTATCTTTGTACAAGTTGTCCATCCATTTTAGTAATCCAAAGCCCAAATACAAGTCCATAGCCATATTTCTTTTAGCCAAAAAGAAAAAGGAAAAAAAAAACAAAAAAAAACAAAAAAAAAATAAGAGAAAGGGGTGAAAACTGATTCACCATCTTCCTTCCCTCCCTTCTCTCACGTATGAATTCCAGCTCAAAGGAGCAAATTTTTCAACACAAAAGTGCAGCCTTTGACAGTAGCAAATTGAAACTCAATCCATAATTTTCGGATATTAGGGGCAATAATTTCAAAGGCCTAAACACCATAGCCCACACACCTCACCTCCACCATTATTGGAGCTTGACCCAAAGCTCAAAAATTCTGACCAAAACCTCTATAAATACTGAACTTTACTCACCAAATTACTCAAGCAAACATTCCCAAAAGGTTTGCTTCAATCCTCTATCTTCTTCCTTAATTTCTGATTTTTTTGATTTTGAAAATTAAAAAATGAAAATTCAAACCACCATCAACAATTCCCCCTGATTCCTTTGAACCACCACTCGAACCACCTGATTCAGCGGTAATTTCGGCCGACAACCGCCAGCCAAACACCGCACCACCGCCAGCCCAATCGCGTCACCCTATCCTGCTAAGCTTCGCGGCGCCTCTGCTGCTCCTTGACAGCAGCCCGCGCCAGACGCCGCCACCTGAAACCACCCCCTCCCCGCCTGACTTCACCCGTCCACCGCTCGAAACACCAGCATCCCTTCCTTCCTCTTCTTCCCCACTTTTTCGCCTCCCCTGTTCCTTCCTTCCTTCTTGCGTTCTTTTTTTTCTTCAGTTGGGTTAAACTGATTCAAAGAATCAGTACCCCCCCTTTTCCCCTTTACTTAGTTATTAGTTTATTTATTTTTTTTAAAACAAAACAAATGACTTCCCTAAATCAACTTGCTTTATTAAGTTGGTATACTTTAGGTTAATTTAGTCTCTTATAACTTGATAATATTTCTTAATTTTCTAAAATAAAATAAGGAGTATAATAAAGTTAGTTTTTATGTTTAAAATAATTATTTAAGTTAATGAAAGTTAAGTTGAAGTAATTTTAAGTACTTAAAATAATTTCATAATTGATTTGAAAACTATAAACTTTGATTTATAAACTCTCTTAAATTAATTAAGAATTTCCTTAAGTTATTTAAATTATTTAAATTGTTTATTTTATATAAAAAGGGGTTATTTAGGTAACTAACTTAGATCTCGTTAATGTCTATTGTAGACTCCGATTGCGTAGACGAGGAATATCAAGAGTGTTAATCGGTTCGTGAATCTAACTTTTGGGAACGCATCACGAGGTAATCTCCGATGTCCATCTAAACATAGATCCCGTTAGTGTAAAACGAATTGATTATGTGATTATTATGTGCTTATAAACTGTATAAGTATGGACTATAATTATGGATTATCGACTTAATGCGGATTATGAATACGAATGACAAAATGGACGACGACTATCGATTTCGATTATGAATCATGACTATGGACGATATACGATATGACAAATATGTTTATTATAACGTTAATAAAACCGCTTAATGTCATTTAGTAATGTTCTGGTATTATTATTATTATTATTATTATTATTATTATTATTATTATTATTATTATTATTATGATTATTGTTATCATTATTACCGTTATTATTATTATTATTGAAATTTTAAGAAAGTTGGAATTAGTAAGAACTTGTGATAATGAAATGATTATGAGTCTGAAGTGATAAATGAACTCAAGTGACGGTTGTGAAATGAGTTATTGAAACCGCAATGAATGGATTGAGATTATGATGGATGAAATATATTCACACTGGATTGAACAACGATGACGTAATTGTGTACGTGATTTATGTGATGACTTGAATTAAAAGATGATACACGTAAAGTGAAATATCGGAGGGAAATGATGAACAGGTTGCCCTGTATGAGAGGTTCAGCGACCCCTACAGGTTCTCTGGTTATTATGCTGATTATTCTGTTACCGTCTTCCTTCTATCTTGTTGTGATCCAAGTAGAAGGGGTGTGTACACTAGAGACTCTGTTATTATGGCCATTATGTTATTCGTAGGTGGTTACAGGGGATTGACCCCGACCTATAATGTTGAAGTAAGTGGTTACAGGGGATTGACCCCGGCTTACTGGCGTTCTCTTTCCTCTCCTTAAATAATTGGATTAATTGAAATTAATTATATGATTATTCATTGTATATATATATGTGTATGTGTGCTATGCTTTCAACCCTATTAACCTACTATTTTACAATATATTTTCAACTTAAGTATTTTACGGGATGGAGTTTGAATTACTCAGTTTTTCTGATTTTTGGGAGCTTGTCTCTCTTGTTTCTTTTCAATGCATTTGTGCAGGTGGGTGATCGACGGGGGAACAAAAGGGAGATCACTTAGAGTTGTCATCCACTTAGCTTATGATTTAGCTTCCGCTGGAACTCTAAAATACTTTAGTAATTAGTAATATTTAATGAACATTTTACTTGGTTGTAAGGATTAATTAATTTGAATTTAGTATGCTTTAATCTAGCCTTGCATTTATTTCCAAGGAGATAAGTGCGGCGGTAGCACGCCCGTTGAGGCGAACCCTCGTGGATTTTCCCCCATCTCGAGTTTTATTAAATTACAAAAGGGTTCGGGTTGGCGGGGGTGTTACAAAGTGGTATCAGAGCCGAGTTTAGTTAACTAAGGAAAGATTAAAATTATTAAAATATATTAATTAGGGAAAATGAATCAAACAGGGTAAAACTTAAAAATTGGTTTAGGAGGTCAAAATAATAAATTATTTAAGAAAAATGACTTAATAGGATTAAAATATGACTTAAGGATTTAGTCTGGGTACGAATGAGTTATGTGTACATGTATGAAAGTACTCGCTAAAGATACTTATTAATTGTTTATGATATTTTATTAGATGGCCAAGACACGTTTGACCGCCAGGAAATACACCAGAACCCCTCGTCAAGGACCTTACCTTCTAAGGATGAGGGTAGGAGAGTCTGTTTCAGCTTATATTTACAGGTTACGTTTAACAATGAAGTGTTACCACCTCAATGAAGGCCACGGGCATTCGGATTACCTCACGCCACCTAAACATGCCGATGTTTTGATTCACACTCTTCCCAATGATGGTCCTTATGACGGAATCAAGAGTGAATACTCTGATGTTCTGAAAAATGGAAGGCCAAACTATGAACGATACACATTGAAAGGGAAGTGGTATCTCACGTTGAGTTACCTGGAGAAAAGAATGCTCGATGCCAGGGCCAAGTGGCTTAATGACTATTTACCCACTGATGACGAGGAGCCCAACTATAGTGAAGATGAAGAAGTAGGAAGCAACCCTGCCTCACCCGTTGTAAATCTCAATGGAGATGGAGACGGAGATGAAGGTGAAGACGAGGATACGTCCGAGTACGCTGACTAGAAACCCATATCTCTAGCTCTGACCCTTAGATTTCTAATTAAGGTCGTAAAAGATCGATTAATGTGTTAACTTAGTTAAGGATGGTGCAACTGATGCTTGTTTGACTATTTGAAAACTCTTATGCTACTATGAACGAATTATTATGGCACTTTTGGAGTAATGAATGATGAACTTTTGACATGTGAATTGATTGTGAAATGAATGATGAACTTTTGATATGTGAATTGAGTATGAAATGAATGAATGGTGTGAACCATGAATATGTGAATTAGCCTTTATATAAGAATCAATGTGAATGGTAGAAATACCAATGTGAATAACGCAGGTAGCTTATGCAATACGTTTATACGCGATCTAGAGCAAGGCGACAAGAAAACCAAATGGCCGAAACTCCCGAACAAGTTGCAGCACGACTTAGGACTCTTGAGCAACTAGCTCAGAGTTTTGGTTTAGTCCTTCAAAACCAGATTAACAACAACCACACCACGGAGACGATCCGCAAGCTGCAATGGCGAAAAACATTTCCGCTTTGAAACCACCAACCTTTGTTGGGAGAGAAGACCCACTACTTCTCGAGAATTGGATAAGAGATTTCGAAAAGATTTTCACGGCCACGGGTACGCCTGAGGCCCAGAAGGTCGATCAAGCAACCTTTTATCTGCATGAAGATGCTGATACTTGGTGGGAAAGTGTAGGACCTACTGTTAAAGCTCAAGAAAACTTTAACTGGGAAGCGTTTAAGGTAGCGATTAAGGCTCGATTCTTCCCCGAGCACATTCGTAGACAAAAGTACAGTGAGTTTAGTAGGTTTAACCAGAGTTATAACACGAGTATGCAAGAGTACGCTCAGAAATTCAATGAGTATGCTCGATTCTGCCCGACTGTAGTGCCAGATGAAGGAACTAAGGCTCAGAAGTTTGAAGACGGACTTAAGTTTGATCTTCAGACTCGAATGGGAGGTAGCACCTCTACTACTTTCGCGGAAGCATATGCTAAGGCCTCAAACCTGGAGAGAATCTTACAGCGTGAGAGAGAGGTGCTAGGTAGACACAAAAGAAAGGAACCTGCAGGCAACAGCAACAGCCAAGGGTACGACAAAAGGCCCAACAATGGTGGAAATAACAATAACAATGGTGGACGCTACAACAACCGCAACAATCAGAATTCTGGACAACAGGCCCAACAAGGAAATAGGAACCAAAAGAACTTTGTTTGCAAAAAGTGTGCCAAGAGCCATCCAGGGTTCACTTGTCAGGGTGAAAGGATCAAGTGTTCTGAGTGTGGAGAAGTAGGTCACAAATCGTTCAACTGTCCTAAGAAGCAAGCTCAAAATGGACCAACTGGGAACAGTGGTAACAATGGAGGTGGAAACAGAATTCAAAACTTCAATAACAACCGCCCTAGTGGAGGAAATGCTGCACAGAACGGGAACCAGAACAACCGCTCTTTTGGAGGTGGAAATGGAAACTATGGAAAGAATAGCAATGGAGGCTACACCAATGGAAGAATCAATGTCATGAGCCGAATTGAATCTGACACCGATGCCAATGTTGTGACGGGTACATTTCTCGTAAACTCAAACCCTGCTTATGTACTCTTTGATTATGGAGCGTCTCATTCTTTTATTTCTAGCACTTTTGTTAATAAGTATCCCCTCAAGTCTACGCAGTTTTGTCGAGCCAATATAGCCATGCCCACCGGTGAAACTGTTTCATGTAAATCTCTTTTCCAAAGTATCCCTGTAGTCATAGTTGGTACTGAATTATCAGCCGATCTTATCCTTTTTGACCTAAAAGACTTTGACGTTATCTTGGGAATGGATTGGTTAGCAAAGTATAAAGCCAAAATCGAGTGTCATAACCAGAAAATATCTCTTAGAGGACCAAAGGGAAATAGGATATCTTATAAAGGCATAACCTTCCAGCCTGATGTCAAGATAATCTCAGCCCTGAACCTTCAAACCTATCTTAGAAAAGGCTACCCAGTCTATCTGTGTCAAGTAAGGGACGTAAGCATGGATAACGAGGAGTTGACTCAAATTCCGGTAGTAAAGGAGTTTCCTGATGTATTTCCTGAATAGCTTCCAGGAATGCCACCAGAGAGAGAAGTGAGCTTTAAGATCGATTTAGTCCCTGGAACTGGACCTATCTCTAAGGCTCCGTATCGAATGGCATCTGCAGAAATGCAAGAGTTGAAGGTGCAAATAGAAGACTTGTTGGATAAAGGGTACATTCGACCTAGTGTTTCGCCTTGGGGAGCCCCGGTGTTGTTTGTCAGAAAGAAAGACGGATCATTGAGGTTGTGTATAGATTATAGGGAGTTGAATAATGCCACGGTAAAGAATAAATATCCGCTCCCGAGGATCGAGGATTTGTTCGATCAACTTCAAGGTGCAACAGTGTTTTCCAGGATCGATTTACGATCAGGTTATCACCAACTACGAATCGCTGAAGAAGACATCCCTAAGACAACCTTTCGTACGAGATATGGCCATTATGAGTTCACTATCATGCCTTTTGGACTCACTAATGCGCCCGCAACTTTTATGGACCTCATGAATAGGACTTTCCAGCCATACCTGGACAAGTTCGTGATTGTGTTCATCGACGATATATTGGTGTACTCGAAGGATAGAGAAGAGCATGAGGATCAGTTGAGGAAAGTTTTGGAGATTCTTCGAGAAAAGCAATTGTACGCGAAGTTCTCGAAGTGTGAATTTTGGTTGGAAAAAGTTTCATTTTTGGGTCATGTGATATCAAAAGAAGGCGTTTCCGTAGATCCATCGAAGATTCAAGCAGTGACCGATTGGCCTCAACCTAAGCACGTTACCGAAGTACGGAGTTTCTTGGGTTTAGCTGGATATTACCGGAGATTTGTGAACGATTTTTCGAGAACGGCCCAACCTCTCACTAACCTGATGATGAAAACAACAAAATTTCATTGGGATGATAAGTGTGAGGAAGCATTTCAAGAGCTGAAGAAGAGACTTACAACAGCCCCAGTATTGACTTTATCCTCTGGAGTAGAAGGATTTGAAGTCTACAGTGATGCCTCAAAGAAAGGTTTTGGGTGCGTCTTGATGCAACATGGTAAAGTAGTGGCCTATGCGTCGAGACAACTCAAACCACTCATGACTTGGAGTTAGGAGCGATCGTGTTTGCACTGAAAATCTGGAGACATTATTTGTATGGAGTGCAGTGTAAAATCTATACAGATCACAAGAGTTTGAAGTATCTGTATACGCAAAAGGAGTTGAATATGAGACAGAGACGTTGGCTCGAGCTTATAAACGACTATGATTTGAAGCTAGTGTATCAAGAGGGAAAAGCGAACAAAGTAGCTGATGCGTTGAGTAGGAAGAGTGCTCATTCGCTAAATGTGTTGATCCTAGCCGATGAACTGTGTGAGGAGATTAAGAGATTGAGTTTGGAAATAGTTGAGCCTGGTTATGTGAAAGCTCAGTTGAATGCTCTTACTGTTGGACCGGACATATTTGAGGAGATTCGGGTGAAAAAGGCTGCAGATAAGTGGTTAAGCAAGTTGAGAGAGATGAAGGAATGTGGTCAAGCACCAGAGTTCGAGATCGACGGCAATGGCGTTGCAAAGTATAAACGGAGATTGTGTGTGCCACAGGATGAGGAACTCAAGACGAGAATTCTAAGGGAAGCCCATAGTTCGCCATATTCCATACATCCAGGAGGAGATAAGCTTTATAAGGATTTGAAAAAGCATTTTTGGTGGCCTAGGATGAAGCAAGAAGTAGCCGACTTTGTTGCAAAATGTTTAACATGCCAGAAGGTGAAAATGCAGCATATGAAGCCTGAAGGGAAATTGCAACCTTTGGAAGTGCCAGGATGGAAATGGGAATCTATCTCTATGGATTTCATCATGGGGTTACGTATACGAGGTCGGGAAAGAATGCAATATGGGTAATAGTGGACCGTTTGAAATTAAGACGGCAAGATTCGTGGCAATGAAGGATACTTGGTCGTTGAAACAGTTGGCGGATGCTTACTTTAATGAGGTGGTTAGGCTACATGGTGTTCCGAAGGACATCGTTTTGGATAGGGACTCGAGATTCTTATCTAAGTTCTGGAAACAGCTTCAAACAGCCGTGGGTACACTATTGAAATTCAGCACATCCTTCCACCCAGCAACAGATGGTCAAATGGAGAGAACCATTCATACCTTGGAGGATATGTTGAGAGCATGCATAATGGATTTCGTAGGATATTGGGATGATCATTTGATGTACATTGAGTTCTCGTACAACAACAATTATCACTCGAGCATAGGAATGGCACCTTATGAGGCATTGTATGGACGGAAATGTAGAAGTCCTATATGTTGGAGCGATGTCAACGAGTCGTTGAATTTGGGACCAGAAATGATAGAAGAGACTACCAACAAGGTGAAGTTGATTCAGGAGCGTATGAAAGCAGCTCAGGATCGACAAAAATCATATGCCGATCAAAGGAGACGGGATTTAGAGTTTGCAGTTGGAGAGAAAGTATTGCTGAAAGTTTCACCAACCAAGGGAGTAATGAGGTTCGGTAGAAAAGGAAAGTTGAGTCCTCGTTATATCGGACCTTATGAGATACTCGAAAGAATTGGACAAGTGGCCTATAGATTAGCCTTGCCCACAGAGTTAGCCAATGTTCATAATGTCTTTCATGTGTCTCAACTTCGTAAATATGTCCCTGACCCCTCCCATGTTATCCAACCCGAAACCATTGAACTAGATGAGACCCTCACCTTTTAAGAACATCCTGTTAGAATCCTTGATTCCAAAACGAGAAATACCCGGAATAAGGCAGAAAAGTTAGTCAAAGTGTTCTGGTCTAATCATCAAACCGAGGAAGCAACTTGGGAAACAGAAGATGACATGAAAAAGCGTTATCCTGAATTCTTTTTCCTAGGTACGATTATCGAGTTTCGGGGACGAAACTCCTTAAGGGGGACCGAATGTAATACTAACAAAGCGCAAAACTACTATTTCGTTAATATTAAATATCTAACTTTAAAGTTCGAGGACGAACATTGTTTTTAATGAGGAGTAGATGTAATACCCCGAATTTTCAAAGATTATTTTATTATTACTAAGGTTTAATATTATTTCCACTTAAAATTTATTGTATGATAATGCAATTTTATCTGATAACTATGTTTATTAAAATAATAATTTCACTTAGTTTAGATTTATTTAACAAGTTTTATTTTAATGATTAATTCTAAAATAATTTCATTATGGTAAATTAAACTCTTTATTTTTAGTTATGGGTATCTTTGTACAAGTTGTCCATCCATTTTAGTACTCCAAAGGCCAAATACAAGTCCATAGCCATATTTCTTTTAGCCAAAAAGAAAAAGGAAAAAAAAACCAAAAAAAAAAAAAAAAAAACTAAGAGAAAGGGGTGAAAATCGATTCACCATCTTCCTTCCCTCCCTTCTCTCACGTATGAATTCCAGCTCAAAGGAGCAAATTTTTCAACACAAAAGTGCAGCCTTTGACAGTAGCAAATTGAAACTCAATCCACAATTTTCGGATATTAGGGGCAATAATTTCAAAGGCCTAAACACCATAGCCCACACACCTCACCTCCATCATTATTGGAGCTTGACCCAAAGCTCAAAAATTCTGACCAAAACCTCTATAAATACTGAACTTTACTCACCAAATTACTCAAGCAAACATTCTCAAAAGGTTTGCTTCAATCCTCTATCTTCTTCCTTAATTTCTGATTTTTTTGATTTTGAAAATTAAAAAATGAAAATTCAAACCACCATCAACAGTTCCCCCTGATTCCTTTGAACCACCACTCGAACCACCTGATTCAGCGGTAATTCCGGCCGACAATCGCCAGCCAAACACCGCACCACCGCCAGCCCAATCGCGTCACCCTATGCTGCTAAGCTTCGCGGCGCCTCTGCTGCTCCTTGACAGCAGCCCGCGCCAGACGCCGCCACCTGAAACCACCCCCTCCCCGCCTGACTTCACCCGTCCACCGCTCGAAACACCAGCATCCCTTCCTTCCTCTTCTTCCCCACTGTTTCGCCTCCCCTGTTCCTTCCTTCCTTCTTGCGTTCTTTTTTTTCTTCAGTTGGGTTAAACTGATTCAAAGAATCAGTACCCCCCCTTTTCCCCTTTACTTAGTCATTAGTTTATTTATTTTTTTTAAAACAAAACAAATGACTTCCCTAAATCAACTTGCTTTATTAAGTTGGTATACTTTAGGTTAATTTAGTCTCTTATAACTTGATAATATTTCTTAATTTTCTAAAATAAAATAAGGAGTATAATAAAGTTAGTTTTTATGTTTAAAATAATTATTTAAGTTAATGAAAGTTAAGTTGAAGTAATTTTAAGTACTTAAAATAATTTCATAATTGATTTAAAAACTATAAACTTTGATTTATAAACTCTCTTAAATTAATTAAGAATTTCCTTAAGTTATTTAAATTATTTAAATTGTTTATTTTATATAAAAAGGGGTTATTTAGGTAACTAACTTAGATCTCGTTAATGGCTATTGTATACTCCGATTGCGTAGACGAGGAATATCAAGAGTGTTAATCGGTTCGTGAATCTAACTTTTGGGAACGCATCACGAGGTAATCTCCGATGTCCATCTAAACATAGATCCCGTTAGTGTAAAACGAATTGATTATGTGATTATTATGTGCTTATAAACTGTATAAGTATGGACTATAATTATGGATTATCGACTTAATGCGGATTATGAATACGAATGACAAAATGGACGACGACTATCGATTTCGATTATGAATCATGACTATGGACGATATACGATATGACAAATATGTTTATTATAACGTTAATAAAACCGCTTAATGTCATTTAGTAATGTTCTGGTTATTATTATTATTATTATTATTATTATTATTATTATTATTATTATTATTATTATTATTATTATTATTATTATTATGATTATTGTTATCATTATTACCGTTATTATTATTATTATTGAAATATTAAGAAAGTTGGAATTAGTAAGAACTTGTGATAATGAAATGATTATGAATCTGAAGTGATAAATGAACTCAAGTGACGGTTGTGAAATGAGTTATTGAAACCGCTATGAATGGATTGAGATTATGATGGATGAAATATATTCACACTGGATTGAACAACGATGACGTAATTGTGTACGTGATTTATGTGATGACTTGAATTAAAAGATGTTAATCACGTAAAGTGAAATGTCGGAGGGAAATGATGAACAGGTTGCCCTGTATGAGAGGTTCAGCGTCCCCTACAGGTTCTCTGGTTATTATGCTGATTATTCTGTTACTGTCTTCCTTCTATCTTGTTGTGATCCAAGTAGAAGGGGTGTGCACACTAGGGACTCTGTTATTATGGCCATTATGTTATTCGTAGGTGGTTACAGGGGATTGACCCCGACCTACAATGTTGAAGTAAGTGGTTACAGGGGATTGACCCCGGTTTACTGGCGTTCTCTTTCCTCTCCTTAAATAATTGGATTAATTGAAATTAATTATGTGATTATTCATTGTATATATATATGTGTATGTGTGCTATGCTTTCAACCCTATTAACCTACAATTTTACAATATATTTTCAACTTAAGTATTTTACGGGATGGAGTTGGAATTACTCAGTTTTTCTGATTTTTGGGAGCTTGTCTCTGTTGTTTCTTTTCAATGCATTTGTGCAGGTGGGTGATCGACGGGGGAACAAAAGGGAGATCACTTAGAGTTGTCATCCACTTAGCTTATGATTTAGCTTCCGCTGGAACTCTGAAATACTTTAGTAATTAGTAATATTTAATGAACATTTTACTTGGTTGTAAGGATTAATTAATTTGAATTTAGTATGCTTTAATCTAGCCTTGCATTTATTTCCAAGGAGATAAGTGCGGCGGTAGCACGCCCGTTGAGTCGAACCCTCGTGGATTTTCCCCCATCTCGAGTTTTATTAAATTACAAAAGGGTTCGGGTTGGCGGGGGTGTTACAGCCGAGTGCCGACGCACGACGCCGCCCAATCGCACACTTCAAAGTCGCCCTCACCGCCTCATGCCGCTGCCGGATTCTGCCATTCCCGCATTCTGGTTAGTTCATCTGCCGCCAAGAATTTTAATCCTTACTTTGATTGTACTTTTTTCAATTTGTTGAATGTTGTTGAATTTAAATGATTGTACTTTTTCAATTTGTTGAATGTTGAATGTTATTTTGCCGTCGAGATTCGAGAAGTGCTATTGTTGAATTGCTGTGATTTTTGTCATTTTATTGTACCTTTTCAATTTCAATCGGTTTGGCAGCCAAATGTACTCAATTGCTGTAATTTTATTTTGCTTGTCAACTATAATCTTTTTTATGTATTTTGCTCTATTTTGTTTTAGTTTATGATCTGGGTCAGTTTTAATTTTGTAATACTAGTATATAGAATTTGGTGAATTGTAATGCGTTTAACGTAGAAGATTTTTTAAATGTTGAGACCAAATTTATTTAATTAGTTACAGTACCCCCGATTTGAAAATTCTGGATACGCCACTGGCCTAGGAGTATTTATTTTTAATTGCATTCAACTTGGGGGGAACCAAACTGAAACTACTACATCATCTATTGTAAGTTTATAACACATAAAGTTTGGGATCTGGGTACAAATAGATAACAATTTTATCATATTTTGAAAGATATGTATAATTACTATATATTCATAAGCTTACAATCGAAAGTAACGTAATATCAAGTTTATGTAACCTAGTACTCTACTATTGCATTAAGTTTAAACTCGACTCGTTCATAAAACAGGTCAAGTAAAATCATACTCTTAACGAACATAATCTAAACTATTAGAAGCACTCATATTCATAAGAAGGAGCGCCAGTTCATCTCAGAGATGTACAAATATTATACATCAAGTGACATTTTCGTAGATAGATGTTACTAATATCAAGTGTGATTTTCCTTTTTAACTTTTTTTTTGAATAAGAAAATATCACGACTTGATACCTGTAATATTTTTATTTACGAAAATGATAGTTAATGTACAAAGTTTGTATATCTCCAAAATGAATTTGCTTTTTTGTATCCATATGAATTTGGGAGTAACCACTAGGACCTATTATTTTCGGCTAAACTGAAATGAAACGAGCTAAATTAAAATAAAAGTGTGAAAAGAAAGTAGTTGAAGTGAACTAAAACGAGATGGAGTGAACTGAACTGAATTAGTGTTACTCCCAAATAAGCTCCACATCGAAATCCTTATCCTGCGGACGGGGGAGGGGCATTATCTTGGGAACGAGCACTCCACGTCCACACTGATTTTACTCAGTACCCAGTACCCAGTACCCAGTACCCACTCCAGTCTCCACCATTGACTATTGAATTGAGATACTGAGAATCTGAGATTGACCTAACCATAACCCACGCTTTACTGTCATCATCATCATCCCACGCCATCTTCAATCTTCAGTGGCAGACAAATTTCCAACATCACTCTTCTAACTTCTAACATCTTCATTTCGAAATTTAACTTCCCCTCCAAAACCCAACTCCTTTATCTCTCTCTCTCTCTCTCTCTCATTTCAAATCCTCACCTACCCACTTCAAAACCCTTCTCCTTTCTTCCTACCCACTTCAAAACCCTTCTCCTTTCTTCCCCAATTCACAATTCACAATTCACAATTCACAATTCACAATTCAGTCTCTCTCCCCCAGATATTCAAATGCATCAATCTCTCAGAAGATCTCCCAGGCTCACTCTCTCTCCTCCTCAACAACAACAACAACAACAACAACAACAACAACAACTTGCTCTGACATTGCATGAGAATCAAAATCAGAAGAAATCAATCAAAAGAAACAGTCTACTTATTCATGGTGATCAACATTACACTTTCTGTACTCCTCAGCCTCTTAAAATTCGTCATCCCAAAAATCAAAAGAGTAAGATTTTGTTGTTGACTTCTTCATGCGCTGCCATTTCTGTAAGAAGGTCGCCTAGATTAGCGGCTTCCTCTAATGGAACCATTGTCAGATGTTCTGCTTCTGCTGTTAATGGTAAGAGGAAGCTCAATTCTACGGAAACTCCGCTCAAAACTATGAAGATTCATCTTCATAGTCCGGAGTTTGTCAGGCGATCGTCTAGGTTTTCCGCGTCGAAATCGGATTCAGTTGTTGAGATTGAAGCAAATAAGGGGAAAATACCGGCATTGAAATTGATCAAATATGTCAAATGTGAGGAAAGTAAGAAGGTTAAAGTTGATTTTAGGGAATTTGTGAGGCGATCGCCTAGGTTTTCAACGTCGAAAACAGAGAACAAGAGGGAAAATGCGGCATTGAAATTGATCAAATATGTGGAATGTGAGGAAAGTGAAGAAAAGTTGGGGATGGAATCTGTGAGCTTATTGATTGAGGAAAATAAGGTGTTGAGACGTTCGCCGAGAGGATTACCGTCATCTTTGGGGGTGGATGATGAATGTGATGAATTTGAGCTGGGATTTTCTTTGAAGAAGACAAAGAAGAAGAAGAAGAAAGCACCAAAAGAGGAAATAATTGAGAGAAGAGAGAAAATAATTGATGTATCTGAAAGCAGGAAGAATTGCTTCTTCATTGGGGAGCCGGTTCCTCAGGAGGAGGCTCTCCAGAAATGGGGCTGGCGCTACCAATTCAAGGTCATCTAACTCTTTTTTTTCTTTTTTTTGTCTCTTGCTTTCTCTAATTGCACAGTTGCATGCATGATTTTAGTTTACTAGTGTGATTTAGAATGTCTAGGTTTTGCATGGACAAAGTTATATGCACACTACTTAGGGCCTAATCTCTTCACCTTATTTTTGCTTATTTTAAAAATAGAAAAATAAACGCTTAGGAAAAATAAGAAAATTTCATAAGAAAAGTCAAGAGAAGCTCACAAAAAAATTTAAGAAAAGTTCAGAATAAATAAGAAAAAAAGGAAAGAGAACAGACCCTTAGCGTACATAGTATATTTTCTTTCAGGTTATTTTTTATGGCCTAGCTGTAGTTTTTTTTGTCGTGTAGTAGATGGCCAACACATAATATCCTATATTCACTAAGGGTGCGTACTTTTCAACTTATTGCTTATCTGAACTTATTTGTACTTATTAGACCTTATGTGAACTTATTGTCATTGTAACAACTTATATGTGTGTGGAACCTTATTGTTGCTTATTTAAATTTATCTGAACTTATTAAACCTTATTAGTCCTTATCTGAACTTACTTTTTCTTATACATTTTGTTTGGATAAGAGGAAAGGGAGAGAAAGGGAAGGGAGGGGAACAAGTTCCCTTGTTTGGATAAGGGATTGGGGAAGGAAGGGGAGGGAGAGGGAATGATCCACTTTCCCTCCCTCTTTAATAAACATCAGCATCCTTCCCAAATTCTTCCCAAATTGGAGAGATTTGAAGGGAAAATGGAGCTCCATCTTCCCCTCCCTTTCTTTCCCCCTTTCCTTTTCCTCCTATATTGCTATCCAAACAAAATGATAAGGACTGAAAATAAGGTGAAAAGAATACACCCTAAGTGTATATGTATCTTGTGACTTAACAAATATCGACTTCTCAACACTGGAGGTGAATTTGTCATTCCCTTTTAAGCTCTCTATAAACCTAAAAACGAAAAAAAGCTCTGTGGTCTGTAGGAGGTACAAAGACCAAAGTGCTGGGAGGTAATGTGATTGCATCTCTAGAGCTAGATAAAATCATCTAATCTTAGATAAATTCGTCCACTATTGGGGACTTTTGGGTCATAGTTACTTGATGAGGATTGAAAATCCAACTTGTAAGTTACCTTGGTTCTCTTAAGAGTGGATGACTTTCTTTGAGAACTTTGAAGTGTTGACAAATGAGTTGGGGCACATTATTTGTGTTAGTCCAAAGTTCAGCCAAGTCCACTCTATAGTTTTCACGTTGAGTATTAAATTATAGAATTTGATTTGTATTTCATCTTTATTTTACAAAATAAATGGATCTTGATTCTTGAATTGGATATAGATTGAAATCCAAAAATCCCATTCAAAAATGGTAATTGGATTTGGATGGGTGACTTATGGGAATGGATTCTTTATTTTGCGGAGTGCCATGCACTGCATAGCCTTGTGAGAGCAGAATAAGACCCTTAAAGTTAAGCCCTACTCCTCCCATAAAGCTATGCATAGCATGGCGGTGGTTTACAGAATACAAGATCTTAACTTGATGATCAACTAATTGGTAATCAAATCGAAGCTCTATTTAAAAATTTAAAGAGCGAGGAGAGGAATAAAGAGAACGTAGAAGGTGACTGATTTATAGTTAAGATTTGATGACCAACCTTGTTGTTCAATAATGTAACCAAAGTATAGTTCACTATACCTTCTCCGTAGTAGTTGATCTTTAAATAAAAGCTTAAACATTTGTAAAGATAATTACATATGTTGACTTTGAAAACCTACAGATTGCGGCACGACCCCCCCCTCAATAATAAAAGAATTTGGTTCGAATTTTGAGACTTTTGGACTAGTTAAAAGAGGAGAAGAGATAGCTCTAGGTTGAAACTAGTCAAGCCCTTAACATAAATAGATTGCTTTGTACTTAGGAGCAGTAGAATTCTGAATAATTTGGATTCGAAACTTATAATGCAAAAGGTTTTGCTTTAATTTAGACTAGGAAGTCTCTTCCCGTCAATAGTCGGTCTTGAGTTTATTTTGGTTGTCGTCATTTTCTTGTTTATTGACAAATACTTCCTCCATTCTATAATAATTGCAACGTTTAACCTTTTACACTATTCACACACTCCCGTTGACCATCTATCATGATTATATGTAAGGATAAACATAGTCATTATGGGATCTTAATACTCCTTGTGACCCTTATTGTTTACCCCATTTGCTTTTTCCAAACGCACCTTTGACCACTAATAACTTTATTCACTTCTTAATAAAAATCATAAAAAATTGATATTCGAGAACTACGTATGACAAGGTTCTTGAACAAAATTTCACATGATAATGTTCTTATATATCTATGTGAATTTATGGTCAAAGTTGTAAGATTTTGACCCCAAAAAAAGCAAATGGGGCAAACAATAAGGGACAAAGGGAGTAGATTTGTCTTCATATATACTTTCAAAATATGAACTTTTTGTAATTTTTACCTATAGATAATAAATGGTTAAACTTGGGTGTTGGGATACCTGAAACTCTACATGTTGCAATTAATGTAGAATTGAGGAAGTATATATTTTGTGCCTGTGATTCTGTGTATTGCTTGAAAAAAAACCAGTGTATTGCTTGAAAAAAGTTGACTAACCTTTTTAGTGAAATTATGTCAGTTCTGACTGTTATGAATTTATGATGCAAAAATATACTTTTGCTGCAGCCAGCATAAGATTATCATTCTTTGTGTTATTACTTATTAGTATTTATACTCTATAGAAAGTAATGGTTGAAAATAATAAGTCATATATGAAAATCTTATATTGAAATAGAGTGTGTATCTTGAGTATTCGAAGCATGTTATATGTCGTGATTTTGTTGTTCTGTGGTTTCTCTGTCTCATTAGGGTTTTATAATCTTTCAACAATCTTTTAGTTTAAAAGGAATTTTTTCTTATCTGATACATCCTCACAATTCTGCATTACACTGTTGGATTTCTTCCACATGATAGAAAGATGAGAATTTATTCGTGAAAGGCATACAAATGATATTGCAGAACCATGCTACTACCTATCTACCTGAAAGAAATAACGAGTCTGAGGAAAAATAAGTTTAAAAAGGGCTGATTAGCTCAAATAGAGGCTACCAAGTCATTTACAACTAAATCAAGCTGAGAAAAGTTCTACATATGTTCATTGTTGCAGCTGACTAAGTAGAGTCTTGCACAATCTCAAGTAGATGCTTTATTTGGTTTTCATGCTTATTCATATGTAGCATCTACTCAGTTCTAAAATTTGGATGCTTTGGAGCTATGCAGAATAGAAGAATTAACGGCGGAAGTTTGACAGGAAAGTGCGTGATTATCTGTATCTGTTTCTGTGCTTACAGTCTCTTGTTTTCTTTAAGCCTATGGTTGCATGTAACTTTTGTTCTTCGCTGTCCAATGAAAAATGATTTTTTGGTTGACGTCGTCCTCTGATTTTGTTGATTCTTGCAGTGCTAAAGAAGAAAATGAACCAACTCTAGAAGTAAAATGCCACTATACTCAAGCAGAAGTAAACGGGTGCATATTTCATCTAGGAGATTGTGCACTAATAAGGGTGAGCTTTTGAATAAGCGATGTCTCTCTTTTCTCTAATTCCCTCTCCCGATCTTAAAGATACATGGTATATTCACCAGAAGGTATGTATGAAAAATCTTACCAGCTCATAGACCATTTAACTTTCTAACCGTGAGAGAATACATGTAAGTTAAAGCCAATAAAAGGTGGAAAACCACCTCAAAACTGGGTGAATTTATTCAAGTGAATTGCTCTCGGAACCTGTACTGGGCACAATTATGCTAGTTAACTGCACATCCAAGGGAATTTATATTAAGCTGTTAATATTTCATAAGTGATCCCTCTCTAATAAACCAAAATGATGTCAGCTAAACTGACCCGGAGAAAACTTCAATTACATTATGACATCTGTAATTAATGGTTGACTTTGCTGACTTCACAAAAGGATGTAAAATGTAAAGGCCATCTTGATTATAACAACTTAAGTTATGGGGAAATTTGGACAAAATGCCCTCTAGAGTAGGAGAGTTCAATCGTCTTCAGTTGCTGTTGTTTCTCATTCAACTTGTGTACACAACTATAAAGGTGATGGAACCTTTGCCTTCATTATTCTATTTTTTGGTTTTTGACCTCTAAGACAATTTAACTTGATACAGTCAATCGAAATTTACGCAAACACTGTACAAAGGATGAGTATCAATTTAGTTTTTCAGAAATTGAGCAAAGCGTCATACTGTATAAGTCTATATATGATGACCGGAAGTTTCCTAGGAAGGATATAGGTTCCTGGTACTTCATGTTATTGGTGTTTATAAATAATGTTCTTGTCGAACTTTTTCCAGGGTGAAAACCAAAAACATATTGGAAGGATCATAGAATTCTTTGAAACAATGGATAGAGAAGATTATTTTAGGGTCCAGTGGTTCTACAAATCTGAGGATACGGTGAGTACACCTATCAGTTTGGAGTAATTCATTTTATATATGTTTTTAATGTAAATTACTAACCATCTTCTCTCGGTATTTATTCCAGGTGATGAAAGAGGAAGCTTCTTTTCATGACAAGAAGCGGATATTTTATTCCTCTATTATGAATGACAATCTGTTAGCTTGTATCATCTCTAAACTGAATGTGATACAAGTTTCACACCAGGTAATCGTCATCTATATGTTCGAATAAATCTTACCTTGAACTACTGATAATTTCTTATCTATAAATGTTATAAATGTCGATAGTACCTTTGCTGCTTGGCAGGCAAATTCCTTGTATTCCTACTTTTCCTTTTATCAACGTTGAAACTCACTTTTCCCCCTTAATCTTCTATTGCTTTGTAGCTAAACATGAATTCAAGCTCTATTGAACCATCAGACTTCTATTATGATATGGAGTACTGTTTGGAGTACTCAACTTTTCGCCACTTGCCAAGAGGTAACATTGTCGTTCTGGTCATATTGTTTAGTTGCTCAAGGTTTCAATCACAACTAATACCAGGTTATAGCAAAGAGTATGGAATGATTCCTTAAGAGTAGATTAAAGCTTCATCTTGCTGAATCCTTGAGCACATTTTTAATATCTGGTCAGAGTTTGTTCTACCTGGTGTTATGTGTTAATTAACGAGTGTTTGGTAACTGAATTAGGGTTTGGTTTAATGGCATTACAGGGTGTTGTAACTCCAATTTGTGGTCTCTGTCTTGATGTTATTGTGATAGTTAACTTTTGAGCTCACTGTCATAAATTCTTCTTTATTAACTTTACGTACATAACGTATCAGAAGGTAACAAATTGAACTGCAAAATAATAATGGTCAAAGTTTTTGACTATATGTTGGTGATGAGTAAATTAATTTTGTTTGAGAGGAATATTAGACAAAGATGCTACTTCAAGACTGCAAAAATTCTATTGGGTGCACGTCCGATCTCTGAATGTCACATATAATACTATCTAATCTTGTTGGTAACTGTTATCTTTGCTACATATAGTTAAAATATTAATCATAGTTATCTCAGATCAGAATGCCTTCTGTTCACATGACACTATCACTCTATATTGTTTCAGGTGATTCTCTCCAGGGCTGTAAATTACCGTCACTTAGCTGTCCTGAATCCATCCTTCCCCTTACCAGCTCTCCTGTACCGGTGAATAGAACTATATGCAAAACGTATAATCCCGAGTTAACCATGTTAGATATTTATGCTGGCTGTGGGGGAATGTCTACTGGGTTATGCATGGGCGCCAAACATTCTGGCATTAATCTTGTAACGGTAATATCATCAACACAACTAAGAAATAGAGCGTGAAAAGAGGAAAAATAACCATGCTTTATTATTGACTTCAAGTTTTACCTCCTAACTTAGCATTGATATGCTGAACTGTTGTTTTGAGTCAGAGATGGGCAATTGATGCTGACAGCTCAGCTTGCGAAAGCTTGAGATTGAATCATTCCAATATACGAGTAAGAAGTTAGGGGATTAATCCTGCATCACTGATAGAAACTTGGTTGTTATTTGATGTAGCTATTGACAAATGACAATCATTACGATTTTTTTTGTTAGATTATGAATGAAACGGCTGATGACTTTCTGGAGCTGTTAAAGCACTGGGAGAGGCTGTGCAAAAAGTATGTCATTGAAGAGACACATAACCCATCTCCTTCTCCACAGGAGGTATCAGATTTAGCTGAAGCCTTTTCAGATGCTCAATTAAACAGTGACACTGAAGGTGATGAATTGGAGGTTTCGGGATTGGTTGACATTCGTTATGGTGATGCTGATGGATCAGGAAAGGAAGGGCTGCAATTTAAGGTTATTCGCTAATGGTGTTTTCTGTAATTTTAAAAATTGTATATTTTAGAGGATGTTTTGTGCAAAATTACCTTATAATTGGTCCATTTTCAAATTGCTCCATAGATTTTGTCTTGATTAGAAATTGTTTCTGTATATCATTAGTTCTCTTGCTTCTTAGCTTGAAATTTAGATGCCAGAGCCCAGAGCACATGTTCAATTATTACATCTTCAGATGAATCAACCTGAATGGAATTGACTGTTTGATGGTGATATCAAACTGTACGATCCATAATGCAAAGCTACGCATAGTTGTTGATTATGTTTTTCCTTCTCATTATGCTAGGTTCGTTGGAAAGGATTTGGTCCAAGTGAAGATACATGGGAACCGATCGACGGGTTGAGGTATCTCCATGTCCTTGTGTGAGTTTGAAATCCATTCGGTATGACTGGAAGATGCACTTGACTTGTTAATGTATATTTCTTTCACAGTAATTGTCAAGATTTGATACAAGAATTCGTTATAAATGGGTTTAAGAATAAAATATTGCCGCTGCCAGTAAGTTCTTATTGTTTTTATTTATTATCTAAATGCTATGCCTTCAATAACGAAACACCATTTGAAATGTCTAGCACAAAGTTCCTAATGTATAATGGAATAATATATACCAGGGTAATGTAGATGTCATATGTGGAGGACCTCCATGTCAAGGAATCAGTGGGTATAACCGGTTCAGAAGTGTTGATGCTCCTTTAACTGATGAGAGGAACCGTCAACTAGTAGTCTTTATGGACATAGTGGAATACCTAAAGCCTAAGTTTGTTCTGATGGAAAATGTGATGGATATCTTAAGGTTTGACAAGGGTTCACTTGGAAGATACGCATTAAGCCGTTTGGTGCATATGAATTATCAGGCTAGAGTTGGAATAATTGCTGCTGGTTGCTATGGTCTTCCTCAATTTCGCTTACGTGTCTTCTTTTGGGGTGCTCTTCCCAGTGAGGTTGACAATTTTATAAATTTAATACTGCTTTACATGTAATCTTTTTTATGAGAACCTGGTCTGCATTATCTGTTATTTGCTTTCACTTCAGTAGATATTTTACTTAAAAACAGTTTTATAAAGATGTAAAAAGGATAGGTCGCTTTGATTTTGTCTTAAAAATATATCTCTATCTGCTTTTGCTATTGCAGGAATTGCCCCAGTTTCCACTTCCTACTCATGATGTTGTTGTCAGATACTACCCTCCATCCGAGTTTGAGGTATTATTATTTTACCTAGCTTGGGAGCTATGTTGGGAGTGCATACGGTGTTAAGGTAAATATGTAAATTATTTTGCAGCGAAATATTGTAGCTTATGATGAAGGTGCCCAACCTCCTGAACTAGAAGATGCTGTTTTCCTGGGTGATGCCATCTCTGATCTGCCTGCAGTGAGTATGCGTTTGTGTTCTACGTTAGGCTGTTTTTTTGTTATTGCCTTTTGAACAAAAGACTTTTGGCCATAGCTTTGTTAACGAAGATCTGTTGGCACAATTGATTACCCAGGTGACAAACTATGAATCTTTGGATGCAATGCCGTATAGTAGGCCTCCGGAGACTGACTTTCAGAAGTATATAAGGTCAACAAAATATGGTAAAATGTTTTTTTTGCATTCGCACTTGTGCAAATACAGAAATTTCGTGTCAGAATACTGAAATATGCTTCATCTTTAGTAACACTTTGTGCTCTAGTTTCTATAGCATCTGTGAATGATATCCTTTTTGTTGTAGGATCTTATGGAAACGAACGATCTCTTATGCTACACTGTTTTGTTTGCCTATTCTATAAACAATTATACAAATATCCAGATTGACAGCAGTCAACTTTCTGTTTTCTATTTCTGATAATTTTTCTCTGGTATCTGCCTTTGTTTATGAAAACTAAATCCGACTGATGTTCTCTTATATGTTGATATCAGAATGCAGATGAAAATTGATACGCTATTTGAACTTTAAAATAATCGGTAGATATATACTTCCCTTACACTGTATAGAGAATATGCTGCATAGAACTGAAAACCTTAAATGTAGTTCTGATTGCGCTCTAATGCTTTTCCACTTGAATAAATGTGGCTTCTCTTGCCTGTAATATTTATATGAACTTATGAAACCTTAAATGCTGTCTTAAAAGTCATTTCTCTTCAAATAAATGAAGATCTGACTTCTTTTGAGGTATATGTTATACGTGCTTAGCTTTTGGAGAAAGATGTTATCTTATGTCTTTTAGGTGCTTTCTCTGTGGTTTAGATATGTTTAACTCTGCATCAAAAGAAGAGGAAACTGTACTTTATGATCATCGACCTCATCAGTTATTTGAGGACGACTATATACGTGTATGTCAGATCCCGCAAAGAAAGGTTTGATCTCATCAAATATTAGCTTCAAAATATGTTCCCATTGTCACATTCAATAATTCGTCTAATGACTAGTAATTTTCTAGGGAGCAAATTTCAGGGATCTCCCTGGTGTAATTGTGGGAGATGACAACGTGGTTCGGCGGGATCTAACACAAGAAACTGTGCTTTTGCCTTCTGGAAGGCCAATGGTAAAATGAACTGTGTGAATCACTCTTTGGTGCTCATATAATTTACAACTTGTTCTTTTCACCTTGATGGAATTCAAATTTAAAATGGATCTAGAATTTTGGGACGAAGAGAGTAGGATACAATCAAGGTGGCACAAATGGAGAGGAATAATTGGGATATTGTGCATACTTCTAAGGCTAAAATGAAAATTCTATTGGACATCTTTTAGGCCTGTTTTATTATATGGATTAGAGTTTTGGCATCTAGGAAGGATCATTTTAGAAAAATGGGGTCATAGAGACGCGTATCTTGAGATGCATTTGTTGGAAGTTGGAACACCTTAAGAGATAGAACTCAAAATGGAGATATTCGGAAAAAGCTTGGAGTGATAAATATCTAGGATAGAATAGTTGTTACCCTTGGAAATGCTTAGGGTCATTGCATGTGATTTGATATGAAAATTCAACATGACCATCTTTTAAAAATCACCATGGGAGTTGTGGGGCCACAATGAATTTGAGCCACACACCTCATTTTTCTTTTTCCTTTTGTTTTGTTTTCAAATGTTTTTACAAAATTCATAAATCATTTGTTGTAATTTCTCAAAATGTTTTATATAATTTCTAAAAATACCAAAAAAATTCTGAAAAGTAATTTCGACTGAAAAAAAAACAGGAAATTTTTTTTCTTGGAATTTTCTCTTTCCTCCTTTCTTCCCCTTCCTCCCCCCCTCTTCCATGGAGCTTTCCTCTCTTAATCTAAGACTCTCCTCTCTTCATCATGAAATGTAATAATTCATGAAGTCATGAATTTGTGATGGAGAAGTTGTGAAATTGAAAGTTGATTTTTCGATTTTGGGGGGAAAAATTGGGGGAAGTTTTTTCTCTTTCCTCTCTTTTCATCTTTGTAAATTCATGAATGACCTTGGAATTTATCAAGAAGACATGAAATAGTTACTTGTCGGTCGACCATTAACACCGAAAAAACCATGGAATTCAGAATGTGAGTATGAATATGAACAAACTCAAAATCAACTTTATAGGTCATTATGAATTCACAAAAACATGATTTGGATTGTTGTAAGATGTTGGGAAACCGCATTTTGTGTCGCCACTCGCCACTGAGCCGATTTAGGACCGATTTGTGCTTTTTTTAAGTATTGATGACCAATTTCGTACTGGATGAAGATTTTCAGAGGAGAAAAAAGTCGAAAGGTTGGGAAAAAGTTGACTAAACAGAAACTTTAGGTGATTACTAAAAACGGTTTAGGTAATTACCTAAACCTTTCTGAAACTAAAAGAAGACTTAAAGCCTGCATTTTCAAAATGTATTGGAAATAAACATTTCAAATCAATAATCCTAAGTACAAATTAATCAATATGATATGAATTTATTAATCCAAATTATCCAACTAGAGTTATAAAGTTAAAACATGTAATAAATAAGAATGTATTAACCCTTAATAAGATATTCCGATACTAAAGCACACAAAATATTACAAAAGACCTCCATATTTGTTTAACGGGCTTATGCTCCATAGGATTGCTTTGATGAGTAATAGATTATGATTGGGAGAATGTCCTCCACTTAGTAGGTTTGGTAATGGTCCATCCAGTGTTAGGTAATTATTTAAGAGCATCTAATTTGAAGTTAATTTGGGATTTTTAGTACAAGAAGGGACAATGAGGCCTAAAAGTCAATGAAATTTGTTGAGGTAGTGAGTCTAATGGACCTAGGGACATGACTGTCCAATCTCCATATGATTGTTTTGATGAGTAATGGAAATTGATTGTGATTGTGAGAACATCTTCCACTTAGTAGGTTTGGTAATGGTTGATCCAGTGTTTGGTAATTACCTAAAATCATCTGATTTGTGGTTAATTTTGGCTTTTAGTACAAGGAGGGACAATAGGGGGCCCAAAACCAAAGTCAATGAGGTTTGGTGAGGTATTGGACCCAGTGAAATAATTGTCTAATCCCTATAGGATTGCTTTGATAAGTAATGAGAATGAATTGTGATATGGAGAACATTATCTACTTAGTATGTTTGGTAATGACCCATGCAATGTTTGGTAATTACCTAAGAGCATTTGATTTGGGGTTAATTTGGTCTTTTTAGTACAAGGAAAGACTTTTATACAGTGGAGAATTAATACCCACTAAAAAAATAAGGGGACAATGTAATTAACATTTACACAAACAATGGACAAAGTGTAGCATACAAAATTTAGGTAATGACCATAATCAGATTAGGTAATTACCTAAACTTTTACATTTGAACTACATCATTCGATCTACTAAGGGACATTGGCATATGTCTAAGTACAAAAGTATACCAACTCCAACTACAAAAATATACCAAATACCTTCAATTTACATAAAAAAATGGACAAAGTGTAACATAAAATATTTAGGTAATGACCATAGTCAAATTTGATAATTACCTAAAGTTTTACATTTGAACTACATCCTTTGATCTACTAAGGGACATTGACATATGTCTATAAACAAAAGTATACTAACTCCAACTACAAAAGTATACCAAATATTTTAAGGCCTTGGGGAACAAACTTAGCGCAACAACATCTATCTATATCGACAACATTATGTTTGCTTCTCAGAATCTTAATTATAGCGCTTAAATGTTCAACATGCTTTTTTTTTTTTGTGTCTGCAGAGAAGATTCCATAAGTTACTGCAAGTCTGCAATAATATCATGCAACACAGTCAATGCACATGACAGTGGCAAAGTTTTCCCCTCAACTCAAATTTTCGTATGTCTTGTTTTTGTCCTATTGTGAAATCAAGACCAAAATGACATTACGACTGTACTTTATGGTTTCTTCCTCTTCCAGTTTATGACAAGATGGTATCTTCATATCTAATGAGGCTAGGAAAAAGTAAATTGAAAAAATTCAATATTGCAATAAAATGTCTGTATTTTCTCCTAATATATGCGTTATACTTGCTAGAAAAGAATGAGCTATACCTTCGATATTCTTATGTTGTGCTAGGTTCCAGAGTATGCCTTCACTTTTGAGCAAGGAAAATCTAAAAGGTGAGAGTTATCTCTTCGCAACTTTTTCGGTCTATATCTTTCTGCAAACCTTGTTGTAAAAATGGATGTATGTAGCACACCAATAACGTTCTAGCTGTGTGGGTAGACCATTTGCGAGACTCTGGTGGGATGAGACGGTGCCAACTATAGTCACCTACCCCAATTGCCACAGCCAGGTGCTTTTTTCTCCCGATCTTGTACTAGAAAATTTTCATTTTGGCATTCAACTAACGTATAAAAATTATAGGCAGTACTACATCCTGAGCAAGATAGAGTGCTTACAGTACGTGAATGTGCAAGGCTGCAAGGATTTCCTGATAATTATCGCTTTTCTGGAACTGTCAAGAAAAGGTCAGATTGCTGTGTTATTATGTAATTTGATGGAAATTCTTAAAACTTTGTATCATCTTATATAAGTAGAACCTTGATTAGAATTATGTTCGTGGGCCGAATCAAGCTCGAGCTTGGGTTGTTTTGCTTGGCTTTTGACTCTTATACTCAAAACTTTTAATTGATTGGAGATAATTGGGAGATAAAAGTTTGTAGATAAAATATTTGAGATCAACTTATGTGAAAACCTAATCTGAGTTTGAAAATTATGTTATATTATCATCATAACAGATTGTAGCTACTTGTTTTAAGTTTTCCACTAGAATTGCGAACTAATTGCTTCTTAAATATTATAATACGTTTAAAATATAGCTTAACAATGTTTTGAGCATGTTCACAAGCTTCTCGAGTCGAACTTAGCTATCTATGCTCGGCTCTTGAAAATTTCGAGCCGAATTTCACTAGCCAGCTGGGCTCTTTGACACCCTTAGTTGAGATCAAATTGTCCCCCATTCTTCCACCAAATCAATCCAAAATTAATTATCTTAAAGAATTTATATAAGTACTAGGATCTTTATTTTCTAGTGTAAGAAAACTGCTTCTAGATATATTCCATCATAGATTAAAATGCATCTGACATGTGTCTTTGTCTATCTAGTGAACACTTCTCTTTATAGCTAATTGTGAAATTAACCTCTCACCTCAACCTTCTTTTGGGTTTGTGTGCGGGAAGCTAGGGGCATCACCGTGCAGAATGCTATTGTGCAGATATATGTTTTGATTAACCCTTATAATCATGAATATGAACACCATTAATTGATTAGGCAGAGGATCTTGAGTCATCATCTTTATAACTCTTGTATGCTTCTAACAGGTACCGGCAAGTGGGAAATGCTGTGGCTGTTCCAGTTGCTAAGGCTTTAGGCTATGCTTTGGGGATGGCATCCCAAAGGCTTATTGACAAAGAACCTCTTTTAACCCTCCCACCAAAGTTTGCATATTCAACCATCTCTGTTTGTCATGTTTGATGAAAATCAACCTACCATTTGGACTGGCGAAACACTGCTTTTTTGGTTGAACAAGGGAAGTAATATTTCCCAAGTATTTCCATTTCCTAGGATGTAAAGTAAGTTGTTTGGTTGATCAAGGGAAGTATCTACTTGCCCAGATGGACCTTTACACTTCCATATTTTGCCAATCAAACAACATCACACACTCTACTTCCTAAGAACTTCGACTTCCCATGTGTTTTATGTCAACCAAATAAGTACTTAGATGTCATGTATGTTAGCTCTATTTAATTGTAATTTTCCTTTGTAACATCGATTGGCTGTGCAGCTTTACCTGTGACGGGTAATAATTATGTACAACTGTATATGCCTTGGCTAAGTTCAAAGGCCACCGATGATAACCTCTTTGTTGTAATGTATGCCAATTAAGTGATTTTCAGTGGAAACTGTAAGAATAAATGAATGGCTCAGTTTCTGTGATCTGATACGTTGGGCTCAAAATAATAAAATGTAAGATGATCAAAGCACTTTCTATTGTTAATTATAATTATTTTTATGAGGCAGCTAATGTAGCACATTTGCTCTTTAGTTTGGTAGATCAATTCTGAAAGTTCATAAGTATTATTTTTGGGAATATGTGCAGCCGTAAGATCTGAATTGACCTCTTCAGAACAAAAAGGAGATCTGATTTGATCAAACTCATTAAGGGCTTATATACCCATCTCTAAGAGTGGATATATTCAGAACAACAAATCAAGTCGTGCATCTTGGAGATGGGGAAAAAAAAGAAGAGAATTTTTCATTACAAGCGCACTTCCAAGATTCAAGTTCATAGTAAATCAAGTGGCAATTTTGTAATGAGATGAATAAATATACAACTGTGCACTCTAAATTTACAATTGTAATCGTTGAAAATATTCATAAATAGGCCACCGTGGTTGTAGAATATACAATTTAAAGATCTGATAAATCTGTTGGGTGTATCTCGGACTCGAAGATGCACGCTTAGCGATGGGTTAATCCTTTCTCCCAAGAACTCTTAGGGGGCGTTTGGTTTAGGGATGAAGATTGGCAGCACTGCTACTGAATAAAACTAAACAAAGTTGGTAAAGGAAAACAGAACCTCCCAATTCCCAATTTCCCATACATAAATAAAACCTCAGCAAAATATCAACAAGCCTTTACAAACGAAAACTTACAACATAAAAAAGAACTAATTTAATAGACATGCATAATAAGCGTAACCAAATCAGCCCCTGCTTTTCAAGCTTTCTGGGATACTTATATACTCACAAACATAAATTACATTTACACAATGTTACATAGATTTACTCTTGTGTAACAACATAAGGCGAAGAACTCATATCGGTGCTATAAAACGAATCTTCAGCCCCGCCATAGAAGTTCTCGTCCTTCTCTTCATCCCACCTCAGAATCTCCCTTACATACTTAAATGCATCGTCAACATTATCACGATCCCGTGCCTTAGATTGCCATACAAAAAGCTTCCTACCAGTGACTGATGCATAAAGGTCCTTAAACTTCATTGCCACATAAAAGTAAGCCTGGTTGGCTAATGACTGGTTAGTATGGCTGGTTCGAACAGGGCAGAAGTCATTAAACCACTCACATGTAGTTAACGGCACCCTCCCAATCTTTTCCTCAAAAAGGTCGTATTTGTTGAGTATAAGTATAAAAGGGGTATCCCTGAAGCATGGGTGTATAATCATCTTCTCAAAGAGTTCTTTGCTCTCTATTATTTTGTTTTGAAGGAGATTTCCACTGCCAGTAGCATCGGGAGCAATCCATATTTGGTCATAGTCACTTAGAGCCACGCAGAACACCACAGCACGTACATCTTCAAACATCTCCACCCATTTGCAGCCCTCGCTCATCCCTTTAGCATTCAACCTGATCAATTGGTACCTGTACATAGTAGGACTAGATTAGCATTTCCACCTGGCAATGATTTTATGGCTAATGGAGAAAAAAAGGGGGGGGGGGAGTTTGCCATTATTGTTTTAAAAGAAACAGCCATACTTGCATACATGATTACTTTTGCATTAATCTGGATGCTAGGCAAATATGTTTCCGTTCATAAATCTTTTCCTCCCTAATTTCATTGAAGATCAAACACCATATACATGCTAAGTGTTTCTTTTTAAGCAGTTTTTGATAGGGGAATTGGAGGGGAATGGAGAGAAGCAAGAGGGAGGGATTCATTTTCCCTTGTTTGAGTACAACATGAGGGAAGGGAAGAGGACCTGACGGATTTATATTTTATTTCCCTCTCAATAAACCATGAAAGATTTGGAAGGAAAATGCAAGCTCACACTCCCCTCCCCTTCTCCCTCCATTCCACACCTACCTTTACCTCCCTGATTGCTATCCAAACAAAGTGTTACTCCAGTAGTGTTCATTGACTAGCCAAAATATTTAAAAGCAATTGCAATAAACTTAGTTGCAAAGGGAAAGAAAAAAATCCAATTGTAATAAAAAAACTGGTTTAAAACATATTACTTGGTCAAAGGCGGGGCCGCATCCAAATTCTCTGTATAGGACTCAGACATTGGGCTACGATCGTCAAGGGAGAATTCTAGAAAAGCCAAACCATTTCCTTGAGTAACACCTTCTGCATACAAAATATCTCTCTCTGAAGGTTCATATTCATTGCTTGACACCTCAACAGCCTGAAAAAGGTAAACCAAGTGAGCCAGATGCAACATCCAAGAGCACAAACATATGTACAGAGAATATTCTAGAAACAAGTCATGTCACCATCATGGTCCATCAATGAACACATAATTTAACTAGACACATGTAAGAGTCAGAACAATAGTTACGTATAGATCTGGCATTAATAAGCTAATCAAGTCAAATAGAAAACTCTACACTCTTCTAGCAATCAAATGAAGCACCAGAGGAATTCAAATAAACTAATCAAGTCCTGCAGTCAAACGATGAGGAGTCATAAATCCATAACTTTTATGAGGCACCTTGGCCCATAACATAAATATATATAGTGTTCATGTTCTCAGATATAGTGTCTGTGTTGAGATATACAATGTTTGTGGAAGCAGCAAAATAAAGAGACACATGTTTACCAAAATACAAACACTATATTAAAAACACAAACACTATATTTTAGGACATGAACACTATGTATTTTTGTGTTATGGGTAAAGGTGCCCCATTCCTCATCAAAAGATATGCGTACCTTTACAATTAAAAACAGGTTAGGAAATTATTATAGTTAACAAAGAAAAAGAACTTGGCAAAAACAATTTATAAAAAAAAAGTCTATCATGTGGTCACAAATCACAGGGTACTAAAAGGTCCAAGTTTTAGAGGAAATAACATCTGCAATTGAGTAAAGCTGCTTATAATAAAGGCACTAGGGTACCTAGCGAGTAGCGAGTGCTCGTGCTTTTATGAATTTATGTTCCATTCGTATACTTCCTCCGTTTTCTTATACTTGCAACGTTTACCATTTTAGGAAGTTCTTTATTAATTGTCAATACTCTCCCTTTCTCCCTCCCTCCCTCCCTCCCCCTCCGCCACCCCCCTAGCACATGGAGGTTCTTTTTTAACTCTCTCAGTCTCTCTACTTCTCTCCACTCCTTGGTTCTTGTACACATTTCAACGTTGCGAGTATTAGAAAATGGAGGAAGTATATATAGACTCTTTGGCATATCAAAGAGAGTAATATAGAGTCCTAGTACAATTACATTTATAAAAAAAATTCTGAAAATATAACGTTATTAAAAAACAATTCTGAAAAATGTATAATTTTGCATGAGCAGTGATGGCACAGTTATGAAAAAAATACCCGGCTTAGGAAGTATTCAGCAACATCAGGAAGGAAGTGGAGCCCATCTTTTCTTCTATATGTCTCTTGTATAGCAGGATCCCTCCAAACTTCTTCAACTAAAGGGGCATACTCCCGCGTTGCAGCAGGGAAAAATGCATCCAGATCACCAGTTGCAATGATGTCCAATAGCCAGTCAGAAAAATGCTTTAACCTTGGGTTGATTGAATAGATGCTTTGACCAGTCCCATTAGACTCGACTTCTGAACTGCCACCTGGAAACACAAGCAGATCATATCATTACTGAGGAACTACCCTATAGTAAACGTGTCTGTACTCCTCATTTCAAGCTCTGTCAATAATTCTGTTGCAGCCCCAGCTCATGAGCATTAGATACACATGGAACTGCAGGGGGGTTAGTCTGGCCAAATGTTGCAAAAAAAAATACTACCACAATTGCAGATGACACATTTGAGTAAAGACTTACTAGGTGGTGCTTCTTCTAAGTTAGATAGGTTTAGAGAAGAGATTATCCTATTCTAAAGAGCTACGGTAGCATTGCTCATGGGACTTGCTGCCTTTATAAACAAAAGTGGGTAAATCGTAAGGTTGAATCTAGGTGCAACGAGGCATCCTTCTAACTACCGCGAAGTTCGCCAAAAGTGTCCGAATTTTCCGCTTCATAAGGCTAGAACACAGGAAACAACAATTTTGGATATCTCCAGCCTAAATTTGTTGATTTTATGAAGTATTAGGTGCAGAAAGAATTCGGAAGGCCTGCCTTACTGATGACCTTCTGGGTATTGTGGCTGGAAAGAAATCATAGAACTTTCTGGAACAAATCTAGTAGCACACGCTTAGGAGTTAGGATCATGTTCCTTTTGGCTTTTCTTGGGCATTCTAAAGTTCTCTTACTGATCCCATACAAGAAAAAGGGTTCTCCTACTCAAGTCTCAAAGTGATAGGCGCTCATTTTTATAAATTATAACCTAGTTTCCATTCGACTAAAATTTTTATTATTAAAAAGAACAAAATAAAGTCATTAACAAACTTAGCATAATAAGTTAAAAAGCTAGAGAGAGGCAGGGAGGGACTGAAGAAAACTTAGATTTGCCATCCATGGTTTCACAAGATGATAAACTTGATGTTACCTGTCTCACCATTTGCATAATGTACTCCTTGTATCTGCATATTTGCCATTTCTTCTTCTTCAAACCGCTCCCTTGCATCAAGCAACACACTTAGATATTTGTACATATTGCTCTGAATCATTAATTTGATCCCTTGCAGTTCGTCTGCAGTAAACGTGTTCCCATACATAAACTTGGCCTGCCATACATTGTAACATGAGCCCAACAAACTTAGACAAATTGCAATAATATATTCATACCCCTTCTATATTCTACCATTACATAAATAGCAAGTCATATATCATATTTTACTTTAACTCAGGTGCTTGAGTAGAAGTACTAAAAGAGTAAAACATCAAAAATTACAACCAGCTGAGCCTAGAACATATATATTACTTTAACTCAAGTGCTTGAGTAGAAGTACTAAAAGTGTAAAACATCACAAATTACAACCAGTTAGAGCCTAGAAGATATATATTACTTTAACTCAAGTGCTTGAGTAGAAGTACTAAAAGTGTAAACATCACAAATTACAACCAGCTAGAGCCTAGAAGATATACCATATGCCAGCTCTACATCCCTCCTCTTTCTTCAATTTTAGAAAAAAAAGACTCCTAACCAACCAAGCTTTTGTGTATGTAGCACCCCCTTCAGCACAGAAAAATAAGCTCTTCTACAACACATATATGATATGCCCTCTAACTCAGCAATATATGGGCTATGTAACATTACTTACTAATCTAATGGGGGACATAAAGATATTGTCAAGAATCACACACATTCATGTAGAGAACCAAATGATATCCACGTAGGCAGCATCGCTTGACTCACATAATCATACTTTAAAACAAGACAGAAGGCCAGTGCCTACAAAAATTAAAATGAAATCAGCTGCATGCCAAATCCTTGCAGCCCCACATAGATTTTTGGCGAATATATGGAACTGAATGTGGGGCATTAAGTTACATGACCACATTAGCTGTTATCCTGTTGCATGTTAGGGGATTTTTGGTTATGGGGTTTCAAGAAAGGGAAAGCGAAACATGGGGTTTCAAGATATTACAAGTGTTAGGTTCAAGGCATTTTGGTTTCACTTCCCCACTTTTGCTGATCAAGGTACCCTAAGTTAGATCATCTCCATTCCCAACCCCACCCCCCGGGACTTGAATTCCCACAAACTTCTCTACAACATGACCAAACCTTACTACCATAACCACCACTATAACCCCACCTCCACCCATTGATGCCATCGGACTTCACCTTCGTCACCAGAACTACCACCTTGCCATAGGAGCCACCCGACTTCATCACCACCAACCACCCCAACCTAAAGCCCACCGGCGAACACCCTTCATAACCTACAATACCCACAGCCACCAACACAAACCCCACCGTTACCGACAAAGCAGCAAATTCCTGTACACTGAGATCATAGCTAGTCCACCGTACCTCACCAACGAAAGTAAAGCAGCAAGTACCAGGAGAGAGCTTTCAATACCAGTAAATGGTTTTGTTGGTGGGAGGATTTGATGGTGGTCTTGAGTTACAAGCATGTGAAATTGGTGTTATACATTCAATAAACACAGGTATTGGTGTAAGATATCCCCAAAAAATTCAAAATTTGGGATCAATAAACATAGTCAGAATAGGAATTTGAAAACATTCATGGGGTGAGAGGCGTTGATGGTGTTCTTGAAGTTGCTGAAGATGATGGTGTTAATGGTGTTCTTGAAGTTGCTGAAGATGATGGTTGTTCAGGTCTGGGAGAGGAAGATAGGGAAAGGGGTTTTTGATTCTCTGTTCCAACCTAACAAAATATTCGAGTTCCCTTTCTTTATTTCTTTCCCTTTCTTGATTCCTTTCCTTTTCTTTTGACTCAACCAAACAACCTTAATTTTATCAATATACCAACGCAGATGAGGAGTGCTCCATTTACAAAAGTTCTTGATTGAAGTTTGACCTCTAAAGTCTTTCAGAACCTCTTATAGCTATGAATAACTAATAATAGAATAGATAAAAGGTATGGTACTGATTGAAAATTTAGAAATGAATGTTAAACTTGCTAGAATTATGATACTGACTATGAGTACTTGAAGTCATAGAAAAAAAACGTGGTCGCAGTCGCGTTCGCGGGAACGGTCGCGTTGTCGCGAGAACGGCTTGTAACGGGGAAATAGAACGTTTCGCGGCCGACGCGGCGTGATTTTTTTTTTAAAATTCACATTAATATGTTCTAACCTTATTTGCTTTATTTTAGTTTATGAAGCATTATCACAACATAATATAATTAAATCTATCAGAATATCATGTCATATTAGCTATATAATTAAATTATAAAATATTTTTGGCTAATATATGAAAAGAACGGATGTAACGGGGATAAAAGCGTTCTAACGCGGCGAGTTCGCGTTACGGAACGGACGACGCGGCGAGAAGTATGTGATTTTTATTATGGCGTTCTGTAACGGCATTTCGCGGAACGACAATCGTTCTGGAACGGAACGGGAGAGTTTTAATTCCATGCTTGAAGTTTGTAAACTGAAGGATTAGCTAATTGGAAGTAATATTAGAGCCAAAATTGTCTTGACACTCATAAAAATTCTATAGCCTTGCTAAAAACTCTAGGACTACAAAGAAAATTGCAAAAGCAACTCCAAACCATTTAGCACTCCTGCACCTATACCTGGAAAAAGGTTAGAGGTCTTGTTGACATCAAGAGGCCAAGTTACCAACCATTTGATAAGGAAAATGCATTCACATCAAAACCATGATTTCTTGATAAAGACTAGAACAAATGCAAAAGACTGTAAGATTTTAAACCAAATCTATAATTTTTCGCTTTTTTTTATTCATTACAACTAAAAGAATATGGAATGGTATAACAATTGTAAGCATATATACTAACATCTAACCACTCTTAAAACTATAACTGTACCTATTCAAGACAAAAGGATCAATTTAACTACTTCACAGTCGTCCATTCCACAATTCAAATATAAGACAGATCAGGTAGGTATTGTGTCCCTATCATTCTCTTCAAAATGTACTTGAACTTGGTTGCTTTAGGTTGTGTTCTATTCATCAGAATTTGGCTTATTGTAGTTATAAATTCTACTTGATGGAACTTATTTGTGAAATTTTTCTTAAAAAAGTTGAAGATAGATATATATTGATCAAAACACACACTTCAAAATTCAAATAAATTAGGAGGAGATTAAACTAATCAAGGTAAGAATTTTTCAAAAATTCTATAGAGAGCTTCATCACTAGAGACTTGCACGGGATTGATAAAAATGATGGGTAGGGGGTCAAGAGGCACTAATTTCTTTGATCTCGTATCATACCTAGACAATCAAGCCCTCCCCATCTGCCATCTCTCCTCCTGCCCCAACAGAAGAGGAAGAATTTGACATCGAACAGTAACAACAATATTCCATCTACATCTACCAGACTAACACTACCATTGCCATCCCCATATACCATTTCAATCACCACCAATACCACCATAACTCCAGCTGACTAAGTCCAGCAGCCACCTACTTCCACTTCCATGTCCCAACTCTGCCCAGTTCTATCACCTATAGCCGCTATCTTCTTTCACAGACGCACCACCTATTCCCTCCTCCTATAGGTTAGATTTGGTGAGTAGTGAACCACATTAACTCCTCTCTCCTTTGCGTTTACGCTCTGTATATAGTTCAATTTCAATTGGGTTTTGAATGTATAATTAGTACAAGTTCTTTTTAATGAGGGATTTCGAATGAGAAAGAACTCTACAAGACTGAGCAGAAACAGTTTTATCTATAAACATCAGTATTCATCAGCAACAATTAGTTTTGATCTGTAAAAAAAGTAAGTTTACTAGGTAAGAAACTAAGAATAGTAGGGCATTACTCCTCCTCATTTAGCTTTGATCTGGTGAGAATGAGCTTAGATTGTGGCCTCCACGTCCTTGGCTGTTGGTTACTTTGCCACAGCTTTTGGCAACCAAAAGCAAAAAATCTAGGTCACTTAAAATAGCAGCAATCGTTGATGGTAGCCTCACTAGGATTTTGTGGTTGTCATGACTAAGGCTCTGAATTGCTGTGAGCTGAAATGGCTTATCTAAACTATCGGATCTGGGAGGGGCAGCAGGGAGTGTCAGCGGCTACACCTAGGAGAACAAGACAGAGAGGGTGGAGTAGGCTGAATGAGTATTTAGAGAGAGCCTTGGGAGATTGAATGGAGAGGGAAGCATAGGCGAGACAGTGAGAGGGAGGAGAAAAAATGGCTTTGAGAAATTATAGGATTATATACAAGGTGAAGATGACAGGACAAATGGGGATCATACCTACAACCTACCCAAGCTTCCTTCTCTCTACCCCCCACCAAACAACACAAAAGAAACTAAAACAGGATGTGTCAGACAGTCAGTCTATGCCAAGCTCGTGCAAAAGCTATTAAAGAGCAGCTCATACAAATTGCTGCAACAGGCAATATGGGAGAGCTGATATTTAATAAGCAACATAAGTTTTCCCACTGAACCAAAAAACTCCAACGACAAGCAAACTTCAGAAATTTACTGACATGCAATCACTCAAATACTGTCTTCGGAAAATAACATATATCACTTGCAAATACCTGCTTGAAGATTGTGCTAGTTCCAGAACCCTCAAGTCCAAGAAGAAGAAGTTTTTGAGTTCTTTTCTGTTCAAAATAATTTGGCACAATAGCAGCATAATTGCTTGCCTCATCCCTAACTCCATGAGATTGACCTTGGGGAAAGGGCAAAGAGAACAATGCACAGACAAGGCGAGTTGATGCCTGTGTTGGAATAAATTAGTTCAAAAGCGTTTGTTTGAGATTTGAAAATATACAAACCCAGACACAGACAAATGTGAATGCATACCTTCTCCCAGATATTCCCTCTGATATTGTTTTGACCTTCCTCCTCGTACCGGCCATCATCATAGACCCAAAAATGAGTTTCACGGGGACACTGGACATTCGCCAGCTGCATTGAGAATGTAAAGATACTCCCCATCAGATTTGCAGCATAGTAATATCACAAGGAAAAACTGATGGAAAGAGAAAACTCTGAGCACTTACCATGCAATGACTATAACGATACGCAGGATACAACACCAATATATCACTTACTAAAGCAGTTACCCATGATAGCTGAATGCAGCACAATACACGATATACAAACAAATACGAGAGGCACTTCAAAGCCAAAGAAAAAATAGGAAGAAAGATGTGATCATCTTAGATAAAGAGGGAAAAAAAGCTAAGACCTAAGAGAGGAGTTAGCAAGAATCAGCCATCACCACAAGGGCACAAGTCTCTATTCTTCTTTGAAATGGGATTCGGATTAGGGATATAATCGTCTATTGCCAGTCAAAACCTAATTTTCTTCACTCAGGATTCTAGATCAATAAAGCCACTCCCTTCCTCATTTATGAAGTTGATCAATATCATACCAGTGATCCCTGATCCTCCTTTTCAATTCTTTCTAGCTAATGCCCTAACTTTAAAGCCTTCAATCTAAACAGAGTAACAATACTGATTATGGCATCCATTGCAAAAACTTCACTTGCTCAAGTTGATGAATCTCTTCTTCTCTAATAAGAAAGCCTTGCTAAACACTGAGCCAACTATCATCAGTCACTCTTTAAAGCTGTTTGTATTTCCCCACAATTGGATCAAAACAAAGCCAGATCAAACCAAACCTTCTAAAAAGTACCTCAATAGTCTCGAAGAGCCATTATCATAACGTCTGCAAACTGCTTTAACGAGATTAAAACAAACCTATAACCTATAACCTGAGATCACTATATGCAGCCAAAAGTCACAAATGGAAACAGTTCTCCAGACTTGCTCTAGTATATATTCACGCTATAGTCTCATAAGACTTTTACCCATAGCATCTCTAGTCATCATTTAGTTTATCTTACCCAATCTACTGGTAGAGATTACCTATACTCCATCTATTCATAATTCGCAGTATGTATTCTTGCTTTTCAATATAACACTTAACACCTAGCCATAAAAGATATAAAAGGAACCCATATAACCAATTGTCTCTTCTTTCCTTTAACAGGCCCACCCTCTTTGGATTTCATTATAAGGCCTAGCATTAGCATTGCCTTTCTTTTTTATAAGATCTAATCTGTTAGATAGATTCAGTAGGTGGAAAGTGGACTTTGTTTTTCCATGGTAAACTATAATAAAATAAATGTATGCAGACCACTCGAAAATAGAATCTTGACTAACGCAGCCGATCCCATCCTTTTGGGATTAACGTTGACAACTTGACATCGTTGTTCTTGTACTTCAATAAAGTGAATACATTCACTATTTCGCCAAACTAATGATGGAAGAGCAGCTTGAGTGAGGTATTCACTAGCACTGCCCATATTATTTTCACTTTCAAAACATTGTTTCATTAAGTATAGGCAGACAATTGGAGGGACAAAGTCAAACATTAAAAGCCAGTAAGTTTTAAATCAAGAGCCTTACAGAATTTGCTTTAATGCCATTCCTTTTTCCAGGAATTTCAATGGCCTTATACGAAAGAGATATTCATGTTTACCACACATAAAAGAGCAAGGATTCATTAACTTAATTGATTAAAGCATTGAACAATTGAATGGACATAATATTATTAAAAGTAGCTTCTATGCCTCACCTTTAGCACTCTTAGCTCGAGCTTTGTAATCTCACGACCATTCATGTAAACTCCGGTGTTTCCTCTGCTTGCATCAGGGCTCAGTTTTCCGCTAAAATTCAAATTTGAACTTATGATTCTATCTGGCTTCTCTCCCTCCTGTCGCATAAAAGAAGCAAAATCAGTAAATCCATCATAGCTAATGGTCCACATAATCATATCCAAGAAAAACACTGACCTTTCCCCAGAGGCCAGACTCTTTGTCGTACCAATATCTTCCAGGCTTCAACTTCTGAGGTGGCAAAGGACAGCCAAGTAAGTCAGCCATTTCATCTGGCTTCAAAGAATATCCATTGACAATCAGTTGCTCTGGTCGAAGTTGATTGGCGGAACATTCCCTCTCAGCTATCATTATTTGCTTAACTTCCAAAGGACTCAATAACCGAGACAGAACCCTAGAATTCTTTCCAAGTTTTGGTCGCTTCCATTCATCAATTGGCTTACCAATGCAAGTAACACATTTACGCCCTTCCGGCATCGAGCCCATAGCCCGAAGCACACAGTTACTGCAGAACTTGGCATCACAAACCAAGCAGGCCTCCTTCGTTTCCCACTTTCCCTTTCCACATCGAAAACAAACCCTTATATTATTCTTTTTCTTCTTTTCTTTAGAAACTCCAACATACTCAGGATAGACTGCATCTTCAACATCAGTGTCTTTCCTTTCAGATCTATCAACAGTATTAAAAGTGACCACAGGGACCCTTCGCCCTTCATTGACTGTCTGGTTTACAGAGTTACTTTCAGAATTATGAGCAGAACCAGGAGAACGAGAAGGAGAAGCTGAAGAAGAATCATGATTCTGTAGGACAGACACAACAGACTCTGAACTTTCTGATCGACTTTGAGTGAATGAATCCACAGCCCTGGCAATACGAGAGAAGGGTAAAGGGATTGGCTCAATGACAGGGGGATCAGAATCAAATAATTGTCTTTGTGACTCCGAAAGTGGTTCTGCAACAGAAGCAGTCGGGATCGATCGTGGACTTACATCAAGAGGTTCAACTCTAGGTACTTCTTGAGAGATTGCTGGACCTTTATATTCTATAGCTATGGAATAATCTGGATTATCAACTCCCTGAGGGAACGATGCACCCGGTGGAAGCATCTTCTTAACCATCTGCTTCCAATCTTCTCTATCGTTATTCCCCATCCTCTCCACCAACCAATCCCAAATCAAAATTCTTCAATAATCTATAAAAAAAATATATTCTCAACACTCTATATTTTCATTCATCAAAATGAGGATCCCCATAATAGGAAAATTCACACTGATTCTCTCTACTTGACAACAATAAACAACCACAAATACGAAACACACAAATAACACGTTATCCTTGAAAATCAACAAAATGGGTAAATATTTTTGACCATTCAACCAGTTAACTGAAAACCAAGATCAGAAGAATGCTTAGCAAATGCAATCAGGATATATACATACTTAAATTCACCCGCCGCAATAATCACCATCTCCAATTTTCCATGTCCACACCATGGGAAGACTTCATGTTTCCCAAGTAAGGACAAAGCAACATTTTAATACACCAATCCAAATTAAGAGGCAAATTCTAAAGGCTGAACAGGTCTTCTTCCACTAAATCATCCCACCTAAAAAACCCAAGGTCAAACCCAGAAAATCAAATCAACTATGAACACCTCCTGAAAAACAACAAAATGTCTACTTTTTAATAATTTAATTCAATGCTACAAAAAGCGCTTCTGGGTAGTTAGAATTTTGCTGGGTCAAACAAGAAACTCAACAAACAAAAATACTTAAAAATTGTAGGAAAGAAAGATAAAATTCAACAATCTACACATACAAACATTAAAAAAAAAGTGGGTTCAGTGAAAGAAGAATAAAACGAAATATCCTTTTAGGTAAATCTCCAAACCCTTTTGCAGAAAAAAATAAAAAGGAAAAAGAGAGAGAGTCAAATACCTAGTGAAAGAGACATATTCCTTCTCTTAAGCGAATCTAATCAGCTTTGAGCATGAGAAAAGTTGCTGCTTTTTAATCTTCCAGCAAAAAACTCTAAAAATTTAATCTTTAACACAGGGGAAAAAGATAAAGGTTGAAAGAAAATCAAGGGATTAAATAAATGGTGAAGGAAAAAGGGGATAAGAAGAAGAAGAAGACAAGAGGAAGAAGATGAATAATATGCTGAAAACAAAGCAAATGCAGATAGAAGGATAGTATATAGTGTGAATTTCTGTCTTTGTGTTTGTTGTTGTAAAAACTGTAGAAAAAAAAAAAAAAAAAGAGAGGAGTTGATGTGGGGTCCGCAAAACCCACGAGAAGAAAGAGGATGATGGGGTTGGTTGATGGAAGAAGGAGCATGATGATGATTGATGAAGACAAAGACCGGTAATTGGTGGAAGTTTGACTTCCTTCATTTAACCAACTTCTCACTTCTCTTTGCCCCATTTAGTAATTTTCACTAGGATATGGCAAGGGCCAAGGGAAAACCGAAAAATTATCCATAATTAAAATACACAAAAATAAAAGGTTTTTGTTTGGATGGCAATTGGTAGATCCGTAGATGAGGAGTGATAAACCTCTATTAGTTAGAGGGCACCTTGCCCACTATCAGGGATAATATTGTAATTTTGGCATATTAACAAACACAAACAGGGGTTGAATTGTAAATAATACGTGTATAAGATACACAAACATGTGTTAATGTATAGATAACAAGTGTTTTAAACACACAAACATGGGTTTTCATAAAATTAAGGTTGCATTTTTTCGAGGAAAAAACTGGCAAAAACGCGCAAATCGAGACAACTTTTACATTTTGTCAGAAATCACAGTATGACTTTTTGACAAAAGTTACACTGAAATTCACACCAACAAGGGTTGTTTTGTAAGTAACAAGTGTCTCAAACACATAAACATGGGTTGGTTTATCAATAACAAGTACTTTTGATACACAAACATGGGTTTATAAATTACAATATTGTCCCTGATAGTGGGCAAGGTGCCCTCTAGCTGATAGTGTTTTATCACTCCTCATTGGTAGATAAGAACACCAAGCAAGGCTTGGCCTAGTGGTAAAGATTTGGTCTCATGACTTCAAGGTCATGGGATCAAATCCCACTAGGGGATCTTTGGGGATGAGGTTTCCCTTACCATCCTCCATCTCTCCAAGGAGTCTAACCTGCAACAACTTTTCAAGAAGGGAGTTGGGCGAAATTAAAGGGTTATTTAGGAATATATTTTACACTAGCTAGAAAAGACTCAAAGCAGTGAGGTGCTAATGAATTTTTAGAAAACTCATAACCCTCATCGGATTCTACAATGGAGCACATTAAGAGCTAAGTTCCAACCAAGAGCGGCCTCCATCTTGTTTTTTTCTAGTTTGTCCCCTTTAACTTTTTCTCCTACAAAAGTCATCCATATAATTTCATGAACTCCACATTTAATCTGGTTTCTTGTTTCGTATGGAGATTAAAAATGTTTTTTCAGTGTCAGAGAAAAACTAAGCGAAATAATATAGACAAAATTCAATACCAAGTTATAGCCTTATATGTACAACTCCTACAAAAATTTACCAACCAAACTAGACAATATCTAGTGGAAAATTAAAAGTGTGAGAAATAAATAAAATACAAACATAGTACATGTTATTGGCCAAGATTTCTCTAACCCATGCATGGCATGGGCCGTGGGATCCCAACTTCCAAGTTCCAAGGCCATGTCAATATATGTCATGTCAGCCCACACCTTTGAAAACATTATCCTATCTTTTTAACCATATGTCCTGTTAACTAACATCATTTCTCTGGCTCAAATTCTCCCTCCTAATTCTCATGGATGACATTCAATCTTCATTTTCCAATCCTCTTTCATCCTACATTTCTTCCTTTTCCTAAACCCAGAAAACATAAATACTCTTCATTTAATATATTCTTGGCTTTTTCTATGAACAAAAATTCTCATGATAACTCAGAAAGCATAATTTGTACTCTAATTATGATCAATATATAGCAGTTCAAAATGTGATGGAAGGATGATTAGACTAGCATTTCATCATCAACCCCAACTCTTGTTGCAACGAGAAAATTACCCACAAATCACAGATTCCAGTTGTAGGTGGAGAGAGAAAGAGTGTGTTTCTTTGCTGAAGAAATGCAAAGCCATGGAAGAATTGAAGCAAGTTCATGGTCAAATGTTGAGGTTGGGATTGATTTGCGACTCTTTTTGTATTAGTAATTTGGTATCTACGTGTGCTCTTTCAAGTTGGGGAAGTATGAATTATGCAGAATTAGTATTTAGTACAATTGATGATCCAGGTACATTTGATTTCAACACTATGATTAGAGGGTATGCTAAGGATCATGATTTTGAAAATACAGTTGAAATGTTTGTTGAAATGCTTGAAAGAGGGAATTCTCCTGATAATTTCACATACCCTTTTGTTTTTAAGGCGTGTGCTGGTTTGGGTTTGATGAGGTTAGGGAGGGAGATTCATGGGCAGGTGTTTAAACTTGGATTCCATGATGATTTGTTTGTGCAGAACAGTCAGATTAATATGTATGGGAAGTGTGGGGAAATTGGGGACTCGTGTGCTGTTTTCGAGGGAATGGAGGAGAAAAGTGTTGCTTCTTGGAGTGCTCTTGTTGCAGCTCATGCTAATTTGGGTAAATGGTGGGAATGTCTTGAGATTTTTGGGGATATGATGGGGGAGGAAAGTTTTAGGGCAGAAGAGAGCATTTTAGTAAGTGTGATTTCTGCTTGTACACATTTGGGTGCCCTTGATTTGGGAAGGTCAGTACATGGATACTTGATGAGGAACTTCAGTGGCCTAAATGTTATAGTTGAGACTTCTTTGATTGACATGTACATCAAATGTGGGTCTATAGAGAAGGGGCATGCGCTATTTGATAAAATGAGTGCAAAGAACCGATGGTCTTACTGTGTGATGATTTCAGGCCTCGCGATGCATGGGAAAGGTCACGAGGCCCTTCTACTGTTCTTGGAAATGCTTGAGCAAGGAATTGAGCCAGATGATGTTGTGTATCTAGGCTTGTTAAGTGCTTGTAGGCATGCCGGCCTTGTAGAAGAGGGTCTTGAATTATTCAAGACTATGAGACTTGAGTGTCGAATACAACCAACAATCCAGCATTACGGTTGCATCTTGGATCTCCTAGGCCGAGCTGCCATGTTTGATGAAGCTTTCGATCTGATTGAGAAAATGCCAATGGAGCCCAATGATGTAGTGTGGCGAACTCTCCTAAGCGCTTCTAGAGTTCACTGTAACCTAGAAGTAGGAGAAAAAGTAGCTAAAAAACTGGTGCAACTGGGCTCAAACAATGCCGGGGATTATGTAATGATGTCAAATATGTATGCTCGAGCTCAGAGATGGAATGATGCAGCCATCGCTCGAAGTATGGTGGCAGATAGGAGGTTGGATCAAGCTGCTGGGTTGAGTTTGGTTGAGGTGCAAAGAAAGATGTACAAGTTTGTATCACAGGATAAGGCGCACTGCAATTGGGAAGACATCTATGAGATGCTCCACCAAATGGAGTGGCAATTGAAGTTTGAAGGCTATGTACCAGATACATTAGAAGTTGCACAGAATGTGCACGCAGAAGAGAAGCAGCAAAGGTTGAGATATCATAGCCAAAAGTTGGCCCTTGCTTTTGCACTTTTACATACACCTGAAGATACAACTATCAGAATAGTACGAAACGTCAGGATGTGTAGAGATACTCACACGTACACAAAGTTCATCTCTGTAATCTTTAACCGCAAAATTATTGTTAGGGATCGAAATCGTTTCCACCATTTTAAAGATGGAACTTGCTCTTGTGGAGATTACTGGTAAATAAATCATTTTTTTAAATCAGTTTTCTCTTTCTTCTTTTTCGAGCTCTATTTTCTGCTTGCCAAGCAATGAATTCGAAAAATAATATGAAAAGTTCAGCTCTTTTGGAGACAATTGAATGCATCATTTAATCACCTAAAGTTGAGGCCAAAACTGGCCCAGAAGTGTAAAAAGAAAAGAGGGGAAAATCTTAATTCTTCAGCTAAAATGGGTCGTAGCTCAAACAGTTGGAAGAGTTCTAATTTCAAGAAACGGGAAAAAAAAAAATTAGAAACTAACGATGAAAAATAAAGAGGTACGTTTAAATACTCATATGGCTTATTCAAAAAAGAAAAAAGATCATATGGCGATTCAGCCCCAGAACCTACAAGGCTATAAGCAAGTTACAAGACAGTTGGGTTCCAGTTCACTAATAGAGCTATCTGAAGAAATTTTACTGTACTACTATCTTGATTTCTCGAGGTACAAATAAGTTTCCGGAAACACTTGTATATTCGAGCCTTTCAATTCAAGACTTTTGAGCCGTGACCCATCAGAGTATGGAAAGGAATTTCAGTGCCCACACAAAAGAAGCAATACACTCAATTTGGAATGATACAATTCCCATAGATACATATGTTGGTTTACCACATTAACCAGTGGTCTGGTCTGCTAAAGCGGCAGTTTTTAGCATCTACAATAAGATGTTGGACCAGAAAAGACATGCACGATTAAACACTTGAGTTAATTACTTGGGTGAACAGCAATTCGGTGAATGTCCATCTCTTTCAACATAACTGCACGCCCACAAGAATCACATGGGGCTGTTCTGGAACCACAAACACTCTCATGCTCAGAAAGTCCTCTTAATCGGTCTCGCATATCCACTGGAGAACTTCCAGCTTGAACTACATCTCCACAGAATTGGCATGTAATCATCCGCATAGGACAATCCGAGGACTGATGTTGGACCTGATCAAAAGATTAATAGTAAATTAGAGAGTAGACAAGTGAACAACCTAGAGTAAGCATAGTAGCTCAATACTTCACCTTAATCGACAATAGTTTAATACTAGAGTAACGTGAATAACAGCTCTGAACAAGCATATAATTATACGATCTCCATTTTCAAATTAAGTGCTTTATTAATTGACATTCTCCACTAAGGGTGCGTTACCGTCACCTTATTTATCCTGCACTTATTGAAATTAATTGAACTTATTTGAATTTATTAGACCTCAAACTCATTGAGTTAAGGTGAACAGAATGGACCCTAATTTTATCTCATTGAGAGAAGAAGAAGACATGTCTAGGTTGGATTCAGTAGTGTACTCCTTGCACGTTTGTAGTCAGGTACAGGAAAACTCCATTTCTTAATTTATGCGAGTTCAGTCAAGGGTCTAAAGATGATGGATTGCCATAAGTCATCTTCTTAAAATTTAAGCACACTGCAGGCAAGAAGATATGTAAAAGGAAATTAGACATTTACTCACCATTTCTTCCTTCTCAAGAACCACACCACATGGACAATGAAGGGGCTCGTGGAACACTTTCATGTGCTTCTCCATCTCTGCCTGCTGAAAGGCCTTCCCACATCTATTGCAATGCACATGATTCTTAGCATCCTCCAATCTTAGAATGACACTGCAGCCTGCATACTGGCACACAACATTATGCCTACGGCAATAAGCTTCATGCAAAGCTATACTTCTACTAGGTATAAAGTGCTTGCAATTCCCACATTCCACAGTATCTACATCAGCGGTTGAAGTGGACAACCCAGCTTGCTGACCGCGGTTAATATTATCCTGAACTTCCAACAATATTTTGTACTTCGTTGTTCCCCTGAAGCCATAAATACCAATACTATAAGTACCCAATCCCAGATTTGGATCCTGAGAGCTAAGAATCAAAGTCTTGGAACCCATATCATGAGAGGACCAATGGTGCTGATGGTGTGTGGGAAACATCAACGGATGTTTAGATATGTAAAGATCAGTATCCCCTAAGTCTGTATCTGCCTCCAACTTTACCTCTATTCTGGCATTCCCAGATGCAATTGTACTCCATACATCATTGTCAAGAGAGAATTTGTAGTACATATATACCCCTTCCTCAACAACCCCAGATTCTGGTGCTCCGAAAGTGAGTGGTTTCAAGACCTTTTGGTTACTGTTTTCTGAGGCTAAATCAGAACTGACAATGTCAACCTCAATATCGGTTTCTAAGACAGAAACACTTGGAGAGGGCTTTAATTCAAGAACACGTAGCTTGAATGTAAGCTCTCCATGCTTAACTGTAATTATGTCATCCTGAGAGAGAGTAGCATGCTGACGAAGGCTTGTTTCAAGTACAGCCTTGTGATTTGGAATGTCCAAAAAGTTAATCTCTCGTGGTTGAAGTTTCGCATACGATCCTTTTGGCAACCGAACATACTGAATCTCAATCAGCGGGGTAGCTGGCGCTTCTGAGGGAAATAAGTTACTCCATACATGAGGAGGAAGAGCCACAAACCCTTCTTCTGCTGTAAACTCCAACACACCTGAATATGTCACTCCTTGATTCTCTATATTAGTGGCAGTGTCAAAAGAGCTCTCTTGACCAGCGACAGACAATCGGAAGTATACAGGTCCTTTGTCAAAAGCACCTTGATCAGACAATTCCGTGAAGCAAGATGAAGGAAGCTTAATCTTATCTCCGACACCCGGATATAGCACAGCTTCTAAACTGCGATGAAACATAATTCCTCCTCCTGACAATAAACTTTCAGCCATTTGTTCATCCACCTATGAGAAATGAAAAGATACAATTTAATGTCACTAAGACACTAACTTCATGTGTCATGTCAATCAAACACCAATAAAGAAAAGAGAAGGTAATATCACTGTTACTACAGAGTACATACCCCAACAAAGAAGAGAAATTTCATTAGCATGGGTATTAACATTGGACTTTTTTTTTCTATATTACATATAAATTCATTTCCATTACCACCATTTGTTACTAGCTACCAAACGACCCACAAAGGTTACGCAGCTAGCAGACAGCGTAAAGAATTTGCTTATTAGTTTTGACATGTTGTCAAGAACATTAAATGTTGGAGGATTGACTGTACGTTAAAGTGTGGACCATCAAAGCATTCTGGGATGGCATGCAAAGTCTAAGAAACAAAACTTAGGCCACAGTGATGTGAAACACATTCTTCATCAACAGTGTAGCAATAACCCAATGAATACAAAAAAAGAGAGGCATTTTCAACATATCTCACTTCCTGCTAGCAGGTGAGTAAATGAGTTGAATCATAACTTAAACACAGAATTGTAACCAAAATCTAGCAATTTTTATTTAAGACGTCCTGACAATAGAGATTGGCAATTGATAACATTACATCCACCAAACAAAAGCTCTTCAGGTATCACAAAAAAAAAAAAAAGAACCCTTTCACATGAAATAATGTGCCAATATCTAGGCAATCAGACAATTGAAAAAACCTTCAAATATAATTAAAAATTCACAAAGCTACTATACAAGCTAAAAAATGCACTAAGTTGACGATGAAAGAGGATGAACCTATATGATACATGATATATAATATATGCATCTGGATAGAGCAGAGTAGATAGTTGAGGATTGAGCCTATCCAACTGAATCAACAAATTCACCAATCACCCCGGTCTTTCTAAGAGAAATCAATGCCAGCATGTGTTCTTTGTGATCTGAAGGACTTGATGCTTATCATAAATAGATAATTGCTAGAGTGGAAGACACCCTTCCTTTCTAGACCCTACTCCTCCAAGGGGTACTTGGAATAGCTCACACGAGTTTGAGTGTGGAGAGAAGTATGAGAATGACAAATTGCATATTTGTTTCATGGGACTAAATAACGGGGGCTTGATTTCGGGAATTGGGGGGTTTACATTCCAATTTCCATCCTTTTGTTATTTAGTGGGATGTTAATCAGGACGGAAATTCTTCCAGCGAAAGCATATTACCCAAGTGCCATTGGCCCATTAATGAGACGGGGTCACGGAGAAAAGACATTAATAAAGGATGCCTAATAATTAACTGCTTTAATTCAATCTATTCCCACTACAAGTCTACAAGCCAAACAAAGGAATCGGAAGCATTCAGTGCATTTCCATTCACTAATTACACTCCCATTCCCATTCAACCAAAGTGACCAAACACCCCTTTATACCACAATCTTGATTTTGCTACATTGTTGCATAGTCCAGCCGCTTGACAGAGTCGAGAACCTTGAAAATCAATAGTAGGAATCATGACTTTTCTCTTATCTTCCAACCAAATTAGTTTGCCTACGTTCCTCCAAAAAGAGTTACTACCGACAGGGTAAAATTCTTCCGATCCTCACCCTCAATACTTCAGTCATCTACCAGATCCCAGTTCCATTGTCAGCACAGAAAAACTGCTCAAATATAACGTGAATTTAACTTCAACCTCTCTTAAGTTCCAACTGCATACGTCACTAAAAGAAGGCTTCTGCCTTGTGGTTCCAGTATAAGCTAACTTGGGTATGAGTATCACTATAAGTGACAGACTCACAGCCTCACAAGTCACAAGCCTAAAGTCCCTCTGTCATTCACATTTATACTGACCTCTCACAACCCTTCTGTTGCCCATCTGTTTTCACTTTCCACAACAGGATGCCAAATTTCCCAAGGGCTATTCAATCAACCGAACACCATTATGCCGTCAAACCAGATTACAGAGTGAAACCCCCTATCATAAATAACCTACATGTAACTAATCCTATAGTTTATTTGCTTGTTCTAGACAGGTGCCAGAGTTTCTTATTCATACATAAGATAGAAGACTCTCTTAGTTGGTCTAAATATATTGTGCGCGCTTAATTGAGGAATAGATTCAAGTCAAATGGATATATGTGTGGAATATATATCAGGTAAAAGAGTGTGAAACAATTTCTAACAATAGCAAGTTATGGCAGCCTTCCACATAGATATTATAAATTGCGTATTCAAAATATATGCCATCTAGCTTAGTTGATAAAGTCTCGTAAGGTGGCATCCAGGATAGAATCCCATCTGCAAGACTGCAACATTGCGCTTAGTCACTCCCTAATACCTAAAAAAAAAAAAGATATAGTCTTCCGTCTTCCCCCTAACAAATTAACATCCTACAAATGACATTTCCTTTCTACTTAGAAATGATAAAGTATAAGCGCAGGAAGGGTATAATATTTACAGAACCCATTTCATCCCATTCAAAAAAATTAAAATTAAAACTTTGGCAGATCCTAAGAACATGATCACATATTAAAGCAAAATATAAGTTTCATATCTTAAGAACATTAATAAGAATCAGTGAATCACAATGATCATCAATAAAAATCAGAATCATAATATTAGTTCGAAGATTAATTGTAAGTTAGAGTAATAAAAAAAAACCTTGATTTGAGCTTCGGCGGCATCGATGCGGCGAGCTCTCTGAACAGCTTCAAGCGCTTCGCGTTGTCTGGAAGCTTCTTCTTTAGCTATCTTTTCTCTGGCAACCTTCAATTTAGCCCTTTCTTTCCTCTCCTTTTGCTCTTTCTGCAACTTTTCTCTCGCTCTTCGAAGCTCGAAATCCATTTTTGCACTCTTCTTCTTTCTTATTTCTTCTTTGAGTTTTTGGGGAATTCTTAAAATTGGATTAAAAAGGGATCGCAATTCGCAATTCGCAATTTGCAAGAGAAGTGGAGTTTGAGAAAATTGAATGTGAGGATTATTTTTGGTGGGAGAAGAGAAGGAGGTGTGGGTGATTATTAATTAATAGAGACAGGGAAGATTTAAGTTTAAGAGTAGACCAACAAAACCAAATGAGATCAGAGTCCTGGTCTCTTGGAGAGCAAGTTTACCAATTTACATATGCATTGCTTCATTGCTTATATCACTTTTGGGACCCTAGCAATTATTTTTAGGAGATAGTTAAACACCGCCCTAAAATTTCTTAAAATCACCCTAAAGCACGCTTGAAAGTACAATTTTTACCGACACCATGCACACCACCAACGAAACCAAAAAAAAATTTGGCCTCCTCGATGGTCGGAACGTCCGGCCATCGAGGAGGAAACAATATAACTCTCTGGCCGCCGGAGAGTTTTGCGTTTACCTGCGGCAATTTCTTTGGGGTTGGTGATGGTGATGATGTTGGTGGTGGAGCTTGAGAGTAAAAATAAAGGTAAGGGTATAATTATATTTTCAAATGTATTTTGGGGCGATTTTAAGAAGTTTCGAGGCGATGTTTAGCATTTCAGTTATTTTTATCCTCACGGTTTTTTTGGTCTAGTACTTTCGCGAGCCACGCTCTTGATTTGTGTTTATATTGTTGTTTTTTGTACTCGCAAATTATATCGTGCATACATCCCTATAATGAGCATCATGCGCATGATGAACCTATAGTCGCTTTAAATGACCAAAATCAACGCTGAGGTCATTTTACTTAAATTGGATTTTGGGTAACTTTATCTCTCCTCTACTTTATTGACTTTGCATTTTAATTATCTGAAACTGTTCTTTTTTCTATTCTGATTTGTGTCACCTTTTAACAGCTTTCTCTCTCCTCATTTTCTATCTCTCTCGTTTGTTTTATTTTATTATATTGCTTCATGATATATATTTTCCATTTTTGCTCTCTAACTTGAATTTCTCTGTCGTGAAGTTTATCTACAGAGATCGTATGTTTAGTGTAGGTAAGTTGTTGTTCATAGTGCTATTGACTGAAGTTCATTTGGAGTGATTATGTGTTCATGCAAATTATATGGTAGCAAATGTATAAGTGAACATATTTCTCTCTTGTTTTTGTTTATCTCTCCCGCTTTTTTGTACTCTACTTTCTTTCCCTCTCATGATTTGTGTCTCCCCAATCTATTAGTCAGGTGTTCATTGTATATCAACTAATGTTTATATGTAAAAACTATATGTTTTCAGAATGTTTAACGTTATATTCACATTTATGTACCTTAACTATAAAGTGATGTTCATTCTATTCTATCACATGTTCTCCGTATTTTCTCACATTTTCAATGACTTTTATCTAGATTGTATTCATAATACTTAATATTACTGTGATGACATCTGAAATGATTTAACTAAGTATTTATTGAAAGTATTCAAATGTTGTTATAAACCAGCTTTATATTCATTACTATATTAGTTTTTTTACTGAAGTAGTTATTTATTTAAATTGGACTTGTACATTATTTTTTAGTTGTTTTTTAAAATGTGAATTTGTATAAATTTGGTTTTTGGTTAAATTTTCATTGGAAGTTTGAATTATTATGCTCATTTTTGCATAGGAAGAACAACACATGAATTATATGATAATCCAATTCTGGAAATACTTAAATGATCAATAAATATGTACGAATGAACACAGGACAATATCAAATGAACAATCTTTATAAGTACTGAATTTGTTTGTTTAAATTGAACATGTACATTAGTTATGCATATGATTTGTGTTTTCCCAAATCTATGGTGTTCATTTTTTGTCAACTAATGTCTATACGTAAAAGTTTTGTATTCTAAGAATATTCAACGTTATTTATAAATGTAGTTAATTATAAAGTGATGTTCATTCTATTCGGTCACATGTTTCCCGTACTTTCTCACATGTTCATTAGCTTTTAATAATATCGTATTCGTAATACTTAGCATTATCGTGATGGGCAAAAAAATTTGGTATGATTTAGTTATGTGTTTATTGAACATCCTCAAATTTTAATACTAACTAGCTTTATGTTCATTACTATTTTAGCTGTTTTTTAAATTATATAAATTTATAAAAATTAAATTTGGTTATTAGTAAATTTTTCAATGGAAGTTTGAACTGTTCTATTCAACTTTTTGCATGGGAAGAACATCACATGAATTATATGATCATCCCTTCCTGGTAATACCTAAATCATCAATATGTATGAATGAACAAATGACAATATCAAATGAACAATCTTTATAAGTGAATTTGTTTGTTTGAATTAAACATGTATATTAGCTATACATACATGAAAAATCAACTAGGTACCATTAATAACCCTCATTAATCCTAAATTATTGTTACATTAACTCTTTGGTTTTTTTGGGCTCCTCAACTTTAGCAGTTATGGTGACTTTGTGGTAGGGGGTTAAGAAGCCTCATCGATAGCTGCCTTTTGTTACAGATGCCTCTATAGCAAGTTCACCAAAGTGACTACCTTGTTCTTGTTATGCTCCTTGACACAACTTGACCTTGCAGTTGCCCAACTTTCCAATATCCTTAGGGGAACTAAAATAGAAGAAAAACATCGATGACTCTAAATATTAGTAAATTAGCATAAGTGTCATACGGAAGAACGCCAGTTGCAAATATTTGAACAACAAGTATGCAAACAAGAATAAATGAACCTAATTAACAAGCATAAAAAAGAACAAATCAATAGATACACTTATGAACATCAAACGTATGTAGAAGAATATCAAGTCTTCATACTTGAACAACAAATTACAGTGATGAACAAGAACAAAGGTTGGATTTAAATGAACACCAAGTGAAACCAGAAGAACGTTAGTTATGAAAACATGAACAAGTAATTGAATCAACAAGTTCGATAAACCAACGAAAATGTAGAAGCACATGATTAATATCAATTATAAAAAAACATGAATTATAAGCCAAATCGACAAGTACTACAAATCAGTGAATGCAGAGAAACACATGAACAACTCGAAATACAAAAATGAAGATTAAACAAGTAAACATAACAACAAGCAAAATGGACAATAACTAATGAAGGAGAAAATGAATACCTGTTTCAAATCTTTGACTGAGTTTCAACCTCATATGTCGTTGATTTCAATTAGGGAAAAATGCATTTTTATCCATAGGGGAACTAAAATGAACCAATTCGACAAATCAACAAGCACCAATAACATAGGAACAAAGCTTTGACTTAAACAAACACTAGGTGACAACACAAGAATGTCAATTATGTAAACATGGACAATAAACCATGAGTAACACTCTTAAATGGAATGTTGACGCCTCCTATCATTCCCAATTCTCGAGAGCAGCAATTGGAGGGGTCTTAATGAACGAAAAAGGTGAGTTTCAATGTCTTTTTTCGTGTCCAATCCCCCATGGAGATAAATGCAGCAGAAGTTCTAGCTATTCACCGTGCTTTCCAAATTACTCTCAACTGCAAGGCTTTCAAATCCTACAAAATCGAGATTGAATCTGACTCTCGAAACGCAGTTCAATGGTGCTCTCAGCCAAAAGGAGGCCCATGGCATTTAAATTTCATCCTCAACTTCATAAGATCAGCCCCCATGAGAGGTCTCAAGCTCTTCATCTTTCATAAAACCCGAAGTTCCAACATAGTGGCTGATACATTTGCTCGTCAGGGTCTGTTTAGAAGTTCAGACTTCGTGGCTTGGCTATAGATCTTTTGTTTTCCAGAACTCTCAATAGCTGGCTTCCCTTAGTAAACAGTTGGTTTTTTCAGTTTTCAGGGCCTATCTTTAGTGCTCTCTGATGTGCCCATTATTATAGTGGACCTTGTAGCTAGCTTATGTAATTGGGCCACGGCCCCCCTTATTATTATGAAATGAAAACTATAAAAAAAAACCAGATGAGCAAGTTCAACAAATCAACTAACACCAAATGCACAAAAAACACATGAAAAACACGAAATACATAAATCAACATCAAGTGACAACAGAAGAAGATTAAACAAGTAAACATGAACAACAAAAGAAATGAACAAGGATTGAACTTAAACGAACAATAACCATGAAGGAGGAAATGAATACATGTTTCAAATCTCTGGCTGTTTTTCAACCTTGTATATCTTTGATGTCAGCAAGTATGAGAATAAGACTTCAATTAGAAAAAAAATGTAAATTTTTATGCTAAGAAATTCAAATATGTACGATTTTACAAAAGATGTATTTCATTAGGGTTCGGGATTGTGAAACGTACCTTTTGTTCAGAGATCTCCATGTTCTTTGATGTTTCTTGCTTAAAATCTATGTTTCAACAAATTTATGCAAGAAAATGGTTGCAAAAGAAATAAATTGGGTGAGTTTGGAAGAGAGATAAAGTAGAGAGAAGTCGGAGAGTTTTGAAGCAAGAGAAAGTAGAGAGAAGTTGGAGAGTTTGGAAGAGAGATAAAGTAGAGAGAAGTCGGAGAGTTTTGAAGCAAGAGAAAGTAGAGAGAAGTTGGAGAGTTTGGAAGAGAGAAAGGTTTTTGGTAAATGTGCTACATAAATAAAAAGTATAAAGTAATTAATGTAATTCTGAAAAAAGTAGCTGCCAAATCAGTTTTTGAATTCAAATATGTTCGTGTTCATTAGATCTGGCTTAATATTCATTATGTGCCCTTTGAATTTGAATTTATCCGTTTTCATTACATTTGGCTTAATGTTAATTGTGTGTCATTTCATTAATTTGGGGCTGTATTTTATGTTTTTAAGGCTGCGTTTTACAAGGTGCACATGATGCTCTATATAGGGACATGAGTATAGTCTACTAATAGCTTTGTACTATATATAGACTGCCAAATGCACATAATACTCCTTCACCTTCGATAAGGGAACATTTATACTATTTTGTGGTTCTCGTAATGAGAAGGAATTATTTGCAGCACAATGTTGAGTGCACAAGCCAAACGCATAGTTGTGGAAGATAATAAGAAAAGTTGAAAAACGTAAGGGTTACATGTCCACCCATGGCTAACAATAGAAGTTGTTGGAAGAGGCACACGCCCAAGCAAGTTTTCACTTGCCCTTGTGATCTTTTGTGGTTTTGGCATGGAGTTTCATTAATCATTATGATTATGTTAGGATTTTAACGAAGTATTAGGTTGACAATACATGCATATTTTCCTAATTTTTGTATAACTTCTATTATAAGTAGATCCAAGGAACAGTGTGGAATATTTCTTTCTTGGAGAAGGAGAAAAATTCCAACCTTGATACAAACACAGCATGGATTATAAACACGTGAGATATTATAAACACAGTGAGAGATTATAAACACATCAATGAATTGCAAGTTAATAATATATGAGACATGAGCTTAAATGTTGTTGAATAAATAAGTGACAAAGTGGTTTTCCCCAACCTGTTAGTAGATGTGTTATCCACTCCATATATATCATGTCTTTGCAACTTCACACCTTGGAATTCTATATATACCTAAATTGTTTGTTAGCTTTACATATCGGCAAGAACTCACTCTTATGTTTAGTATAACCCAAATCGTATAATACCTATAAAAAAACCAGTATTTCATTTGTAATTGCTTTGCCATAGCTGACACACTCACGTTCCATCCCCTGCTTTGCTTTGCGACACTTGTGGAGGAACCAATTTGCACATTTGAGATCATTCAAAACAATACATTGGTACGAATCTAACAATATTTCATATTACATATTTTCTCTTACATATACTCCTCCAAATGCGGTTAAAGTTTCCTTATTTTATCTCAAGATTCTAAATGCAAAGAAAAATAATACTAATGGAATACCCGATGAATTGTCTGGGTTAAAGCTTAAGATACTTATACAAGGTTTAGCTTACAACTCAATGCATTCAATTGATCGAGTAATGGTTCGATCACCAAATCTTCTTATTCCATTGGTAAAATATCAAAAAAATTATCATTTATTGGGGAAAAGAAAGAATTAAGACACATAACATTCAAGAAGTTACCCCTAACTTATCAACGAAAGCCTGCCAAAAACAAATCATGTAAAATGAGCTCCATACATGCAAAGAGACTGCTGAAGCCAAGGAAAGGATTTAGTTGATATTTGCTGAAGAAATGCCTGATGTGATCTCCTGCAAACGTGGATCACCGATTTCTAAACTCACACCATGAGGATCTTCTCTTACTGGAAGAGCCAAAACATTAAGAGAACTCCATGCTGTAGCAATTTGGCTGCTTGAATCACCTAAAATTATTGCAAAAACTGCATCAAAGCCACCAGCACCAGGTATTCCAGCTAATAAGACCCCTTCCATATCCATGGTAGCATCCAAAAGCCGAGTTTGTGAATCTGGTTCTATCTGTAATAAGAGGTATATAAATAGGTGTATTACAGTACATATATCACTGAGAGATTATATATGTTTCATGTCTCGAGTAACTTTGCACGCAAAATGTAAATAACATGAAGAAATATTCTGTCATCTTAAACATTGCTCGACTCTGAAGGGAATTATCACTCAAAAACAGGTTAGTCCTTTGCCATCATTATCTTATGCAGGGAGAGAGTTTAGGTAACTATCTTCAATCACAATTTTTAAGTTTTCCTTCTCCCTCAATAAAAAATTATTCACTATCTCCAATCATTTATATTTTCTCTCTTCAACATAGAAACTCACCATATCTAATCACATCTACTTTTCCTCTCTCTCTTCGATATAAAACTACTATTCCTAAAACTCCATGCCCAAGCGAGATAGGTAATGCTTTGGGGGACAGAGAGACTATAAAACAATCATGTCCCCGTTCATTATCTGAAGAAAAGAAGGTGAACAAGACGAAATATAATGTACGAAAGGTGTGTCCTTGAAAGAAGCATAAGCTCATGCATGGTAAACAATTAACATTTGTTGGTTGATAGGCATTGCAGAGAAAATAAGCAAGACGGAAAAGAACTTACTGGGACACCAGCAGCATCTCCCACCCGGCGCATATGACCTCTGATATCAAGCATTGCGTTTCGAGCTCCTAGTAGTGCTTCAACAACAGCTTGCTCACTTGGGGCAACTGATTGTTCCATCCACTGTTTCCAAAAATTGTTAATTTCATTCAGTTCTTTTTGGTAGAAAATAGTTGTTACGAAGGTCAGAAGATCGAGAACAACTACAATAAGTCAATAACCTCAGATGAATCCTGACGTTGGCATAGATACATATACAGGCTTAACTCTAGAGTCTAGATAGATAAAGCTAAACGGGAAGTTGTTTCCAACAGGCGCACAAAAGGTTGGTGCTTTTTTTTTTTTTTTTTTTTTCGGCTTCAAAAAATATATATACGCAAGTGGTGTGACAGAAACGTCAAAGAAAATACAAGCATCAAATTGAGAAAAGAATCATCAATCACAATCACAATATCACCACCAATAATCAATAGTACTATGGGATGAAAAGGAGATAAAACTTGGTACACAAAGAAAAGAGAAATGCATATTATAACGAAATAGACAATGAATCCACATTCCACTACTATTCAAAATTTCATATAACCAATCTTACGAGGACATTTCTATCCAGTTGATACATGGGCAATCATACATGCTGAAGTAAGAGTGTAAGATACAACCATGAACAACATAACCAAGCATGAACCATCCGGAAAGTAAATCTTTTGAAAACAATACCTAAGGAATTGAACCATAAGAGACATATGCACCACTCAGCAAGCATTACATATTACCTTTTCTGATTTATGCCCGCAGCATCTGTCTATGACGCTGTCATATGCCATGCCTTGTTCTTCTGCTAGTTTCCTCAGCTTATTTAATTGCTTCTCGAGCATTGAATTTGCTTCCGACAATTTTGTGAACGTGTACACAGACTTTTCAGGTTCCGATTTTTGCCACTTCTTAACAGCGCCAACCATTGATGGTGTGGATGACCCACCACTTCCTGGCTCTCCGAGTAGCTACAAATGATGATAATGACAATAAGAGCAACAGTAAAAAGCTTTAAAACCTATATGAAGTTCAAGGATTGTAGGTACGTGTGCACAAGGTTCCTCTTCAATTGGAGCTTTTAGCCAATTATATAAGATGCAAATTGCAATGTATCCTTTTATTTTGGTAAGATTTTACAATGATATCACGTAAGAGGTAAGAGCTACATGAAGAAACAAGTCTTCACATAAGGTGCCTCTGTCTGTCATTTAGTCCTACTCAAACGAGCAAGTGTATAGATAACAGACCATGCAACTAACAAGACATAGCTGATGATGAGCTAACCTAACAAATTCAATGCTAGTACTTTAAATCAAATTGTTATTTTTGAGCTACATGCGGACAAGTCTCCTGTTAGTCTTCTGATGAAGAAAATCAGCAATAGCTGTTGAACAGTCAAAATAATCAATAGCAGGTTAGCTAGTGACCCATGACAAGATGCATGTAAAAATTCATTAAGGGTGCGTTCTCTTAACCTTACAAAAATAAGTTTCAGGTCAATAAAGTTATGAAAAGTTCAGATAAGTTCCAATAAATTCAGATAAATTCCATTAAGTTCTATGAGCTATAGCATAAGCTTCAATAAGTTCCAATAAGTTGAATTTGTCTGTAATGAGCAGAGGCCAGAGGTGGAGCAGCCTAAATCATGGAATTAAAACTCTCCCGTTCCGTTATAGAACGACCATTCTGTAAGAACTTTTGGATTTGTGTTCCTCAAAATCCCATTACGGCACACCATAACAAAAATCACATACTTCTCGCCGTTTTGTCCGTTCCGTAACGTGAACTCGCCACATCAGAACGTTTTTATCCCCGATACATCAATTCTTTTCAAACATTGGCCAAAAATATTTTATGAATTAATTATACAGCTGGTGAAACATGATATTTTGATAATTTTGATTATATTATGTTGTGATAATGCTTCATAAACTAAAACAAGGCAAATAAGGTAAGAACATATTAATGTGAATTTTTTTTAAAAATTCACGCCGCGTCGGCCGCGATCTGTTCCATTCATCCGTTACAAGCCGCTTCCACAACAACTCAAATGTTACCACGATCGCGACAGCATCCGCGATTTTTTTCCATGGCCTTAATTTATAATCTGCTATGTATAATAAAGAAGCTCAAATGAGAAGCTCGTAAAAGATCTACGAGAGGAGCTACAGACAAGGTCAATCCCATATTCCCATGTTCATCAGGACCGGAAAGAATTTAAGAAATGAAAGTAGGTGAGAAGCGATTTGTCAACCTAAATGCCTTGCCTTATAGAAACACACGTAATGCAGCAAAGCAACATCGCTCTATAAGACATTCACAAGTCACAACCCCAACACGCTAAATGACTGTAAAGTAGGTGACAAATCAGAAGTGCCAATTTTTTCATAAATCACAAAATGTTTGATATACTCCATATTCTGCAAAGAGACGATTGCAAAGGTGAATCCATGAAAAGGATATTACTGAGTGCTGACTATTGGTAGTAAAGATAGCCCATGGCTAGTGAGAAACAAATGTCCCTCAACCCCCAACGAGAAATTCACAGAAGAACAAAATATCTATCTATCTTCAGAAATAATTCCAACAATCTCTTTGACTATTTGTAGAAATGTCAGTGGGTCTTCAAAAGAAACAAAAAATTGGCGATAGTGTCTGACAATTCAAAGTTTTATCAGCCTTGCATGCAAAAATTCAAATACATCATAGCAGGATTCCCAGTGAAAACACAAATGTCTCATCTAGGACTAGAAGTACATGACAAATTGGGCCAAGAGCTTATTTCAATAATGTGCGATGCAGAGAGATGAAGTTCCAACTTACAAGAGTCATTCGTGGCGGCAACGCAAACCTAGCCATCTCATGATCCCACTTTCCTTCCATCACATCAACAATGACTTCCTGAAGTAGTAATCTTGTCCCTGCAACCTAGAAAATGCAGGCACAGTCATGTCTCATCTATTTCTTTTCCCTTAGATCAAAATACAATTCTAGTAAACACTAATAGATCGCGACACATAGTTCCATTCGGAAAATAAAAATCAATAAGACATGCATGCATAAATCCTTAGACTAGCTTATCTAGAATCTCCACCACATTTATTGACTAATGAGCATAGTCAACTTAGATTTAGGTCCTTCAACAAATCGATAAGTCACAATTTGGCAATTTGCTATATCCTCACAATGAGTTCTTTTTGGATTATATTATATTATTGCTTCACAAAGTAGAAAGCTGATGCACTGCTTACAAACTCGGAAGCACATACAGAAGTGAAGGGCGTATTATCAATATCGTTGTATAATTCTACCTAGTAGTACCATATAAGGAACTCAGAGACATTGATGATCAAATTAGAAGTAAAAGCATCCACTACAAGTCTAGAGCAGCAAAATGAAGCATCAATATCGTTTTAAGCTAGTTTGTTCAAGAAGCAACCACACAAAATCAATCAATGTTTGTAATCAGCAGTGCAAGCAATCTCTATGGCGTAAACAGAGAATTTTTAGAACCCTTGGTTCTAGCACAACAAGTCAACAAATACACTTTTGTAATCAGATATTTCAACAAGCAATTGCAAAATACACCTAAGCCGGTAGCAAAACCCTATGTTACTCGGACTCTTCATATTACCACAAGCACCCATGTTTAGATCCTCGACACTCCGACATGGTTATGGAGACTTGGACACTTCATTCTAGGGCCAATTCATGGAAAAAGTTTAATAAAATAGACAAGCTGGACACTAAAACACGCACCCATGTCCTACATGGGTACTCGCATCCACGTAACATATGCAAAACCCACCAACTGTAATAAAAAATTAACATCAAACATTTACCAAAAGATATTTCATAATCACCGACAAAGAAAATAGACCATCAAAGAGCAAAAAGGGACCTGAGCAGATGACAGAACTTCTGGCGAAAAGCGGACATAACGTTGACTGCCATAAACTGCACAACTAACATCAAAACCGCTGCCAACTTTCCCTTGGGCAATGCAATGAGAAGTTTGAGCTATCATGTGAACTAGATCAAGATCAGCAACACTATTACAGTCTTGATGATGACCTCTGGCTGACTCTGAAAGATTAACAACACCAAGATACTGAAGTAGAGCAGCAACCACTGCTGTCGTCATTGCGGCAGATGAACCCAACCCAGTTTTAGCAACTTCAGGTTTGCAATGTCCGCCAATTGCATTGTCTGAATTAAAGGTAATCGAAGAGAAAGGAGGGAGTACAGCCAACGAATCTGGTGTGAGAGGCAGTCCACGAGCTTCTAACTATGTAAAAAGAGCAAAATTAGGATTGCTTATCTGCTTTGTCTATGCCTTAGAGTCAAACAAGATTAGCAGCACCAGTAAATGAAATGTCATTTGCATGAAAAATTGTACCTTAACCACAAGCAATGAGTGCATCCCTGATCGAACATCAACTAACAGAGATCCCATCCACCCTCACATAACCAAGTGAATACCCCCCAAAGGCAACACAGAACTCTGGCATCGACTAAACGAAACCAAATAAGATTAAGCCTCATTTCATGACATTTTCTTTCCAGTCTGATAAAGATATTGTGTTTCAATTTCCAAAATCTTTTACTATTGTTTGATTAGCTCATGGTACAGCTGGGTCTAAATTTGCTCCTGTCATGGGTCATGTGTAAAAGAAAATACTAGAAGTCTAACATGTAGAACAAAGTGATTACACTACTACACTTTAGCTCTATTTTAATAATTTACCGTATTTAGCCTTATCATCAAATACATATATTTTATACTCCGTTCGTTTCTAAAAAATTTACCCACTTCTCTATTCACAAGAACCAAGGAAATAGGGGAGAACCGGAGAAGTTGGTGGGAGAAATGGAAAAAGGTGGGGTTAAGGAGAGAGAAACAATTATAAAGCAAGGAGATTGACTAATAAAATAAAAAGTAATGGTGGGCCTCATGTCTCAAAATGGAAGAAAAGAAGTGAGTAAATTTTTGTGGAACATACTAAAAGGACAGTGAGTTAATTTTTTTGAAACGGAGGGAGTATTAGATATCTACATATGTGGGATTTATAACACAACATATTCTCTAAATCTCACATCAATTAGATGCTGCTACTAGAAGCTAGTGATCCACTTAAAAATAATGATGCCAATCAGTAAGCACAGGTAAAGAAAGATTAAGAATCGTAACTACAAAGCCAGCTAGAAACAGTTAGTAAGCTGTGAAAACAGCTATGAGCGATTCAACATATTATATACCCTACCAGATTTCAGATTTTACTAGACTTATGCTGCAGCATAGTTGGTGATTTCTTTTCTCTTCAATAAATCTAGCATAAAGGTTTCGTTGTGTCTTTTTCTTGAACACTCCTGACCCAATCTACCTGGTTTCACGCACATGCCACTATACAGCTATTTTAGGTGAATTCCCCTGGGCGGATGTTCAATTTTAACATGATCATCTTTTTGAAGTAAAGGCAAGCTATCTATACCTGCTCAACCTATAAATTATGATACTTAACTAAATAGTAACATTATGCACTCAACTTTTTCGTTTGTTGCTTTATAATCAGTATTTGCTAACCATGACATTTTTGGATAATCGTTTTCCCAGCAGGCAACAACGAAGATAACAGAATTAAGAAAAGAGAACTTAATAGAATGATTACCTGATCTCGATATGAATAAAATGCATTCGCACCCATAATTGTGATATCAAGACCTGCATCACTAACCCACTTAAGACATCACATTCAAGATGCCCCAACAATCAACATCCATTCAAATTAATTAAAAATAAATATAAAAAACAATCTATCACCTTGCAGAAGGCATTTCTGCAATATATCCTTCTTATCCTGGTCAAATTTAGCATGGGCAGCTGCTATAACGTACTGCACAGCTTGTTCCACAAAAGGGTTTCTTGCATCACTGATACATTAAGCTGATAAATTAATATAATAAGCATGATATGTTATTTTTAGTATTATTCTTGCTTTCACTGACACCACTAAGGCAATAAACTGACAGATCACATTTCAAGGTCATGCAATTCTACGCTGGCTCAATCAAAGCTACAGTCTACATTTAAACTCATTGGAGGAGGGGGGAAAAGACTTCAAAGTTGCATGCTTGAATATTGAAACATGTCAATGGTGAAAAAGAAATTCAACTCTCATGGGTCTAAACAAACATCCATCATTCTGTCAGCAAGTTCAAATTCACATATGTAGAATCTTACCCCTCTTCCCAGAAAAAGCAATCACAAATACCCATAAAGACACACATACAAACGTGCACACACCTTCAAGAAAACGGGACATTACTAGTGAAATATCATGTTAGATCAAAATTTAGTTTGATTCAACACAATATGTCAACTCTGCAGCTCGGCTGTCATATCAATGGTCATACCAGCCACCTTTAGAACAATCTGTTTCCAATCTAGTCAGAAGAGCTGTGCAAGAGCATATTGAAGTAAATCTATATCTTAAATGTGCTTCACAACAAGTTTTGTCAAGTAGTACTTCCCTTAGAGATGAAGCTACTTTATTTTGGTTCCCAAAAAGTTCACACCTTCGATAAAATACTGGCTCACAGCTAGTTTACAAGCCATATAATAAAATACGGAAATGTATCTAGTAGTCTAGTACACAAAAGCTATAAGTCAACAATTGATGATGCTATTTACAGAAGCTACATGACACAATTAGCATGCAGGAAATCGAAAAAGATTTAACACTAATGTAAAACTGAAACACCAAAAACAAGTGCCAAAACATGAAGTCAATACATGGGAACTCAACGAATTCTTGCCTTGATGAAACACATTGAAGAGTGAAGTTCTTCATAGACAATTTATATGCGGTTTCCCTTCCAAGCTGTGGAGATGTTAGCTTCACATCCATCCATGACTGAAAAGGAGGAAAGGAAGAGTGCTGAGGTTGACAAAAACTAAAACCATCATCACCTTATCCTCTTGATCCAACAATGAAATAAATTTGTGACAACAAAGACATGCAAGCTTCATTGACTTATCCTTCCATTTACATTTAGCAGCACCTTAGGATGGCATAACCTTAAAGTTAAGGGTGAGGTTATTGTTATTGAGCACTTTAAACAAAAATCTCGCTTGTGAAAATCGACTTAATTTTATTAATATACATGTAAATCCATACTACACTAATCTCTTTAACTTCATTGTCAATTCAACAACGAAAATAACCGATCCCTCCAATGTAGAACAGGCAATGAATACCAAGTTCAAGAACTAAATAAATTTTTCCTAAGTTTATCAGCTCAAAATATGACGACACCTATGCTATATGGACTCTTTCATTTAACCTTAACTAAATGTGTTAGATCCTTGACACTGTAACATGGATAATAACACTTCGATAACGAAGCAAAATAGAGTGCAAGTTGTTTTTGAAATTATAACGATTCATAACACAGAGAAACATATAACACAGCTGCCACATTCACATAATACCAAGTACTTAACTTGAACACCTTTCATAAAAAAAATACTTAACTTGAACAAATTGCACATACCCATGCCCAACTCCCAGATGTCACATCGTCGTGAAATGGCTTGACTATAGCATAAAATCGAGCATTAGTACTCAGCACAAGTCCGGCATTTGGTCTCTCCAAAACAAGATAACCCCCAGTCATCAAAACTTTCCCGGGAGCTGATGCAACTCTGTATAACACATGAGCATCAATCACAACACCACAATTAACAAGATGATAATGTCAATAAATCTATCCATGTCTCCATAATACCCAAATGAAAATACTGTAGAAATCAAGATTATGCACACACCAAAGCATACTATATCAAAAACACATTAATCCCTAAGGAAAATAGTGATAAGAAACATGGATTATCTGTAATGGTGCAACTAATCAATGGGTATACATTATTACTCTACGAAAAGTATTGAAGTGGAAGAGTAAATAAAAATAAAGTTAAAAGTTGATAGTGAAGTACTTACATTTCCATATTGTCGTTGAGCTTCTTGACTTTTGATGTGTGGGTCAATAATTGTTTGGCTTATACTTCAAACTGTTAGGATAATCAGTGCTAATGAGTGTAAAAGTTTTGAACGGGGAAATTCGAATATATGATCATATAAAACGACTATATAACACGAATCAAATACCATAGTCCATATAAGAAAATTTAACACTATGAATGATCACTTCCAATTCCTACAATGTACATAGATAAACAAAGCATCATTGCATATTCGAACACTTAGCCATAATATCTGGAACAAAATCATATTCTCCCATCATACCCCAAAGAAGATCTAAGAAACTTTAGTTGTTCTTAAAAGCATGTGAGAATATACCAAAAGCAGATCAAAATTCAAGGAAGTGAACTTTTAAGCATATTGTATATCACTGAAAATTGAAAATATAACAAAAATTCGAGGAAAGAATGAAATAAAAAGCAAGAGCATATGTTTTAGTACAGGTTTTCCATTTAAAATAGACTTTTAACATGAATTTGAAACATTGAAATTCGATTACGTTCAATGTAATTAAACATATAATAAAAACGATTAAGATATATTGATCTGAATTACTAAAAAAGAAATGAGAGAATTAAAAATGGGTCTTACAGTGAGAGTGTGACGACTGACGAGGTAGCAACGTAGCAAGCAGTCAACGGCGAGGTTGCAAGAGCGAGCTGCGGGTGAGAATGGGGCAGGACTCAGGACTCAGGAGTAGGACTCACTATATCTTTTATTAATCAGTCACCAGTGTTTGCTAATGCCTAATGGTGGTAGTTTAGATTACAAAATACAAGTATTTGCTTATTTATGTTTTCACGCCCACGAGCCCCTCGTGAGATTTGATGAGGGATTTCGCTACTGTTCATTTGTTGTGCCTTTGATTAGCTGAACTTCTATTCATCGCCCCAAAATTACTTAAAATCGCCCCGGTCCCACCAAACATTTCCAACTTTACCCTTCTTTTGTTTTTCTTTTCTTTTCCCAAACCACCACCTCCTGCCACAACCAGCCCACCACCACCTCCAGCCCCCACCGCCCATCTCAAGCCCCACCGCCACCTCGTCAACCACACATATTGCGAAATTTTTTTGGGTCTAAGGGTCGAACGTCTGGCCAGGACGTTCGACCCATGGCCCAAACGTCTGGCCTGGACGTTCGGGCCATGGGGCGAACGTTTGGCCAGGAAGTTCGACCCATGGCCCGAACGTCCAGGACAAACGTTCGGGCCATGGGTCTAACTTCTTGGCCAAACGTTCGCCCCCTTTAAAAAATTTTGAAATTTTTTTAGTTAAGGGTCGAACGTCTGGCCAGGACGTTCGGGCCATGGGTCGAACGTGCACGCGACGTTCGACCCTTAGCCCCAATTAAAATCTTTTTTTTTACGTGGTGGGTGATGGCAAGTGGTGGCGGGTGGCGGTGGTGGTGGGTGGTGGCGGGGGAGGTAGGTGGTGGTGGGTGGTGGTGGCGGGGGTGGTGGGTGGTGAGTGGTGGAAAAAAGAGAAGGGTAAAATAGTAAAGTCAAAGTGGGACCGGGGCGATTTTAAGTAATTATGGGGCGATGTTTAACAATCCCCTTGATTAGTTATCAACTCCATCATCTTTACATTAGTGTTTGGTAAAACTTTAGATCGAGCGCACCAAAATGTAACAATCCTTATATGCTGAAAGCACGAGGATATTAAATCACTAAAACTATTTCTTTTTTAATCAACATGCATTCCATATTGAATGTAAACATTTTTATTCCTTACTGTGGGCCCAATCTTCTAAATAGATTACATTTTCATGTCAAAGGATTATCATGTAATATCTTGATAAATGATTGTTTTTTTATTAAAATGGATTATTATTTCACTCTTCTCATATATATCACAAATTATTCAGATAATCGGTCTAATTTTAACATAAAATTAGACAAACTCAAGATTATATTCTCTTAATAAGTCCATTCCATTTATTAACTCTAATTAACCCAACACTATCCCTAGACATCTCGCACGTCGCACCAACCTAGACGTCCCTTCTCTTCTCCTTCCTTTGTTTCCCTTCAAATCTCAAACTACAACAGACAATTTTTAAAAAATAACCCGACGGTCTTATCTAATGGATTATACTCGTCACTAAATGGATTAAACTAATCACTAAAAAAGTTAAAGAATGTGAGAACTGAATGGATTAAACTGGTCACTAAATTGATTAAAAATATCCTATAAAATAGATTACCGAAAACACATTTATATTTCTAGAAATTCTCAAAAAAAATCTATTAGGATATGTCGAGGACCACCTCCTGGAGCTTTGCCCAATACATAACTGAACTACACAATTTTTTGTTCAGATCATTAAAAAAAGTACAATAGTATTACAATTAATTAATAAAGTAGTGTGTTGGAACTAAAAACATCACTGTGATAATATACCTACAATCAGGTCAAATGTTGGGTTCTTATATACTACTTAATTTATAAATATACTACTACATTTTATAATCATTATTGTTATGAAAAATATAGAGAAAAGGGAAGAGAAATGGTATAGAATAAAAAAAAAATGTTTTTTTTATAAAGGTAAGGAGAAAAGAAGATTAAGAGACCCTCCGCACGAGGGGAGCTCCAACCTTATCGTTTACAAGGATAAAGTGAAGAGCAGAGTGAGTACAATTATCTATATTAAACTGAGAAGCAACTAAATGACCAACGTTGGCGATCCAATCTGCTGCTTTGTTTGCTTCCCGGTAGACATGACGAATAGCCCACGAAGTGAAAGAGCAAAGAAGAGCTTGGATATCCTGAATGATATGAGCAATCTGCCAAGGAGGAGACCAGATACCTTTTACTGAGTTGATGACCATAAGATTATTGCCTTCAATTTGTAGGTGTCGAATATTGTTCTGGATAGCTAGGCGAAGCCCTTGTTGGAGTGCGGTTGCCTCGGCAATGAAAACAGAATAAGAACCAAGGTTGAAAGCTACATCTTTGAGGAGCTGCCCATCAGCATCTCTAATGATAATAGTTGCTGCTGCAGAAGTACCACGAACCGAGCCGTCGAAGTTGAGTTTGAAGAAGGAGGTGGGAGATGGCTCCCAAGCAACGAGGATGGAGAAAGGATACACCGGATTGGAAGGAAGAAGAGAATAAGGAAAAAAGGGGAACCGGAGGAGATGCAGATGTCAATTGTCAACTGCATTCCTCAGACTCCATTTTGAAAACAAAAATTTTGCTTTATGCAGTATCCTGTAAACATTCAGATAAGCATTATGAAAGATAATAGAATTTCTTTCTTTCCAAATACTCCAAATAAGGAAAACAAATTTGATAGTGGAGGACCTATCATATCTGATTTTAGAAAAAGTATTTAGCAGAGTGGTCCGATGTAAGGTGTGAGGTACCCAATCCTGGAGTTCTTGAAGCTGCCAAAGGGGGAATGGTATAGAATAAAATGTCAATTATCTTATTCAAGAGGCATAGGAATATGTATGTGTATATATATACACAACTTGTAACACCCCTAAAATCCATACAAGTCTAAGCTACGTTGCATCGACTTTGGGAGTGTTACCGCCGCGGTGATACGCAAGGCTTATTGAAATTAAAACGTTAACAACTCCTTATTAAGAAAACTACATTGCAGCGGAAATAAAATGTTTACTTTAAACTACAACTCGGGAATCACCATTGACCCCTTTTATTCAAACTATTAACTACGAATATTAATAATAATTTTATAAGTTCAACACAAACATTTAAGAGTTTATAAACCAGAAAATATCCCCCGTATGCCCAAACTCATGGAGCATCACCAGCATACCTAATCTGCTCCCCATTGAAACATCAATGGTTCATCACATGTCAACAAACAACACAAATAACAAACGATCAGCTATGCTGAGTACGGAAGTAATCAGTTAAATAGTATACTGACCATAATCAGATTAACAATAAACATTCCTAGACATGATACTACAAAACATTAAATTCCGTTTTTACAGTTTATTTGGCATCGAACGGGCACCATCATCTTTCTAGAATCATACGGGCTACTTAATCCTTAATAGACAACTTGGTCTATTAGATGGAATGTAAATTCGGTTTCGTTCCATTCCACATCCATCACCTTAGTATGCATACCCCAAGATCGTACGGAACCTACCGCCTACTTTAGTTATCAAAATTTATAAGGACCTATTATCGTCATAGTAGGCCTGCGTAGGAGTGTATAACAAACTCCAATACTCCCCCCATTGTTCACTACTTGTAGGGAGTCCAACTACAAGTTATCGCCAAATATCCTTCTTAATGATATTCATTCATACAACATTGAACATATAATCATTAAATTCTTAGGTACATTGCTAAAATTCTCTAATTAAAGCAATCTTTTGTAACATCCTTGCTACAACAATAAATCATATGATTCCAATCCAATTCTCATTTCATGCTTGTGACACGATATAATTTCGGATACCAATAATAATGCACTCCAATTCACAAGCTATACAACAAGGAAATAATACATACATATTTCCAATTTGATTCCATGTTACCAAACAATCTCATCAATCATAATCAACCATAGTTCCCTATCATGATTCTACGTTCCAATGTAACGATTCAAAACCTAAACATGATACTAATATATCGAACTGAACTAGTACGCGTACGTACCTTTTAACGGAGAATCTTCGCTAACTACTTAAAACGTCCCGCTTATGAAATTGGGACCTAATCGAATAATAGAAGTATTTTAGTGCTAAGTCCTTGATATTATTAAATAGAAAAATCAGCTTATCTACTATGTAAAACATGGTGTTTGGAATAATAAAATAATGTTCTTGTTGTTTAACTTTCTTTTCATAAACTTTATTGAAACTTACATATTTAGGAACTAATAATAAGTAGATGTAAATGTTAACTTACGTTATACCTTATCCATAATAGCAAAACTTAAACAAATATACATAAGTATAATAAAATCAGGATTTAGAAATAAAAATCAGTATAAGGACTGATAGTATAATTATAAATCTGATTTCTTTTAACTCTTGCTATACTTTATTTTCAAAACCAACTCAAACCATTATATACACAAGTATTATAAAATCAGATTTAAGAAATAGAATTATCATAAGAACTAAAAACATAATTCTAAATCTGATTTCTTTTACTATTTCTATACTTTACTTATAATCACAAAATTTACTCAAAGATAATAAGAATGACAATAAAAATCAGATTTATAATTTAAAGAAAATAGAGGGGATGACTACCGACAAACCACCGGCGACCACGACCTGCGGCTGACTTGCGCCGGTGACCACGACTCACCCCTCTGGCAGCACTCGCGCTCGACCCACACTCGCACCACCACTCGAACCTCCACGATCGACCCACCAGACGTGACCTTCAAGCAGCACCGCGCCACAGTCGTGCGACACCACCCCGCGACCAGTCGTTGGATTCCGACAGAACCGACGAACTCCGGCCGACCTATACCGGCGCTCGGGAAGGGGTAGGAGAGTAGTGCAGGAGAGAGAAGAAGAGAAAAGGGGGAGAAAAAGAAAAGAAATGCTTGGGAAGAAAAAGAGAGGAGAGAGAAACATCCTCTTAGGGTAAAAACTGCTGATGAAAGTAAAAGTTAGGGTTTTAATTCCTTTTTTTTCTTTTTTCTCTTATTTATAGCATGGTAAACCTAGGCTTAATAAGATTTGTTTACAACTCAAAATCCGATTTCTTATTTTATTTGGAAAATAAAACGAAACCAAGCAATAATATAATTAGGTACAAAAATAGGTTGTATAGTTAAATTATAACTTACTAGTACAGAAATGTCAATTTGCGTCGGACCTGGGACCTCCATTTGCGTCGGACATTGGTCCGACAGCACAGGTCTTGTCGCAGATGAGAAGACAGGATCTGCGTCGGATAAGATACGACGCAGTTAATTGGATATTTGCGTCGGACCCATCAAACGTGTGACGCACATGACCCATCCCCCCATGCACCCCATAGCAGTCCAGCAAGCCCCATCTGCGTCGCATGTAGTGCTATATGCGACGCAGATGAAACGCCATTTGCGTCGCATATAGCACTGTATGCGACTCAGATGGGCTTGCTGGGCTGCAGCTTGCCTGCTGCGCACATACCATCTGCGTCGCATGCAGTGCTATATGCGACGCAGATGATTGCGTCGCATATAGCACTGCATGCGACGCAAATATATGTTTTTTTGGTTTTTTTTTTCAGGTTTTTTTTTTGCATCGCATATAGCACTCCATGCGACGCAGATATACGTTTTTTTGGTTTTTTTTTCAGCTTTTTTTTTTTTTTTCAAAACTAAACAAACATTATGTTAATAATTATGAGCAGAAAATTCGGCAGAGTCTCCTTTGTAATTTGGACAACCCAAGAAATCGTTGGGAAAATTTTGCATATATATAACCAAAACCTGTTTCAGTACATCTCAATCAAGCAACCAATGTTGCAATCAATCAACCAATGTTGCAATCAATCAACCAACAAGGTTCAAGCAACAAAATATTATTCTAACCTACAAATACATACACTAACCATCAAGCTTAGTTTGCTTCGTTAACAACCCGTACAAAGTATTCCGCAAAAAGTTCTTTGATGTCGTTGATCTCATATATGGAGTATGGCTCAAGACTTGATTGGAAAAGCCTAGAAATATATTAAATTAGTTAATATACTTTAAAATTCTATAAGTATAAATAATGAATTTACAACATACATATACCTCATACAAATGCTTTGAATCATAGCAGTAGTGGATGATTAGAAACATGTATCTCATCACGAAGTAGCCGCATTCCACTCCTCCCAATTGTTAAGCACACTACACCAACTTTAAGATATATATTAGAATCGAAAAAAATCCTAAATAGAATTATAAAGTATCAAATACAAAACCATAAGAGTTTTACCCGCATATATGTCCAAGACAATTTAGTTCCTATATTGGATCCTTCAAGGAGCGTGTATTTTGTATATGCACAAAGTGTAGAGATTTTGTAACAATTAATTACTATAAACATTTATAAATTATTTAAAATATCATAAAATGCATGTAAACTTATTAGCATGTATAACAACTATGAACTTACGTATTCAACGGTATCTTGATAGCTAAGGATCTATCTCTCTGGAGCGAATCAAATATATATACCGTTCTCTTAGATAGACAAATGACAAGAAGAATCCAATGATCCCTAAGGCATGAAGCAAAATGTGATGTTTATATATAAAACCACAAGTTCATAAAGATAAAACAAAGTAAAGATTAGTTTAACTAACATACTTTTCAATATACGGACATAGGATGTAACGCATATATTGATTCGCTTTGATTGAACTTGCCATGTAGTTGATCACGACATCTAATTGATTGCGTATCATGGTCGCTGAAATCATACTTGGACACATGAAACCAATATTATTATCTCCATGCTCCTCAGACTGCTCTGCCAAGTACCTAGTACCCAAACACTTATAGTTAGGAGAAACAATAAAAATATATATCAATGTTAATTAGTTTAGAGTTTGAGAAATCGCACATCATAAATTCTTGCAAAATGGATACATTAATCCATGCTCCCGTGAGAAGTTAAAAAACATCTTGTCGCGAGAGAATGATCATATGATCTCTATCAAAGTCGAAGATTGTACCCTTCGTAACTTGCATATGAAAAGGCTCATCTGAGGGTTTGTTGCAAAATATTATCCGGTGCATCTCCTTGATAGTATCATCCATATCATCCAGTGCCAAGTCAATAAAAGGATCTACGTGCCTATGTACAGACTCATCGGTGCAAGGATCACTACCAGTTTTTTTTTTCTTCTTCTTCTTCATCGCACCTTCTTCAGGTATATGTTCCTAATTCAATTCGACTTCTTTTTAATTCATATTATATATGTATATAGATTATTTCATATATAAATCAAGATTACTTAGTATACAAAATAAAGATTACTAATTAGTATATATAAATCAAGATTTCTTAGTATATATATTTACATTTCTTAGTATATAAATCAAAAGATTAAACATAAGTTACCTGATCATCTGAGACTAAAAATACCAACTCTTTCGGCCATTCTATGAATGAACCCTCGGCTTGACTGATTTTCACGATGTATGGAGTAGGTAGTGGAACTAGAGCTTCTGCGTAATCCGAAAAAAAATCATCAACTCTCACTTTCACGGCCGTAGGATGTGATGATGACTCCATTTGTGGATGTACTGTACCCCCAGCTACAATGATCGGTCCCGAGTTATCCGCTATTGCCAAACGACATGGAACCGGACTCTTAACATCCAATGAGAACACAATGTCATTAATTAAGTGTTTTAGAAACATAATATCATAATCGTAGAAGATATAAAATAACTATATACCTGTAAGTTCACAAATGGATCATTGCCCCCCGAGTGACAGCTACTAGGATCAACTGGAGTGTGAGGACTTCTTTGATTTGATTCTTGAAGACCTAATTGCGCTGCAAAAGCCTTCAACTTTTCTTGAACTATTGCATCTATCTTCGAGTTCATCTCTTCCATCATCTGTTCTCTAACTCTTTGGCTCACCCTAGCCTCGAACTTCTTCATCTCCTCATCATCTATTCCCCTACCCTTTCGAGCAGTACTAGTCCAATCAAGATCTCCCCAAACCGATGTAATCCCAATGCTACGCCCTGCTGTTAACACATGCCCAGGACGGTCTTTCCTCTGTAGAGCACGTGAAAGAGCATCATCCTTCCGACCTGGAACAAACTCTCCTTCCTTTTCTTTCCTTTTCCAATCATCCTGCGTCAAATTCAAAAAATTCATATGATTAGTAGAATACGAGTAAATAGTCAAGAAAATATCATAAAATTTGAAGAATTCTTACAATGGACTCTTTTATCTTTTGTGTTTCTTCATTAGCGAAGAAAAGATTTCCTTCCTTATCTTTTTTCGATCTCGCGAGAAGCCATGGCAAAGTTCGATCTAGCAAGGAGGAAATAATTGATGATGTGGATCAGTCAACAGATGATGCTGTAGAGGATTTAGGGATATACCCTTTGTCTTTCCAAACGGGAATCATCTCCGCATATGACTTTTGACCCAAAACATGAGGATGAATGTTGGCAGCCTGAGACTTTCTTACTCTTTCACTTTTAGCCTAATATGAAAACACGTAACTAGTTAATATTCACAACAACAAAAATTGGTTATAACATATTATGTGATTGTAACGTACATATTATATACCTTAAACTCCTTAGAGCTACACGTTTTCACAAATTCGTCCCAAATCTCTTCCGTGATGAAAGGATAGAGCACGTACGGTTGCATATCATTGTTAGGCCTCGGCCTCGTTTTTGTGATCCATCGACTCACCAATCTTGACTTGAAATATCTCCACCGCTTAACACAAGTAGTTAACACATCTCGTTTCTTCCTCTCATCCTCTTATATTCCAAACTCTTTCTTCAATATATAAAATTAACCAATAATACACGATTAGTATAATAAACATGATTCAAATTAAATTAAAAGAATGGATTAATAATACATAGGTTTACTTACTTTAGCATCTTACCATAAACTATTTTTTAGGCCTTGTGGAACATCATCCCAACTATCGTACAATATAGACACTTTGCTTCTACTGATTTCGCCGCAATGTGTCTTGTATGCACCAACATGATTCCCAATCGGACGCATCCAATCATCCCACTGAAGTACTCTTTGGACCCCGGGTTTGGAACTTATCCCTTTTGTTAGGACCTCTAGGCTTGCTCACTCTTTTCTTCCTACTACCTCCATCAGTTATCTAGGCCTCAGAACGTGGCTGCCGATCATCATCGGATGCATCATGCATTATTTGATCTTCCATCACTACACCTGAAACCATAAAGCATAAAGACATGTTAGATTCATCAATGAAGTACTACAAAATTACTTTAACAAAGCATAAAATATATAATTGAAGATTACAAACAATAGTAGTTGCAATAATATTACATTAGTTACCTATTAATCAGTTTTTTCTTTGACAACGTAAAATCCCTCATTATGGTATCGACGAATGTAATTCGTGTCCAGATCTTCCCCTAATGTACTTGGAATGACTACTGACGAAGCAATGAGTTCATTGAATTGCTTATCGTATTCTTCTTCATCGTGTACATCATCAATTCCAAGTAGATCTCCTTTTTCCTTTAAGGACAACAGACCATTTTGATTCAACAGGGTCAACCATGTAGAATACTTGTTTTGCTTGTGATGCCAATATCAAAGAATTTCATGATGCCCTAACCGACTCAAATTGACTAATGTAGAAAAATCATGTTCATCCTTCTTTACACCACGACGAATATCAAACCACTTGCATTGGAAGAGCGGAATCTTGAAGTCAACATAGTCAAGTTCTAATATCTCTTCAATGAACCCATAGTAAGACTTCATTATCTCAACAATGGTTCTATCCCTTCTACTTTTATACTCTGATGATAAAGCCCCCAACGTAACACCACTGTTTTGCATTGGATTTGTCATCCTGCCGTTTAGTGTAAAATGAATAACCATTAATGTCATACCCTTCATAGGAAAGAACCTGCATCTTTGACCCATATGCCAACCATCTCAACGTATCCGATACATCATTTTTTGGGTCAGATAGTTGGTTCATAACTCGTTTTCTAAACCAATCAACGAACGACCGATTATGCTCAATCATCAACTCACGTTCATTTGAACACTAAGCATCTTCTTGTGCTCATCTAAGTAAGGATGAACTTGTTTTAGATTTTCTAACACCAAAAATTTTGCTTTTCTTTTCAACTCTCCATCAAGACACAATCTTTTTCTCCCAATGGTACCACAACCATCAAGCCTTCCTTCATGTCTAGATTTTGGCAATCCAATTGCTTGTGCACGTGCTAAATACTGACTTACATATTCAGATACTTCCTCCGCAACTGTTCTTTGGACAATACTTGCTTCTGGTCTTGCTGGATTCATCACTTTGCCCTTGAGAGTACCCATATGCCTTTTAAAAGGCCACATATACCTCATACAAACGGGACCATAAAGTTTAATTTCTCGGACAAGATGAATTATCAAATAAGGCATGATGTCAAAGAACGATGGTGGGAAGTACATTTCAAATCGACATATCGCCTCTATTACATCAGCTTGCAACTTATCTAGAGTGTTAGGATCAATCACCTTGCTAGATATAGTTCTAATGAAGAAACATAACTTTGTAATTGTGTATCTCACTTGGGAAGGAAAAATTCCTCGTACTGCAACAGGTAATAAATGTTGCATCAAGATACGACAATCATGAGATTTCAAAACAATGAGTTTCAAGTCCTTCAGTGAGACAAGGTTTCAAAAATTTGACGAGTATCTAGCAGGGACCTTTAACCTATGCAGAGACTCACAAAAACTCGTTTTCTCCTTCTTAGACAAAGTGTAGCAAGCTGGTGGAAGATAATAGCGTTGTCCCCGCTCCTGAGGTGCTAGTTATGGTCTTCCCATTTCAGCCATGTCTTTCCTAGCTTTAACTCCATCCTTTGTCTTCCCGGGCATATTCAACAACGTTCCGACAATGGCATCACAAACATTTTTCTCAATGTGCATTAGATCAAGACAATATCTGACTTCTAAGCATTTCCAATATGGGAGGTCCCAGAACTTAGATCTTTTCTTGTATAAGTTCTTTGAGACACTTTTAAAGGGCTTGCCAAACACTGTTTCAATATCCTTTACCCGATTAGAAACCTCTTTTCCACGCAAGGGTACAGGGGCTTCTCTCATCTCAACTTTTCCGTTGAAAAGCTTTTTCTTCTTACGAAATGGATGATCTAAAGGAAGCCATGTACGATAATGAAGGTATACATTCTTCCCACAATGATGTAACCTCTCATCAATCATATCCTCAACACAAATAGGGCATGCCTTTGCTCCTTTAACCGTATAACCTGATAAATTCCCATAAGCCGGGAAATCATTAATCGTGCAAAATATCATGGCACGTAATGTGAAGTCAGTTTTCGTATACGCATCAAAAATCGAAACACCTTCATCCCACAACAATTTCAGATCTTGAAGGAGTAGGTCAAGATACACATCTATATCGATTCCGGGTTGCTTAGGACCCGAAATAAGAAGTGATAGCAGAATAAATTTACGCTTAATACATAACCAGGGGGGAGATTATAAATGGTCAGTAGAACCGGCCAAGTGCTATGTTGGGTACCTAGTATGCCAAAAGGGTTCATCCCATCTGTACAAAGTCCAAGCCTAAGATTTCAAGGTTCTTTACCAAAACCTGCGAACTTTCGGTCGATATTTCTCCATTGCGGAGAATCGGCCGGATGTCTAAGCATCCCATCTTTCTTCCTCTTGTCCCAATAAACGCCTAAATCTCGGAATGATTGGAAGATACCAAAGAACCTTCGCCGGAGTTTCTTTCTTTCTCACTCCCTCATCATCCTCTTTTATCTTGTACCGAGACTCTCCACACCTTGGACACTCACCCAAATCCTTGTACTCATTTCGATACAGCACACAATCATTTGGACATGCATGTATCTTCTCATATTCCATACCTAATGGACACAACAATTTCTTTGCCTCATAGGTAGAGTTGGGAATTCATTCCCTTAAGGTAGCAATTCTTGTAAAAAAGTGAACAACTCACTTAGACTTTTATCTGTCCAACTATACTTCGATTTCATATTGAACAATGTGAGGATGCCAGAAAGTTTAGTGAAATTCTTACACCCCGGATACATAGGTTTGTCCGCTGTACTTAGAATACTATCATACATATACGGACGATCGGTTCCTTCATCCTCCAAATTGTGCAACATCTCATCTACCCTATCATTCTCATCAACTACCCTATCATTCTCATTATCATCCTCTCCTTTTTCGATATCAACCTCAACCTCATCATCAATGTGATCAACATGCAAATCATCACACAAGCTAGTGGAGCTCATACTCTGATCATAAAACTCTCCATGCCATGTCCACCTAGTATAGTTACTCTTAAACCCACGACGAATCAAATGATCCTTAATTTGATCCACATCACGATACTCCCTAGAGTTATTGCAATCACAACAAGGGCACAAGACTAACTTTGACCCATTCTGCGATTGATGTTCTAACACAACCCTGATAAATTCATCAACCCCTTGTAGAAATGTCGCCGAAATCCGATTACCATACATCCAATGTCGATCCATATTTATACACTACAGACGCCAAACAAGAACACAATCGATCACATCATTCAAAGTGTCTTATCAAATGCAGTCATGAACATTTGGGTCGTCCTTATCACTCCAACCTAACCCATCCTTGAGTTTCTCATCTGACTAGTGAATGAACATTTAGTTTTCAATTCTAAGAAAAATCCGGCAGCACTTCCCTACAGTTCTCCAAGTACACGATGAAGATAGTGGGTAAACTATCAACATATGTACCCAGAGAACGCTTAGGGAAATGAGCTAGATCTTTCTTAGAATCGAAAACCAAACATTCATTCACATCCTAAGTGAGATAAGAAACTCAAAGACAATCCCAAATCGGGGACTATTCAAGACTTACTCCTAATGAGTAAGCCTCGAACGAGTATCTAGTCCAATGATGCACATTGCAATAAAACTGCACAAACCAATCCATTCACTAGTAGAAAAAAGCTCAATTGCTCAGGTTAAATACCCCTCAAATACTCCGTATTTGACCCATAGCAGACGTCATACAAGCATTTGAGCATTTCACAAATGCTCCGGTTAAGAACCGGAGCATTTGGTTTCTCAAATGCTCCGGTTGTGGTCAAAACCGGAGCATTTGATCTTTTTACATGAGTAAATTAACACAAATGCTCCGGTTTTTAGGGTTAACCGGGGCATTTATGCCCACAAATGCTTCGATTTTCTTAAATAACCGGAGCATTTGTATATTTCATATAGCAAAAAAAAAATTCACAATTCACCTACTGCCAGCATGCGTGCAGCTAGCGTGCTTACACTATTACAATAGGGCAGTAGACCAGCAGCAGCACTTTGCACTCACCAAATCTAACATATGCTATACAAAAAACGTCGTGATGATTATTGTTATACATCCAACATAATATACAAAAAACGCACACGCAAATCATACATCCAACACATTCAAAATACTATTATTATTAATAAAATGAAATAAGTGTACATTAGTTACAAAACAAGTGTAGTTTGAGTTACAAAATCTAATAAACCTGGTAAAACTTTTGGCTACATTGTCATTCATTTCGGAGTCGGAATAGCTAAGAAGGTCGTGATTGCGGCGCGCATGAGAGGAGTTATCTGTGTAGAACATCAAGGGTTGAACATAATATCAAGTGTATATTTGACGGCAATACAAAATTCCATATTTTCAGGCTCTTCCAAGTCATATTATTAGAAGGCAGTATGATGAACATCACTACATGCACAGAAGGAACATGATGTAACCTAAAGAAGAAAACATTGGGAGGCAAATTCAGAGCATAGGTTTATTCAAGGGAGAAAGCAGACATATTATACTCTATATCTCGAAGTTGAATTTTAAAAGTCATAATTTGAAATTTAAAAAGTAAAAGCAGAAGAAATTAAACCTGTAGAGCCATAACCAAAAAAAAATCATACAAGATGGAATGACATGAATCCAATATTACCAGAGAAAGAAGAAAAGAGAAAAAATGAGTTAATGATATCATACCTTATATAGAAAGTTCTAATGCAACCCAGTTGATCCACTATCATGAATTTCCAAACAATCAACAAAATAAATTACATATTAGTATATGAATTTACACTATTACGTAATAAATTGGGTGAAACAATACGAAATCTAATTTTTCGAAAATAAAAGACGAAATTAGAGAGTTAAGGTGTAGCAATATCACCTCCACACTCAACCAGATTATTTAGTAGACTAAATTTGATGAGCATACTATCACAACCTAATCTGGCCAGGGAGTGAATTTGACATCAAACTATTGAAAAGAAAATTTAATCAGTCATCATACACATTTAAATTAATAGTTTGGATAAATAAAAAGCAAATCACATGTACAAAGCTTTGGGATGGATACCTCAGCTTCAGAAAGAATTCTCAGACAAAAAATAAATGAATATGGTCAATGCTCTACTCAAGCTAAGTTTAAGAAATAGTAAATACTCAATTGTCTCAAGTTTAAGCTCCTTATGAGTTGTGACTTGTGTGATAAGTATATGGAGAGAAATAAATGCTTGAACTAAGGCCGAAAAAAGAAAACAAACTAGCATCAGGGAGCTTATAGGTGATGCCAATATGCAACTGTGTCTTCAGAAGACTAATATCCTGACCCAGAGATTTTGTAGGTACCATGGACATAGATCCAGAGCTTTCCTTCAGCTTTTCCAACAAGTTTAATTTCCAATTAGGAGTTAGAAGTCCAGAATCACATCAATATCAGAGCAAAAGCACGCTAAGTAGCCGAAACTGCATAAAAGTAGCCATAAAATGAAAAGTCATATACTAAGCTGCTATTAGAGCACTAAAAATCAACATAAACTAATAAATGAGCCACACCAAGTTATTAAACAGAGTGGAGAGCAACAACTATGTGTTGTGACACACAACACATAGCCACTTCAAATGACTAAATGCAGAGTCACTAAAGAGATCCAGACCAAAAAACCGAGATGACTAAATGCAAAATACTAAAAGTACTCAAAACTCTCAAACCAGGATGAGCCTAATATGTAGATATCATGCAAGATATTATTCAAAAAAAAAAAATAGCAAGGACGACCTGAATCCTCCAGCACACGAGAACCTCAAAATTCCCCGTTTCTGGAATTCTAAAATATGTACCAGACCTTTTTGGCTTTTCTTATAATTGCTGAGCTTTATCTTTTTGTTTTTCCCTCTCAGACCTCTAGACACCTAGAATCAAAATTGCTATCTACTAACTCCAGAAATGGTAAACAATGGTAAAATAGCTTCAAAAATGTATGTCACATCTGTACCTATGATGACTTCAAAGCCTTTATCATTTTCTTTTTTGATTGCATCAATATGTTCTTGATCACCCCACTGTGGTGGTCTTACCATTAATTTGCCGAGGTGTGTTGATGTGAGATTTGCAGTGACATTTTGGGTTAACAAGTCAAGCGCACTTGATTCTCCATCAGTGGCAACTACAGAATGAGCGGAATGAGCAGCTACCATTGAGCATACGCCTGAACAACAAAACTCGTCTGCCTGCTATAATTGATGAATTTTCTGCAAGGATGTAAGCCATCAAACGAGCAGATTCCCACAACATCAATCCCGTTGATTTGCAAGTGTGTTGATACTCTTTAGAGAGCACCTTTTTCTTGAAATTAAAGTCTCCAAAACCGACATCAATAACCTGGAATAAGAATGTTGCCATTTATTATAAACAAGAAACACAAAAGAATGTGATTGATTAACAACAGATTAAACAGACGCATAGAGCATCAAAAGTTATAAGAAGCAGCACATCAGTTAATTTTAGATTGTGAGAGTGTCTAAGAACAGAAGAAAGTGGATAAGTGTCTAAGAACATGATAAAGAAAAAAAATTTGTTTCATTATTTTCTTTTCTTCTCTCTTTTTAGATGGTAAGAGATTAAGATAGTCAAACCCAGCCCTTCACATCAGATGTTATATATTGATAGCAACGAACGATGATTTTGAGAATTGGGTTGACATCATCACAAATGCTTGACAATATCTCACATAAATCAACCACATAAAGTCAAGGAAGAGACTCACAAAGAAGCTACTAACTCCATCTTACCTAGTAAATAACTTTTGGAAGAACTTCAACCACGTTTCATAACCAAACATAGTCATGTTCCAGCCAATTCAAAAAAACTGACCTGCAATAAAAAAGACATGCAAGCAAAGATCATCCCATCATCCTGCTCCATCTCATCGTCATTAAACAAAACCCACAAGGTCATGCAAGCTAAACCCAGAAGATTGTCATCTAAAAAAAGCTTGTGTATCAAAGTTGAAAGCTACATCCAAGAATCCCCCAATAGCACCAGAAACCATATCCTGTAAAATAGAACCAACCTAGACCGGAAAATCGTTCAAACTCAAGCCGTATTAAAAATACCATTGACCTTCAAGCGAGGCATAGTCACAGTCGGTGGTGCAGCGTTGGCATGATACCCAAGTGCCATTCTGTTTGCAAGCAACGAATGTGTGTAGGGCATATCAATTACAAAAGCTTCAATAGGCGGATTTTTGTCCTTCCCGAGCACAAATTCTGCTAGGATACCGACAATGACCTAAACCACAATGCTTGTATATTGTGAATAGCAGAACATATTTCAACTATTGGCGCCACAAAGACGGAGATTGCTTATATAAGCGCTAAAAAGAGAATAAGTAGAGGACATTACCATGAGTATTAATCGACCATACGATGGAGAGAGATCTCCTACACCATTCAATATGATCAATTTACAAGAACACATATAAAAGAGAGATATTAAATTATTAATCAAATTTTCCAATAGAAACCCTTTTTCTAACCAAAAACCCCTAACACTATCAATAACTGAGATTTTTTCTTCAGGTTCACACAATTTAATTCCATTTTAATTCAATTCAAAGCCTTAACTTCACTTCAAAAATTGAGCCGAGCATAATCATGCAGATATAAACAATATTTGTACCCCAACTTTAAGCTATATAAACCAGATTTTCAATTCCAACATCAACGAAATAATACCAAAAGAGGAAGAAAAAAAAAAATCAAACCAGAAAACGAGATCGAAGATCATCAGAAGACATTGAGGAGACATCGAAATCTTGAACGGTGTCGTTTCCAAAAGGTCGATAACTCTCAGGACCACTAAATTACAAGCAAATAACTACATTTAGGACAGAGAAAGATGCAAAGAAATATATGTATAGAGACAGAGCATGACAAGAAGAACCTGCCGGGGAAGAAGCTGAGGACGAAAAGAAACAGACCTGCTAATTGCAACGCAATTGCACAAATTGTCCAGATTGCGAGTTTTTTGCATACATCGACGACATTTTTGCGTATTTTGATATGTAAAGTTCACTAGAGCATGGACGATTTTCAACAGAGAGAAGTGTTGGTTTTTTTTACTTGGTCTTGATTTTCTTCTCGAATCTAGGGTTTCATGCTTCGTGCTCTTGATTTTCTTCTCGGATCTAGGGTTTCATGCTTCGATTTCTTCGATTGGTCAATGCTTTCTCTCTCTTCGATTGGTCTATTAGATTAAACCCTAAAATTAATTCAAGTAATGCATAAAAAACTAGAAATTAGGAGAAAATCAAATCTGAAGGAGTTTGGGAGGTTAATTGAAGAAACAGCGAGGTCGACGCCACTTGAACTGGCGAAGGACAACGGAGAAAGGGGCGACAAGAGGGAGGGGAGACGGAGGAGTACAGTGGGAGGTTTCAATTGAGACTTGAGGGAGGGGGACTTGGGAGGGATGGAAAACAATACAGAGAGGGAAGGAGTAGGACTAATGAGGAGAGATGAATACTACTTTAGTACGCACAATGTGAGGTTTCATGAGTTGGGAGTAGGTGCTAATACTCGGGTTAACTAGTCAACCGAAGCATTTGATGTCAAATGCTCCGGTTGCCTAATCAACCGAGCGTTTCTGAAAATTTTAATTAAAAAATTCACAAATGCTCGGGTTAATTAGTCAACCGGAGCACTTGATAAGTAGTAAAAGTGGTTTTTTGTACTAGTGATTCCTTAGATTTTCCTCCCCACCCCATTAAGGTATGTCCATATCTCAATTGTTCAACTAATTAACACAACAATCCACAAATTCATAATTCATATATAACAAGACAATAATTTCATAAGAAATCCATCAATTCATATGCTTTCCCAATCACATAACCAAACAATTCCTTAGATTTCCCGACCTCCACATAGGTTTGGTCATAATTCAACATTATAGGGACAAATAAAACAAATCCACATAAAGCAAAAGGTATAATATATACCTCTGCTCTCAAGGAGCAGCGAAGACAAGCACATCGAGGTGAGCTTGGAGCACCGACAAGCCGATAAGTAGAAGATGGAATGTGGCAACTGCATTAGGGCATTAACCAACCCACAAATTAAATAGTGATTAAGTCATAACTCATAAACATCAACTATCTAATATTAAGACATTACCAAATTAGAGATTAAGAAACAACATTAAGATTATAGTAGAATTGTTAAGATCAATGGTAAAAAAAACAAGAATGACTTGTGAATATAATTATATAGTAGCAAGGAAGTATTGTAGAGCACTATAAACTATACAAATTCATGAGCACTATAAACTACAAACATCCTAAATTCAATCTTAAAATTCATTTCACCCATGTTTATCATGATGAGTTGAATTCACTAAGTGTTGAATTTCACAACACGAACAAATAATGCACTAAAAGTTGAAGGTTTACTTCAATTCAAATTCACATTCTCATGCCATTTACACGCAAAAAATTGCATCTATAAATCACAGTTTTCACATACTTCCACACTACAATCACTCTACTAATACAATCACAAACTCCTTGATTAAGATCCAGAAAACAAATAAGACAGAAATTCTAAAAAAAAAAAAAGACAAAAAATTGAGAACAAGAAGATTAATAAAAAAATACATGACTTACATTGCCGGCAGCAACGACGGCGGCAGGGACACAGAATGCAGCGGCAGCGAGACGGAGTGCAGCGGCGGCGAGTGAGAGAAAAAAGAATGATAAAAAAGAAAAAAGAGGAGAAACACGCAAGGACTCGCCGGAGTGCAGCGGCGGTGAGACAGACACAAGGAATCGCCGGCGAAGTGGGCGGCACCAAAAACCGCGACAGATAATGACCGAAAACCGAGGGAGAGGGAGCGCCGGAGAAAACCAGAGCGAGGGGGCGCCGAAAACCGAGAGAGAGAGCGCCGGAGAATCGAGGGAGCGCCGGGGAGTGAGAGGGAGAGCCGACGAATGTCAGGGAGAGCCGGCGAGTGTGAGTGTTGACAATCGCAGAGAGAGAGAGAGAGAGTGACTGCGAGTTTAAGAAGTTAGAGGTTCGATAAAATGTCGTTGGAAAGTAATAAGTGCAGGAGACTTCGTTATTTGCGTCGCACCCTTCAAAGAGTCTGACGCAGATGCCACCTGATCCGACGCAGATAGGGCGATGTGTACGAGTCCTAGATAGAGAATCATCTGCGTTGGACGTGAGGGGTATCCGACGCAGATGACTATTTGCGTCGCACATGAGCTACATGCGACGCTGCGTCGCATTTTTCGCTCATCCGACGCACATAGCTCTTTTGCGTTGCACGCTACTTATATACGACGCACATATGTCGTCTTTTGCGTCGATTCCTTGTTGCATGCGACGCAAATAAGTCTTCTGCGACGTTTGTCCTGTTGTGCAACGCAGATGGTGGGTCGCAAATCGTCGTTTTTCTACTAGTGACTGTAGGCTTACCCAAACTATATATATTTTTTTTGTGTAAATAATATTAATAATATTCTCACTTCATTCTTTATATTTTCTTATTTATAAAAGAATAACTCCCAAAAATACGGAGTATTACAGGCTTCCCCCAGTTTCGTCCCGAAACTTTGAGTTAGCCAGTCTTAACGACGATCTTTTGCACTTCTAAGTCCCAATATTTCACAAGCGTTTTCTAGTTTTCGCAAGTCACATAAGCAATAATACACATAAATAACATACTACCTCCGTCCCAGAATAGTCTGAACACTTTCCTTTTATGTTTGTCCCAAATTAGTTTGAACACTTCCATTCTTAGCATGGTCCCACCATTAATATATTATTTCTTTTACACATATTTGGCCCACACTCTACCTTTTATCAATAAAAAGTTACCCAACTTTCTCTCTCCTCTAATAAAAAATACCCCACCAACTCCTATTACATCTACTTTTTAAATAAAATAACATTTGATAACCACAGCACAACTTATCACATTAAACTACGTGTCCCAACAAGTGTTCAGATCTTTCTGGGACGAAAGGAGTACTTAACAGACTTTAGCATACTTTTGGGTGGAAGCGCTAAATTCTATCGCATTCTTCCCCCCTTAAAAGAAAAGTTATGTCCCCGTAACTCACCTACCTCTTGGAAAAGCTCAGGGTACTTCCAACGCATCGCATCTTCTGCTTCCCATGTGGCTTCTTCAGTTTTATGATTTCTTCACCACACTTTCACAATTTTAACGTCTTTATTTCTCGTACTACACACCTTGTGGTCTAGGATCTTGATGGGTTTCTCCTCATAGGACAAAGTTTCGTTCAACTCGATGTTTTCAGTTTCTAGGACATGCGACTCGTCAGGTACATATTTTCGGAGTTGAGATACGTGAAACATGTTGTGAACCCTTTCTAACTCGTTTGGCAATTCTAAGCCATAAGCCACTTTGCCTACTCGCGCCAAAATCTCATATGGTCCTATGAACTTAGGGCTTAGTTTCCCTTTCTTCCCAAATCGCATCACTCCTTTCATTGGATACACCTTAAGCAACACTTTTTCACCAACTTCATAATTCTCTTCCCTTCGCTTCTGATCCGCATAGGACTTCTGCCTGTCCTGTGCAGCCCTCATCTTCTCTTGAATGACTCGCACTTGATCAACAGTCTCTTGAATCATTTCAGGACCTAACACCACAGTCTTACTAATGTCATTCCAGCATAAAGGACTACGACACTTCCTCCCATACAACGCTTCAAATGGAGCCATTTTGATGCTAGCATGATAACTGTTGTTGTATGAGAACTCTATGAGGTCCAAATGGTCTTCCCATGATCCCTGGTATTCTAAGGCACAAGCTCTAAAATGTCTTCCAAGGTCTGGATGGTTCTTTCTGTTTGACCGTCTGTAGCTGGGTGAAAGGTTGTACTCATCAATAGCTCACTACCAAATGTTTCCTGTACCTTTTTCCATAAATTTGAAAGGAATCGCGAATCCCTATCAGACACTATACTCGTGGGTACTCCATGCAATCGAATAACATGCTTAATGTATGCTTTGGCTGGAGCTTCCATACTCCACGTGTCTTTCATGGGTATGAACCTTGCAGTTTTGGTCAATCGGTCCACTATCACTCATATTGTGTTATTGCCTCCCCGACTCCTAGGTAAGGCTACGACGAAGTCCTTGGATATCGAATCCCACTTCCATGTTCGAATGTCTAGAGGTTGGATTTTTCCTTGAGGTCGCTTGTGTTCACTCTTAACCTTCTGACACGTCAGACATTTGGAAACAAACTCGGCTACTGCCCTCTTCATTCCAGGCCACCAAAACATCTTTTTGAGGTCCTTATATAACTTATCCCCCCTATGTGGACGGAATAGTTCGTATTATGACCTTCACTCATTATCTTTTGCTTCAACTCCTCACATTTTTGCGGTACACACCACCGACCCTTGTAGCGTATACTCCCATCCTCATGGATTTCAAACCCTTCCGCGTTTCCCTCCTTAAGTTTTGCTTTGACCCGCTCAAGTTTCACATCCCCAGGCTGACCCTCTCTTATTTCATCTAGGAAGTTGGACTGGATGGTTAGGGCACTCAATAACTTCTCCACTTCCCCTTCATGAACCACTTCTATCTGGAGTTTAGAAAATTATTCACAAAGTTTGTCCGCAACTACCAAGGTGTTCAGGCTATGGATAGATATGCGACTCAACGCATCAGCAACAACATTTGCTTTACACTCATGGTATTGTATGTCTAAGTCATAGTCCTTAATGAGCTCTAACCACCTGCGATGTCTCATATTAAGGTCTTTCTGGGTGAAAATGTATTTGAGACTTTTGTGGTCGGTGAAAATTCGACAAGTCACCCCGTAAAGGTAATGTCTCCAGATTTTTAAGGTAAAGACAATTGCGGCCAACTCCAGGTCATGTGTTGGGTAATGAACCTCATATGGTTTCAGTTGACGGGATGCATAAGCTATGACTTTTCATTTTGCATAAGAACACAACCTAACCCATTCATTGACGCATCACTATAAACATCATACCCCTCATCCCCGTTAGGCAAGGCTAGAACAGGTGCTGAGGTTAATCTCTCTTTGAGTGTTTGAAAGGCTTTCTCACTGTCTTCAGTCCAGTTAAACTTGCAATCTTTCTTAATTAAGTTAGTCATGGGTTTTACTATCTTCGAAAAGTCTTAAGCAAAACTCCTATAATAACCAGCTAAACCCAAGAAACTCCTTATATCTGTGACATTCTTCGGTGTTGGCCGTTCACTCACAACTTTTATCTTGGCAGGATCTACTGACACACCCCCTTAGAGACAAAATGACCCAAAAATGACACTTTTTCTAACCAAAATTCACACTTCGAAAACTTTGTATACAGTTGGTTCTCCCTAAATGTCTGTAAAATGAGCCTCAAATGTCCCTCATGTTCTTCCTTGCTCATTTAATAGATCAATATATCGTCTATGAACACGACTACGAATTTATCGAGGTAGGGTCGAAAAATCCTATTCATGAGGTCCATAAAAACATCAGGTGCATTGGTTAACCCAAAAGGCATGACGATAAACTCATAATATCCATACCTAGTCCTAAAGGCAGTTTTAGGTATATCTTGATCAGCAATCCTTAGGATGGTAGCCAAACCTTAAGTCTATTTTGGAGAACATCCCTGCACCCTGAAGTTGGTCAAACAAGTCATCTATCCTAGGTAATGGATATTTGTTTTTCACAGTGACATTGTTCAATTCACGGTAGTCTATACACAACCTCAAACTACCATCCTTCTTCTTCACAAATAAGACAGGGGCTCCCCATGGTGACATACTAGGTCTAATGTACCCCTTCTCTAGTAGTTCTTCCAACTGGTTTTTCAACTCGTTCATTTCTGCTGGAGCCATTCGGTTTGGGGCTTTGGAGATAGGTCCAGTTCCAGGTACTAGGTCAACAGTGAACTCTACATCTCTCCTTGACGGCATACCAGGTATTTCTTCAGGAAAAACATCCTGGAATTCTCTGACTATAGGCACATCCTCAGGTCTCAATGGATCATCCTCAACCCTTCTCACGGAACACATAAATAGAGGCCATCCTTAGTCTATATAACACTTAAGTTGCAAGGCGTTAATTACTTTAATCCCATGTTCTCGAGGTATTCTCCTATATGACACCCTTTTTCCCGAAGGATCTCTTAGTTCCACTTTCTGTGCATCACAGTCTATCTTAGTCTTGTACTTCCCAAGCCAATCCATCCCCAAAATGACATCTAGGTTCGATAAGTTAAACTATATTAGAGCGAAAGGAAAGAAGCCCTCCCCTATTTTCAGTGAGACATTCAGGAATTTCCTTGAGCAATTAACAGTATCCCCAGACGGAATAACTATAGGCATAGAAATTAACTCGGACTCAACTAGTGCTAGAGTTCTAACAGTTGTATGGGCAATAAAAGAGAAAGATGTTCCAGAATCGAACAATATTTTAACAGGAATTGAGTTTATAGAGAAAGTACCCGTGACAACATCTCTACGAGCTTCCTCTTCGCTAGCCCTCATCATATATTATCATTGTTGTTGGCAACATGGTTCCCAGTTGGTGGTTTGGAGTAATTAGAGTTCCACCATTGTATGCATTTCCACCATTCCCATTCCCATTCCTAGGCTTATCTCCATAGTTCCCTTTCTTCTGATCGTTGGGGTTAACCTTATTCTTTGAGTAGCACTCATACGCTCTATGCCCCATTTTTCCACATTCACGACACTCCACCTTATTTCCCTCGCAATCCCTCCCAGGATGGTTGTTTGGGCACTTTTCACCTGTACACACGCTCAGGTTTGCGGTTATTGGTGTTATTGTTGCGGTTATTGTGGTGAGTGTTGTTGTTGTTGTGTCCCTTTCCAAAGTTTCTTTGGGAGGTTTGATTGTTCTGGTTCCCATGGTGTTTCTTCTCAACTATCTGAACCTCGGGATTTGGATTCTCCTTTCGCTTTTCACCTTGTTTACCTCCTTCCTCTCGTTTCGTTATTGCATATAGGTGGGCAGCTTTGCCAAAGACATGGTCCAACGAGGTGAAATTATTTCCCCCCAGTCTCTCTTGTAGGTCAAGGGTGAGCCCTAATTCAAAACGTGAGGCCTTAGCTTCCTCGGTAGGGGCAATTTCATGAGCAAATCTCATCAACTCAATGAATTTGCGGTAATACTCCTCAACAGACATGTTCCCTTGTTCTAGCATCATAAACTCTTAGGCTTTCTGCTTTTTGATGTATGGTGGGTAATACTTATCCCTCAGGGCTTTCTTGAAGGTTTCCCACCCAAAGTCAGGTTGTTTGAGGAGGTTGTCCTTAGCTTGAGTCCACCAAAAGTGGGCATCCCCCTGTAGGTAATAGCTTGCTAAGGGCACAGTCTTGTCATCTGGACATGTGAGGGTAAGGAAAAGCTTATCAAACTCCCCAACCCAGTTTTCCAATTCTTCTGGCCCCTCTTTCCCATTCAGTACTGGTGGGTTCCTATGGGCAACCTTTTCAGACAAATCCCCATCCTGATTATGTCCTTGGCTAGGTTAGCTGTGATCTGCACTAGATCACGAATCGATTATTCGACATTAAGAGAGGGATCAGGCGTACCGCCCTGACGAACCATTATACGCTGAAAAATGACACAACGATTGTTTCAGCGACATGCACATAGTCGTTTATTTACTTAACTACTACACATTAGCACGTTCATATAACACGTTTTTATTGCGAACAATCATTAAGTCTCTATTGACTTGCAATATAAACATCTCAAATAAGACGTTACATCGAATAATAAAAGAAATAAAATATTGTATTATTATTGAAAAGGGGGAAATTTATTATTTTCAAGGAAAACATAATATGAATAAAATGAAGGAATCAGAAATTCTAATTAGCTACTTGGCATGCAAGCCTTATTAAAACTAAAATAAACGAATGAAATAATATTCTAATCCTAATTATATTTGCAAAAAAACTAGGGACTATAATGGTGAGCTTTCGTCATCTGAGTTAGGATTTTCTATTCCTTCTTCCATGTCAACTTCGTCCTCAGAAGGCTCGTCATCCTCTATAGGCTCATCTTCCTCCAGAGGTTCTTCCTCTTCTTCTATGGATTCCTCTTCTTCTTCTATGGGCTCTTCTTCTTCTTGGTCATTTTCCTCAATCGAATCCCCTTCAACAGGCTCATTTTCATTAGGATCTCACTCTTCCTCATTTTCTACGTCAAGTATAGGTGCAACATGATATTCCTCAATCACTGTGATAAATGTCCTATTATTTCCTTCATCATCGGAAATGTAGGTAACAGTTCTAAGGTTTGACGCTATGTGGTAGTTCTCGGGTATGAACTCATCCTCAAAAGTTTGGTACCTAGCTCTTTTTGCAGCTCTAAATGACGTTTGTGGCTCAGTTTTAACTCTAGGGTTCTCAGAATTCACATTTATAGCCTTAGTTCCCGAGCTTTCCCCCACATGATAGGTTCCTCTAACTGGAGGTGATGAGTTAGAGGGCTCCCAACTTCTTTTCTCACGAATTCTCCATTCATTTTCACAGTATTTAAGATCAGTAATGAAATGCCCTACAGTAGGAAGGTATTGGTGCCAGTAAATGTGTTTGGTTGCATTAAAAGCTCCATTTTCTAACCATATATCCCCATATCTACGGTGTATGAAAAGGTAGGGTTCCTCATTAGGGACGTACTGCAGCATAAAGTATATTTTCTCCATTTCAGTCCTTAGTCTAGTATCTCCCTATAAGGTCCTATATTCCATAGCAGCTTTCATCTTATAGGCCCAAATGTCCCAATCTTCCGCTATTCGGTGTTTCATCAGGTATTCCTTAGGACCTATATCGTAAACCATCTGTGAAATTAAAGAAAGAAAATAGTCTAAGTTTTTGTGAAGTAAAGGTTTTTTAAGTATATATTATATATATACATATATAAGAGGTAAAACGATTATTTTCAATTTTAGAACTCCTTAAACAGTTCAAAATATTTACAACAATTAGATGGTTCTTTCCTAAAACATTCGAAATAAATTTTAGTTCAACACCTTTTGAAACATCTTTTATACTAAATCAAAGTTAACTTAGAGCTCCTAACCACTATATATGTACCTATCCTTGTACATCCTCCTAATCTATTCATACTTCGAAGATTTCAAAGAACCTTTCACAAATTCAATCAAGCACCAACACAACATTTCATATAATCAGATTATCTGATTCATTCCACAATATTTGCATACTTTCTACAAATATACCAGACAAGTAAGGCAAGAAAGGCATTACTAATAAAATCATTCCTTTGATTTAATGCACGCAAAAGTAATTTATATGCTCTTATCCCATACTACCCATTTTAAAAATCTTTTGAAATATCTTTGAAAATAGGAATTTTTGGCTCTGATACCAGTTTTATAACACCCCTAAAATCCATACAGGTCTAAGCTACGTTGCATCGACTTTGGGAGTGTTACCGCCGCGGTGAAACGCAAGGCTTATTGAAATTAAAACGTTAACAACTCCTTATTAAGAAAACTACATTGCATCGGAAATAAAATGTTTACTTTAAACTACAACTCAGGAATCACCATTGACCCCTTTTATTCAAACCATTAACTATGAATATTAATAATAATTCTATAAGTTCAACAAAAACATTTAAGAGTTTATAAAGTAGAAAATATCCCCCGTATGCCCAAACTCATGCAGCATCACCAGCATACCTAATCTGCTCCCCATTGAAACATTAATGGTTCATCACAGGTCAACAAACAACACAAATAACAAACGATCAGCTATGCTGAGTATGGAAGTAATCAGTCAAATAGTATATTAAGCATAATCAGAACAACAATAAACATTCCAAGACATGATACTCCAAAACATTAAATTCCGTTTTACAGTTTATTTGGCATCGAACGGGCACCGTCGTCTTTCTAGAATCATACGGGCTATTTAATCCTTAATAGACAACTTGGTCTATTAGATGGAATGTAAATACGGTTTCGTTCCGTTCCACATTCATCACCTTAGTATGCATACCCCCAAGATCATACGGAACCTTCCGCCTACTTGAGTTATCAAAATTTATAAGGACACTACTATCGTCATAGTAGGCCTGCGTAGGAGTGTAGAACAAACTCCCACACTCCCCCCATTGTTCACTACTTGTAGGGAGTCCAACTACAAGTTATCGCCAAATATCCTTCTTAATGATATTCATTCATACAACATTGAACATATAATCATTAAATTCTTAGGTACATTGCAAAAATTCTCTAATTAAAGCAATCTCTTTTAACATCCTTGCTACAACAATAAATCATATGATTCCAATCCAATTCTCATTTCATGCTTGTGACACGATATAATTTCGCATACCAATAATAATGCACTCCAATTCACAAGCTATACAACAAGGAAATAATACATACATATTTCCAATTTGATCCCATGTTACCAAACAATCTCATCAATCATAATCAACCATAGTTCCCTATCATGATTCTAGGTTCCAATGTAACAATTCAAAACCTAAACATGATACTAATATATCGAACTGAACTAGTCCGCGTACGTACCTTGTAATGGAGAATCTTCGCTGACTACTTAAAACGTTCCGCTTATGAAATTGGGACCTAATCGAATAATAGAAGTATTTCAGTGATAAGTCCTTGATATTATTAAATAGAAAAATCAGCTTATCTACTATGTAAAACATGGTGTTTTGAATAATAAAATAATGTTCTTGTTGTTTAACTTTATTTTCATAAACTTTATTGAAACTTACATATTTAGGAACTAATAATAAGTAGATGTAAATGTTAACTTACGTTATACCTTGTCCATAATAGCAAAACTTAAACAAATATACATAAGTATAATAAAATCAGGATTTAGAAATAAAAATCAGTATAAGGACTGATAGTATAATTATAAATCTGATTTCTTTAAACTCTTGCTATACTTTATTTTCAAAACCAACTCAAACCATTATATACACAAGTATTATAAAAATCAGATTTGAGAAATAGAATTATCATAAGAACTAAAAACATAATTCTAAATCTGATTTCTTTTACTATTTCTATACTTTACTTATAATCACAAAATTTACTCAAAGATAATAAGAATGACGATAAAAATCAGATTTATAATTTAAAGAAAATAGAGGGGATGACTACTGACAAACCACCGGCGACCACAGCCTGCGGCTGAATTGCGCCGGTGACCACGACTCACACCTCTGGCAGCACTCGCGCTCTACTCACACTCGCACCACCACTCGAACCTCCACAATCGACCCACCAGACGTGACCTTCAAGCTGCACCGCGCCACAGTCGCGCGACACCACCCCGCAACCAGTCGTAGGACTTCCGACAGAACCGATGAACTCCGGCCGACCTATGCCGGCGCTCGGGAAGGGGTAGGAGAGTAGTGCAGGAGAGAGAAGAAGAGAAAAGGAGGAGAAAAATAAAAGAAATGCTGGGGAAGAAAAAGAGAGGAGAGAGAAAAATTCTCTTGGGGTAAAAACGACTTTGAAAGTAAAAGTTAGGGTTTTAATTCCTTTTTTTTCTTTCTTCTCTCATTTATAGCATGGTAAACCTAGGTTTAATAGGATTTGTTTCCATCTCAAAATCCAATTTCTTATGTTATTTGGAAAATAAAACGAAACTAAGCTATAATATAATTAGCTACAAAAATAGGTTGTATAGTTAAATTATAATTGTAGGCTTATCCAAACTATATTTTTTTTTCTGTAAATAATATTAAAAATATTCTCACTTCATTCTTTATATTTCTTATTTATAAAAGAATAACTCCCAAAAATACGGAGTATTACACAACTCAAGGGCATAATGGATATTTAAAAAAAATCATAACACTCCTCCTTATCTAAAATAATACAATGCCTCATAATATACATGAAATGCTGCCTCATTAAAAACCTTGCCCGGAAAACCAAGTGGGACAAAACCATGATCAAAGAAAAAAGAGTACAATTACATCACTTGAATTCTTTGAGTCAACACATTCCAATGTTGTGGTCTACTTGACCGAGTTTGTAGAATCCGCACATCTCCATTCTAGTGATACATCATGGTTCAAATTTATATATTAATGAACATCACGTATCTTCATATCAATCAAACTTTTTTTATCTTTGTCTCACGTCTTTCTTGTTTCGAACAGTTCATCTTGATGCTTGAAATATTGGCCACGAAAATATACCATGTTCAAGCCAGTAAACATATCATATCAGAAAAGTTTTTGTCTTGAAGGTCAAATGTTATCATAAGGAAACTCTTTATTTAAGTTCATATAACTTTTTCATACGCAAATCATGTTGCCTTGTTAAAAACCTTGCTAAGAAAAACTTAGTGGGACAAAAATAGTACTCCCTTCGTTTTTTCAATTGTTATGCTTTCCTTTTTTGACCGTCTTTTTTAATTGTTACACTTTCACTTTTTCCTTATATGGTAACATATCACATCAACTTTTTACACTTTTATGAAGGATTTTATCCTCGATCAAGTGTAACAAACTAGATATATATATGGACAAATTATGGAGATAATATATTCAATAATATTAGGTGACCGCGACTTTTTGCTAGAAGCTAATTGTGGTTTGTTGGGCTAGTATAATTGGGCCAACTACTAATATATATTGGGTCCTATGAGGTCACATAATGTGACAACCCTTGGATATTACCTAAATCCATTTATGAAATGGGTTGGGCGATTTTTAGATGGGTGGGATGAGTTGTAACTCATGAGTTTATTAGACTCATAATGTGTGACATTATGAGGCAAAATAAAGCCTCATGAAACACCTATTTGTAACCACCATATATAGAGATGTGGGGGTTACAAAATAGATAGATTTTTACATCATCTTTTGAAAGGAAAAATATGATTTTTCCCTTACTCTTCCTTCTCCCCCCATTCGACCACTACTCACCTCAAAAGCAAGAGAGTTCTCCACTCTTCCATACTAGCATACGTGGTGATCCAAGGGTTGTTCGTGGACCAACACTAGAGGAACGATGTTTGACGTTCTAAAGGATCTCCACTAGAAGGCTTGTGGCGAAAGAGGAATTCACGCTTCAAGAGGTATAGTTCTATACTCTTATTAGATTCATGTTGATTTATGCAAAGATCTTGGTGTTAGATGTGTGAGTATATGATACTCGCTTTCCGCATTAAGCATCTAAATTCCTACATTTTCTACCTCACATATCCTACTACCCATTTTATCAATCCACCTAAAATCTTCCCACCTTCTTTTATATTTCCTAAAAATCAATCATTCTTTGGTTGTACTTCTTTGATGCTTTTTGTAGAATTTCCTTTATTCTCCCCCAAAGTGAAGTATAACAATTCAAAAAACGGAGGGAGGAACTAGTCAAAGGGTTAAAGAGTGCAACCATTGATAATAAATTTTCAGGTAAGGATTTATCTTTCTTCTCCAACGTTTCTTTCAACCAATGCTTTACGGAGGCTAATCGAGCAGCGGATTTCTTGGCGCATAAAGGTCATTCGTGTCATTCTCTTCATCAATGGTTCGAGCTGAATGATCCTGTGTTCCTTTCTATCATCCGTAAGGATGTGTTAGGCTGGTCCTATTCTAGGGGCTAATTTAGGTTTTTCTTTCCTTATAAAAAAAAATTGATAATAAATTTTCTTTGCTAGATAATGCGCATATACATTCAATGTATATCATATGTCAGTTCATTAAATGATGTAATTATATGCCTTATTCTAAAAGCTATAAGTGTATGGGATCATAATCTCCAAAATAATACTAGGCAATAATTGTCTATTCATGGCAACATTAACTTGGTTTTATTTATGAACCAATGTTACTCAACCACTGTATTGCAGGATCATATAAATGTTACATAAGATCACTTTATCTATTGAATGTCACATACTCAAACTTCAAGAGAGTTTAACATTAACCCTTCTTTAGGACTCTTATAGAACTTCCACAATTATATCGAAGAGGACAAATATAATGTTATTTTCGTAATAACCATAAACCATAATAGAGGTTCATATATTGCTAATACAAGTTCTTTAGGAACTTTTCCCTCTATAAATATAATCAATCATTATATGATCATGGAATCCTTTTAGGATTATCAAATCATAGGAGTAACCTCCTCTCCTGGAGATACTCATCGAGATCAAATATAGAGTTAGTATTAATTCATGTGCATATAATATGAAACTAAAACTAGAATAATATATTGAAATATTTTTTGGTATTAAAGTGCGACTAAGAGTAGTGATATAGACAGATTCAATCAGATGTCTTGTGTACTAATGCATTGTAATATGATATAAAATATTATGTATGATAAACTTACTATCTATATGTACATGAAGATTGACGTATGTAGTAATGCAAACTGTATAGTTCGAAATCAATTGGATTACAAGTCCATGAACTCGTTTTAACGTATAGTAATGCAAACTTCGAACTATCTATCGAGTTCTTTTATGGACCGGTTTTCGAGTAACTCAGGTTGCTCACTTGACTATAATGAAGATCTCAATCTTCTTCTCCCTATCATTACTAGTGAGGATAATCTCTTTTTAATGGCCCCAATTATGGATGAAGAGATTAAAATGGCTGTGTTTGATTTATCTCCCGATAAAGCCCCGAGGCCTGATGGCTACCTGCCACCTTTTTTCCAGAAATATTGGGGCCTCGTTGGCAATTCAGTCTCTAAAGCTGTTAAACTCTTTTTTCATTCAGGCCATATTCTTAATGAAATAAATCATACCTTTATTTCATTATTTCCAAAGATTGAGAATCCTATGACAACTAACCATTTCAAACCAATTAGTCTTTGTTCTACTATTTATATGATTATCTAGAAGATCATTCCTCATCGACTTAAATTTGTTCTAGGGAAAATCATACACACTCTTCAAGGGGCGTTTGTGTCGGATAGAATGATTCAGGATAAAATTTTGATAGCTCGTGAACTTTTCCACTCTTTAGTTAAAAAGACGGGAAAGGAGGGATGGATTGCCATTAAACTAGACATGGAAAAAGCTTATGATAGATTAGAATGGAACTATATTTTTGTGACTCTACAGAAATTGGGATTTTGTGAGCAATGGATAAGCTGGATCAAAAGTTATTTTTCCACTGTTTCTTTTTCAGTCTTATCTAATGGAATTTCGGGGAAGATGTTTAAGCCTTCAAGAGGTGTTAGACAAGGAGACCCCCTCTCTCTGTATCTTTTTATTATTTGTGCAGAACTTCTTGCACACCTTTTCTCCTTTCATGCCAATGATGGGAAAAAACTCAATTGGGGTTCGGATTGGTAAATCGGGAATGAAGGTGCCTTTTCTGACATTTGGGATGACACTATAATTTTTGCGCGCGCTAATCCGATTAGCTGCAGCATTATTAAAGATATCCTAGATAAGTATTTACTATGTTAGGTTAATTAGTTAATTTTCATAAATCTGCTTTTTAGTGCTCAAAGAATGTTAGTCAAGAGAATCGTGCCGAGTTTGGTGTTATCCTGCAGATGACTGAAAATGAGTCTTTGGAAGAATATTTAGGATGTCCAATTTTTTCTGGAAATGCTAATAAGAACACGTTTTCCAAGATTTTCCAGTCAGTTACAGATCAACTTCCTAAATGGAAAGCCAATTTGCTATCCCAAGCTCGGCAAAATGTGCTTATAAATGCGAACTTAGTTCAAAAGATAATTTCCAAATGCAAAAATTTTTGTTGCCTAAGTCCACTCTTTGTTTCCTCGATAGGACGTATAGGAAGTTCTTTTGGAATAAGTGTCAGGATAGCAGAAGTACTAACCTTATTGGTTGGGATAGAATATGCCTTCCAAAAAATAAGGGTGGAATGGGTTTTCGGAAGGCCAGTATTACTAATAAAGCCCTTAATTCAAATGAAGTTTCTATGGAAATTTATTTCTAGTCCTTCCAATTTACGGGTTCAAGTAACCTCAAAGAAATATCTAAAATCTCAAGATATCATGGTAGCTAAGACTCCACCTTCTGCTTCTTGGCAGTGGAAAAAGTTGATGTCGTTGAGGTCCGACTTTGCTAAAGGTTTTAGATGGATTGTAGGGGATGGTGCCTCTATAGATTTTTGGAATGATAACTGGGTGTTCTCATCCCCGTTAAGAGAACAAATCAATCCCTATTTCAGGATTTGAGGATATTAAAGTTAAAGATGTCATTATTCAGGGCCTCAAGTGGAATAGTCAGTTACTGAATTTGATTCTTCCAGGTGATGTGGTTAGTTGCATAGAGGCCATTTTTCTTCCGACTCATCCCGCTGCTGATAAAAGAGTGTAGGGTCTTACTACAGATGGTGTCTTTACTGTTAAATCTGTTGCTCATCTTGTTCAAGGTATTGACAATAAGGAGAACGTGAAATTTAGCTGGATTTGGAAGTTTAATGCCCCTCCTAAAGTTATTTCTTTTCTCTGGAAGATCTTCAACAATGGCCTTCCTACTATGGACAAATCGGAAAGAAGCCATGTCTTTACCCCTCATCAATGTGTTCTTTGTGATTCAACCCGTGAAACATATTCACACCTTTTCTTGGAATGTATTTAGACTAATGACACCCTGTCTGTCCTCCAATCTAATAATAATTGGCCTACGCTTCCTAATAGTTTAACCTCTGGTTCCCTTTTCGATACTATTTGGTCTTTCAAAGCCATCCTTGGTGTTGAAGGAATGGCTAAGATCTCCATTTTTTGGTCGTTCATCTGGTTTTTGAGAAATTAGTTAGTGTTCTAGGATATCTGTTCTACTCCCTTTGCGATGGCAAACTGGATAATTAGGTTTGTTAGTGATTTGGAGGGCTCGCAGGTCATTGATAGGAAGCTCCTCCTGCCTTCTTTTCTCAACTTCATATTGCATCCTTAGGGCTTTCCCCAGTCTCTTGGTCTCCCCCTACCCCCTCCATGTAGTGTTCTTATTAACTTGATTGTTCTAAGAGAATTGATGGTAATGCGGCTATTGGCTTTGTCATTAGTAATCACTTAGGTGAGGTGATATGTGCTGGAGCCAATTCTATTAGCTCAAACCTCTCTATTCTTCAAATTGAAGTGTTGGCTGCAAAAGAAGCTATTAAGGCCCCGTTCTTTTGAACTTGTTTTGACTGAAATTAAATTAAACTAAATTAAATTAACTGAAATTAACTGAACTGAAATTAAATTAACTGAACTGAAATTAAATTAACTGAACTGAAATTAAATTAACTGAACTGAAATTATATTAACTGAACTGAAATTAAATTAACTGAACTAAAATTAAATTAAATTAACTGAAATGAGAGAAACTGAATTGAATTGTATATTTAATTTTCTAAAATAATAATTATCGATAATAATCAATAAGTATTAGCATTATATTATCAATATATTATTATTATTATTATTATTATTATTATTATTATTATTATTATTATTATTATTATTATTATTA